>OY723260.1:0-381736 GCA_963210315.1 Rhynchopus euleeides
CGGGTTTGCGGGTTTGCGGGTTTGCGGGTTTGCGGGTTTGCGGGTTTGCGGGTTTGCGGGTTTGCGGGTTTGCGGGTTTGCGGGTTTGCGGGTTTGCGGGTTTGCGGGTTTGCGGGTTTGCGGGTTTGCGGGTTTGCGGGTTTGCGGGTTTGCGGGTTTGCGGGTTTGCGGGTTTGCGGGTTTGCGGGTTTGCGGGTTTGCGGGTTTGCGGGTTTGCGGGTTTGCGGGTTTGCGGGTTTGCGGGTTTGCGGGTTTGCGGGTTTGCGGGTTTGCGGGTTTGCGGGTTTGCGGGTTTGCGGGTTTGCGGGTTTGCGGGTTTGCGGGTTTGCGGGTTTGCGGGTTTGCGGGTTTGCGGGTTTGCGGGTTTGCGGGTTTGCGGGTTTGCGGGTTTGCGGGTTTGCGGGTTTGCGGGTTTGCGGGTTTGCGGGTTTGCGGGTTTGCGGGTTTGCGGGTTTGCGGGTTTGCGGGTTTGCGGGTTTGCGGGTTTGCGGGTTTGCGGGTTTGCGGGTTTGCGGGTTTGCGGGTTTGCGGGTTTGCGGGTTTGCGGGTTTGCGGGTTTGCGGGTTTGCGGGTTTGCGGGTTTGCGGGTTTGCGGGTTTGCGGGTTTGCGGGTTTGCGGGTTTGCGGGTTTGCGGGTTTGCGGGTTTGCGGGTTTGCGGGTTTGCGGGTTTGCGGGTTTGCGGGTTTGCGGGTTTGCGGGTTTGCGGGTTTGCGGGTTTGCGGGTTTGCGGGTTTGCGGGTTTGCGGGTTTGCGGGTTTGCGGGTTTGCGGGTTTGCGGGTTTGCGGGTTTGCGGGTTTGCGGGTTTGCGGGTTTGCGGGTTTGCGGGTTTGCGGGTTTGCGGGTTTGCGGGTTTGCGGGTTTGCGGGTTTGCGGGTTTGCGGGTTTGCGGGTTTGCGGGTTTGCGGGTTTGCGGGTTTGCGGGTTTGCGGGTTTGCGGGTTTGCGGGTTTGCGGGTTTGCGGGTTTGCGGGTTTGCGGGTTTGCGGGTTTGCGGGTTTGCGGGTTTGCGGGTTTGCGGGTTTGCGGGTTTGCGGGTTTGCGGGTTTGCGGGTTTGCGGGTTTGCGGGTTTGCGGGTTTGCGGGTTTGCGGGTTTGCGGGTTTGCGGGTTTGCGGGTTTGCGGGTTTGCGGGTTTGCGGGTTTGCGGGTTTGCGGGTTTGCGGGTTTGCGGGTTTGCGGGTTTGCGGGTTTGCGGGTTTGCGGGTTTGCGGGTTTGCGGGTTTGCGGGTTTGCGGGTTTGCGGGTTTGCGGGTTTGCGGGTTTGCGGGTTTGCGGGTTTGCGGGTTTGCGGGTTTGCGGGTTTGCGGGTTTGCGGGTTTGCGGGTTTGCGGGTTTGCGGGTTTGCGGGTTTGCGGGTTTGCGGGTTTGCGGGTTTGCGGGTTTGCGGGTTTGCGGGTTTGCGGGTTTGCGGGTTTGCGGGTTTGCGGGTTTGCGGGTTTGCGGGTTTGCGGGTTTGCGGGTTTGCGGGTTTGCGGGTTTGCGGGTTTGCGGGTTTGCGGGTTTGCGGGTTTGCGGGTTTGCGGGTTTGCGGGTTTGCGGGTTTGCGGGTTTGCGGGTTTGCGGGTTTGCGGGTTTGCGGGTTTGCGGGTTTGCGGGTTTGCGGGTTTGCGGGTTTGCGGGTTTGCGGGTTTGCGGGTTTGCGGGTTTGCGGGTTTGCGGGTTTGCGGGTTTGCGGGTTTGCGGGTTTGCGGGTTTGCGGGTTTGCGGGTTTGCGGGTTTGCGGGTTTGCGGGTTTGCGGGTTTGCGGGTTTGCGGGTTTGCGGGTTTGCGGGTTTGCGGGTTTGCGGGTTTGCGGGTTTGCGGGTTTGCGGGTTTGCGGGTTTGCGGGTTTGCGGGTTTGCGGGTTTGCGGGTTTGCGGGTTTGCGGGTTTGCGGGTTTGCGGGTTTGCGGGTTTGCGGGTTTGCGGGTTTGCGGGTTTGCGGGTTTGCGGGTTTGCGGGTTTGCGGGTTTGCGGGTTTGCGGGTTTGCGGGTTTGCGGGTTTGCGGGTTTGCGGGTTTGCGGGTTTGCGGGTTTGCGGGTTTGCGGGTTTGCGGGTTTGCGGGTTTGCGGGTTTGCGGGTTTGCGGGTTTGCGGGTTTGCGGGTTTGCGGGTTTGCGGGTTTGCGGGTTTGCGGGTTTGCGGGTTTGCGGGTTTGCGGGTTTGCGGGTTTGCGGGTTTGCGGGTTTGCGGGTTTGCGGGTTTGCGGGTTTGCGGGTTTGCGGGTTTGCGGGTTTGCGGGTTTGCGGGTTTGCGGGTTTGCGGGTTTGCGGGTTTGCGGGTTTGCGGGTTTGCGGGTTTGCGGGTTTGCGGGTTTGCGGGTTTGCGGGTTTGCGGGTTTGCGGGTTTGCGGGTTTGCGGGTTTGCGGGTTTGCGGGTTTGCGGGTTTGCGGGTTTGCGGGTTTGCGGGTTTGCGGGTTTGCGGGTTTGCGGGTTTGCGGGTTTGCGGGTTTGCGGGTTTGCGGGTTTGCGGGTTTGCGGGTTTGCGGGTTTGCGGGTTTGCGGGTTTGCGGGTTTGCGGGTTTGCGGGTTTGCGGGTTTGCGGGTTTGCGGGTTTGCGGGTTTGCGGGTTTGCGGGTTTGCGGGTTTGCGGGTTTGCGGGTTTGCGGGTTTGCGGGTTTGCGGGTTTGCGGGTTTGCGGGTTTGCGGGTTTGCGGGTTTGCGGGTTTGCGGGTTTGCGGGTTTGCGGGTTTGCGGGTTTGCGGGTTTGCGGGTTTGCGGGTTTGCGGGTTTGCGGGTTTGCGGGTTTGCGGGTTTGCGGGTTTGCGGGTTTGCGGGTTTGCGGGTTTGCGGGTTTGCGGGTTTGCGGGTTTGCGGGTTTGCGGGTTTGCGGGTTTGCGGGTTTGCGGGTTTGCGGGTTTGTGGGTTTGCGGGTTTGCGGGTTTGCGGGTTTGCGGGTTTGCGGGTTTGCGGGTTTGCGGGTTTGCGGGTTTGCGGGTTTGCGGGTTTGCGGGTTTGCGGGTTTGCGGGTTTGCGGGTTTGCGGGTTTGCGGGTTTGCGGGTTTGCGGGTTTGCGGGTTTGCGGGTTTGCGGGTTTGCGGGTTTGCGGGTTTGCGGGTTTGCGGGTTTGCGGGTTTGCGGGTTTGCGGGTTTGCGGGTTTGCGGGTTTGCGGGTTTGCGGGTTTGCGGGTTTGCGGGTTTGCGGGTTTGCGGGTTTGCGGGTTTGCGGGTTTGCGGGTTTGCGGGTTTGCGGGTTTGCGGGTTTGCGGGTTTGCGGGTTTGCGGGTTTGCGGGTTTGCGGGTTTGCGGGTTTGCGGGTTTGCGGGTTTGCGGGTTTGCGGGTTTGCGGGTTTGCGGGTTTGCGGGTTTGCGGGTTTGCGGGTTTGCGGGTTTGCGGGTTTGCGGGTTTGCGGGTTTGCGGGTTTGCGGGTTTGCGGGTTTGCGGGTTTGCGGGTTTGCGGGTTTGCGGGTTTGCGGGTTTGCGGGTTTGCGGGTTTGCGGGTTTGCGGGTTTGCGGGTTTGCGGGTTTGCGGGTTTGCGGGTTTGCGGGTTTGCGGGTTTGCGGGTTTGCGGGTTTGCGGGTTTGCGGGTTTGCGGGTTTGCGGGTTTGCGGGTTTGCGGGTTTGCGGGTTTGCGGGTTTGCGGGTTTGCGGGTTTGCGGGTTTGCGGGTTTGCGGGTTTGCGGGTTTGCGGGTTTGCGGGTTTGCGGGTTTGCGGGTTTGCGGGTTTGCGGGTTTGCGGGTTTGCGGGTTTGCGGGTTTGCGGGTTTGCGGGTTTGCGGGTTTGCGGGTTTGCGGGTTTGCGGGTTTGCGGGTTTGCGGGTTTGCGGGTTTGCGGGTTTGCGGGTTTGCGGGTTTGCGGGTTTGCGGGTTTGCGGGTTTGCGGGTTTGCGGGTTTGCGGGTTTGCGGGTTTGCGGGTTTGCGGGTTTGCGGGTTTGCGGGTTTGCGGGTTTGCGGGTTTGCGGGTTTGCGGGTTTGCGGGTTTGCGGGTTTGCGGGTTTGCGGGTTTGCGGGTTTGCGGGTTTGCGGGTTTGCGGGTTTGCGGGTTTGCGGGTTTGCGGGTTTGCGGGTTTGCGGGTTTGCGGGTTTGCGGGTTTGCGGGTTTGCGGGTTTGCGGGTTTGCGGGTTTGCGGGTTTGCGGGTTTGCGGGTTTGCGGGTTTGCGGGTTTGCGGGTTTGCGGGTTTGCGGGTTTGCGGGTTTGCGGGTTTGCGGGTTTGCGGGTTTGCGGGTTTGCGGGTTTGCGGGTTTGCGGGTTTGCGGGTTTGCGGGTTTGCGGGTTTGCGGGTTTGCGGGTTTGCGGGTTTGCGGGTTTGCGGGTTTGCGGGTTTGCGGGTTTGCGGGTTTGCGGGTTTGCGGGTTTGCGGGTTTGCGGGTTTGCGGGTTTGCGGGTTTGCGGGTTTGCGGGTTTGCGGGTTTGCGGGTTTGCGGGTTTGCGGGTTTGCGGGTTTGCGGGTTTGCGGGTTTGCGGGTTTGCGGGTTTGCGGGTTTGCGGGTTTGCGGGTTTGCGGGTTTGCGGGTTTGCGGGTTTGCGGGTTTGCGGGTTTGCGGGTTTGCGGGTTTGCGGGTTTGCGGGTTTGCGGGTTTGCGGGTTTGCGGGTTTGCGGGTTTGCGGGTTTGCGGGTTTGCGGGTTTGCGGGTTTGCGGGTTTGCGGGTTTGCGGGTTTGCGGGTTTGCGGGTTTGCGGGTTTGCGGGTTTGCGGGTTTGCGGGTTTGCGGGTTTGCGGGTTTGCGGGTTTGCGGGTTTGCGGGTTTGCGGGTTTGCGGGTTTGCGGGTTTGCGGGTTTGCGGGTTTGCGGGTTTGCGGGTTTGCGGGTTTGCGGGTTTGCGGGTTTGCGGGTTTGCGGGTTTGCGGGTTTGCGGGTTTGCGGGTTTGCGGGTTTGCGGGTTTGCGGGTTTGCGGGTTTGCGGGTTTGCGGGTTTGCGGGTTTGCGGGTTTGCGGGTTTGCGGGTTTGCGGGTTTGCGGGTTTGCGGGTTTGCGGGTTTGCGGGTTTGCGGGTTTGCGGGTTTGCGGGTTTGCGGGTTTGCGGGTTTGCGGGTTTGCGGGTTTGCGGGTTTGCGGGTTTGCGGGTTTGCGGGTTTGCGGGTTTGCGGGTTTGCGGGTTTGCGGGTTTGCGGGTTTGCGGGTTTGCGGGTTTGCGGGTTTGCGGGTTTGCGGGTTTGCGGGTTTGCGGGTTTGCGGGTTTGCGGGTTTGCGGGTTTGCGGGTTTGCGGGTTTGCGGGTTTGCGGGTTTGCGGGTTTGCGGGTTTGCGGGTTTGCGGGTTTGCGGGTTTGCGGGTTTGCGGGTTTGCGGGTTTGCGGGTTTGCGGGTTTGCGGGTTTGCGGGTTTGCGGGTTTGCGGGTTTGCGGGTTTGCGGGTTTGCGGGTTTGCGGGTTTGCGGGTTTGCGGGTTTGCGGGTTTGCGGGTTTGCGGGTTTGCGGGTTTGCGGGTTTGCGGGTTTGCGGGTTTGCGGGTTTGCGGGTTTGCGGGTTTGCGGGTTTGCGGGTTTGCGGGTTTGCGGGTTTGCGGGTTTGCGGGTTTGCGGGTTTGCGGGTTTGCGGGTTTGCGGGTTTGCGGGTTTGCGGGTTTGCGGGTTTGCGGGTTTGCGGGTTTGCGGGTTTGCGGGTTTGCGGGTTTGCGGGTTTGCGGGTTTGCGGGTTTGCGGGTTTGCGGGTTTGCGGGTTTGCGGGTTTGCGGGTTTGCGGGTTTGCGGGTTTGCGGGTTTGCGGGTTTGCGGGTTTGCGGGTTTGCGGGTTTGCGGGTTTGCGGGTTTGCGGGTTTGCGGGTTTGCGGGTTTGCGGGTTTGCGGGTTTGCGGGTTTGCGGGTTTGCGGGTTTGCGGGTTTGCGGGTTTGCGGGTTTGCGGGTTTGCGGGTTTGCGGGTTTGCGGGTTTGCGGGTTTGCGGGTTTGCGGGTTTGCGGGTTTGCGGGTTTGCGGGTTTGCGGGTTTGCGGGTTTGCGGGTTTGCGGGTTTGCGGGTTTGCGGGTTTGCGGGTTTGCGGGTTTGCGGGTTTGCGGGTTTGCGGGTTTGCGGGTTTGCGGGTTTGCGGGTTTGCGGGTTTGCGGGTTTGCGGGTTTGCGGGTTTGCGGGTTTGCGGGTTTGCGGGTTTGCGGGTTTGCGGGTTTGCGGGTTTGCGGGTTTGCGGGTTTGCGGGTTTGCGGGTTTGCGGGTTTGCGGGTTTGCGGGTTTGCGGGTTTGCGGGTTTGCGGGTTTGCGGGTTTGCGGGTTTGCGGGTTTGCGGGTTTGCGGGTTTGCGGGTTTGCGGGTTTGCGGGTTTGCGGGTTTGCGGGTTTGCGGGTTTGCGGGTTTGCGGGTTTGCGGGTTTGCGGGTTTGCGGGTTTGCGGGTTTGCGGGTTTGCGGGTTTGCGGGTTTGCGGGTTTGCGGGTTTGCGGGTTTGCGGGTTTGCGGGTTTGCGGGTTTGCGGGTTTGCGGGTTTGCGGGTTTGCGGGTTTGCGGGTTTGCGGGTTTGCGGGTTTGCGGGTTTGCGGGTTTGCGGGTTTGCGGGTTTGCGGGTTTGCGGGTTTGCGGGTTTGCGGGTTTGCGGGTTTGCGGGTTTGCGGGTTTGCGGGTTTGCGGGTTTGCGGGTTTGCGGGTTTGCGGGTTTGCGGGTTTGCGGGTTTGCGGGTTTGCGGGTTTGCGGGTTTGCGGGTTTGCGGGTTTGCGGGTTTGCGGGTTTGCGGGTTTGCGGGTTTGCGGGTTTGCGGGTTTGCGGGTTTGCGGGTTTGCGGGTTTGCGGGTTTGCGGGTTTGCGGGTTTGCGGGTTTGCGGGTTTGCGGGTTTGCGGGTTTGCGGGTTTGCGGGTTTGCGGGTTTGCGGGTTTGCGGGTTTGCGGGTTTGCGGGTTTGCGGGTTTGCGGGTTTGCGGGTTTGCGGGTTTGCGGGTTTGCGGGTTTGCGGGTTTGCGGGTTTGCGGGTTTGCGGGTTTGCGGGTTTGCGGGTTTGCGGGTTTGCGGGTTTGCGGGTTTGCGGGTTTGCGGGTTTGCGGGTTTGCGGGTTTGCGGGTTTGCGGGTTTGCGGGTTTGCGGGTTTGCGGGTTTGCGGGTTTGCGGGTTTGCGGGTTTGCGGGTTTGCGGGTTTGCGGGTTTGCGGGTTTGCGGGTTTGCGGGTTTGCGGGTTTGCGGGTTTGCGGGTTTGCGGGTTTGCGGGTTTGCGGGTTTGCGGGTTTGCGGGTTTGCGGGTTTGCGGGTTTGCGGGTTTGCGGGTTTGCGGGTTTGCGGGTTTGCGGGTTTGCGGGTTTGCGGGTTTGCGGGTTTGCGGGTTTGCGGGTTTGCGGGTTTGCGGGTTTGCGGGTTTGCGGGTTTGCGGGTTTGCGGGTTTGCGGGTTTGCGGGTTTGCGGGTTTGCGGGTTTGCGGGTTTGCGGGTTTGCGGGTTTGCGGGTTTGCGGGTTTGCGGGTTTGCGGGTTTGCGGGTTTGCGGGTTTGCGGGTTTGCGGGTTTGCGGGTTTGCGGGTTTGCGGGTTTGCGGGTTTGCGGGTTTGCGGGTTTGCGGGTTTGCGGGTTTGCGGGTTTGCGGGTTTGCGGGTTTGCGGGTTTGCGGGTTTGCGGGTTTGCGGGTTTGCGGGTTTGCGGGTTTGCGGGTTTGCGGGTTTGCGGGTTTGCGGGTTTGCGGGTTTGCGGGTTTGCGGGTTTGCGGGTTTGCGGGTTTGCGGGTTTGCGGGTTTGCGGGTTTGCGGGTTTGCGGGTTTGCGGGTTTGCGGGTTTGCGGGTTTGCGGGTTTGCGGGTTTGCGGGTTTGCGGGTTTGCGGGTTTGCGGGTTTGCGGGTTTGCGGGTTTGCGGGTTTGCGGGTTTGCGGGTTTGCGGGTTTGCGGGTTTGCGGGTTTGCGGGTTTGCGGGTTTGCGGGTTTGCGGGTTTGCGGGTTTGCGGGTTTGCGGGTTTGCGGGTTTGCGGGTTTGCGGGTTTGCGGGTTTGCGGGTTTGCGGGTTTGCGGGTTTGCGGGTTTGCGGGTTTGCGGGTTTGCGGGTTTGCGGGTTTGCGGGTTTGCGGGTTTGCGGGTTTGCGGGTTTGCGGGTTTGCGGGTTTGCGGGTTTGCGGGTTTGCGGGTTTGCGGGTTTGCGGGTTTGCGGGTTTGCGGGTTTGCGGGTTTGCGGGTTTGCGGGTTTGCGGGTTTGCGGGTTTGCGGGTTTGCGGGTTTGCGGGTTTGCGGGTTTGCGGGTTTGCGGGTTTGCGGGTTTGCGGGTTTGCGGGTTTGCGGGTTTGCGGGTTTGCGGGTTTGCGGGTTTGCGGGTTTGCGGGTTTGCGGGTTTGCGGGTTTGCGGGTTTGCGGGTTTGCGGGTTTGCGGGTTTGCGGGTTTGCGGGTTTGCGGGTTTGCGGGTTTGCGGGTTTGCGGGTTTGCGGGTTTGCGGGTTTGCGGGTTTGCGGGTTTGCGGGTTTGCGGGTTTGCGGGTTTGCGGGTTTGCGGGTTTGCGGGTTTGCGGGTTTGCGGGTTTGCGGGTTTGCGGGTTTGCGGGTTTGCGGGTTTGCGGGTTTGCGGGTTTGCGGGTTTGCGGGTTTGCGGGTTTGCGGGTTTGCGGGTTTGCGGGTTTGCGGGTTTGCGGGTTTGCGGGTTTGCGGGTTTGCGGGTTTGCGGGTTTGCGGGTTTGCGGGTTTGCGGGTTTGCGGGTTTGCGGGTTTGCGGGTTTGCGGGTTTGCGGGTTTGCGGGTTTGCGGGTTTGCGGGTTTGCGGGTTTGCGGGTTTGCGGGTTTGCGGGTTTGCGGGTTTGCGGGTTTGCGGGTTTGCGGGTTTGCGGGTTTGCGGGTTTGCGGGTTTGCGGGTTTGCGGGTTTGCGGGTTTGCGGGTTTGCGGGTTTGCGGGTTTGCGGGTTTGCGGGTTTGCGGGTTTGCGGGTTTGCGGGTTTGCGGGTTTGCGGGTTTGCGGGTTTGCGGGTTTGCGGGTTTGCGGGTTTGCGGGTTTGCGGGTTTGCGGGTTTGCGGGTTTGCGGGTTTGCGGGTTTGCGGGTTTGCGGGTTTGCGGGTTTGCGGGTTTGCGGGTTTGCGGGTTTGCGGGTTTGCGGGTTTGCGGGTTTGCGGGTTTGCGGGTTTGCGGGTTTGCGGGTTTGCGGGTTTGCGGGTTTGCGGGTTTGCGGGTTTGCGGGTTTGCGGGTTTGCGGGTTTGCGGGTTTGCGGGTTTGCGGGTTTGCGGGTTTGCGGGTTTGCGGGTTTGCGGGTTTGCGGGTTTGCGGGTTTGCGGGTTTGCGGGTTTGCGGGTTTGCGGGTTTGCGGGTTTGCGGGTTTGCGGGTTTGCGGGTTTGCGGGTTTGCGGGTTTGCGGGTTTGCGGGTTTGCGGGTTTGCGGGTTTGCGGGTTTGCGGGTTTGCGGGTTTGCGGGTTTGCGGGTTTGCGGGTTTGCGGGTTTGCGGGTTTGCGGGTTTGCGGGTTTGCGGGTTTGCGGGTTTGCGGGTTTGCGGGTTTGCGGGTTTGCGGGTTTGCGGGTTTGCGGGTTTGCGGGTTTGCGGGTTTGCGGGTTTGCGGGTTTGCGGGTTTGCGGGTTTGCGGGTTTGCGGGTTTGCGGGTTTGCGGGTTTGCGGGTTTGCGGGTTTGCGGGTTTGCGGGTTTGCGGGTTTGCGGGTTTGCGGGTTTGCGGGTTTGCGGGTTTGCGGGTTTGCGGGTTTGCGGGTTTGCGGGTTTGCGGGTTTGCGGGTTTGCGGGTTTGCGGGTTTGCGGGTTTGCGGGTTTGCGGGTTTGCGGGTTTGCGGGTTTGCGGGTTTGCGGGTTTGCGGGTTTGCGGGTTTGCGGGTTTGCGGGTTTGCGGGTTTGCGGGTTTGCGGGTTTGCGGGTTTGCGGGTTTGCGGGTTTGCGGGTTTGCGGGTTTGCGGGTTTGCGGGTTTGCGGGTTTGCGGGTTTGCGGGTTTGCGGGTTTGCGGGTTTGCGGGTTTGCGGGTTTGCGGGTTTGCGGGTTTGCGGGTTTGCGGGTTTGCGGGTTTGCGGGTTTGCGGGTTTGCGGGTTTGCGGGTTTGCGGGTTTGCGGGTTTGCGGGTTTGCGGGTTTGCGGGTTTGCGGGTTTGCGGGTTTGCGGGTTTGCGGGTTTGCGGGTTTGCGGGTTTGCGGGTTTGCGGGTTTGCGGGTTTGCGGGTTTGCGGGTTTGCGGGTTTGCGGGTTTGCGGGTTTGCGGGTTTGCGGGTTTGCGGGTTTGCGGGTTTGCGGGTTTGCGGGTTTGCGGGTTTGCGGGTTTGCGGGTTTGCGGGTTTGCGGGTTTGCGGGTTTGCGGGTTTGCGGGTTTGCGGGTTTGCGGGTTTGCGGGTTTGCGGGTTTGCGGGTTTGCGGGTTTGCGGGTTTGCGGGTTTGCGGGTTTGCGGGTTTGCGGGTTTGCGGGTTTGCGGGTTTGCGGGTTTGCGGGTTTGCGGGTTTGCGGGTTTGCGGGTTTGCGGGTTTGCGGGTTTGCGGGTTTGCGGGTTTGCGGGTTTGCGGGTTTGCGGGTTTGCGGGTTTGCGGGTTTGCGGGTTTGCGGGTTTGCGGGTTTGCGGGTTTGCGGGTTTGCGGGTTTGCGGGTTTGCGGGTTTGCGGGTTTGCGGGTTTGCGGGTTTGCGGGTTTGCGGGTTTGCGGGTTTGCGGGTTTGCGGGTTTGCGGGTTTGCGGGTTTGCGGGTTTGCGGGTTTGCGGGTTTGCGGGTTTGCGGGTTTGCGGGTTTGCGGGTTTGCGGGTTTGCGGGTTTGCGGGTTTGCGGGTTTGCGGGTTTGCGGGTTTGCGGGTTTGCGGGTTTGCGGGTTTGCGGGTTTGCGGGTTTGCGGGTTTGCGGGTTTGCGGGTTTGCGGGTTTGCGGGTTTGCGGGTTTGCGGGTTTGCGGGTTTGCGGGTTTGCGGGTTTGCGGGTTTGCGGGTTTGCGGGTTTGCGGGTTTGCGGGTTTGCGGGTTTGCGGGTTTGCGGGTTTGCGGGTTTGCGGGTTTGCGGGTTTGCGGGTTTGCGGGTTTGCGGGTTTGCGGGTTTGCGGGTTTGCGGGTTTGCGGGTTTGCGGGTTTGCGGGTTTGCGGGTTTGCGGGTTTGCGGGTTTGCGGGTTTGCGGGTTTGCGGGTTTGCGGGTTTGCGGGTTTGCGGGTTTGCGGGTTTGCGGGTTTGCGGGTTTGCGGGTTTGCGGGTTTGCGGGTTTGCGGGTTTGCGGGTTTGCGGGTTTGCGGGTTTGCGGGTTTGCGGGTTTGCGGGTTTGCGGGTTTGCGGGTTTGCGGGTTTGCGGGTTTGCGGGTTTGCGGGTTTGCGGGTTTGCGGGTTTGCGGGTTTGCGGGTTTGCGGGTTTGCGGGTTTGCGGGTTTGCGGGTTTGCGGGTTTGCGGGTTTGCGGGTTTGCGGGTTTGCGGGTTTGCGGGTTTGCGGGTTTGCGGGTTTGCGGGTTTGCGGGTTTGCGGGTTTGCGGGTTTGCGGGTTTGCGGGTTTGCGGGTTTGCGGGTTTGCGGGTTTGCGGGTTTGCGGGTTTGCGGGTTTGCGGGTTTGCGGGTTTGCGGGTTTGCGGGTTTGCGGGTTTGCGGGTTTGCGGGTTTGCGGGTTTGCGGGTTTGCGGGTTTGCGGGTTTGCGGGTTTGCGGGTTTGCGGGTTTGCGGGTTTGCGGGTTTGCGGGTTTGCGGGTTTGCGGGTTTGCGGGTTTGCGGGTTTGCGGGTTTGCGGGTTTGCGGGTTTGCGGGTTTGCGGGTTTGCGGGTTTGCGGGTTTGCGGGTTTGCGGGTTTGCGGGTTTGCGGGTTTGCGGGTTTGCGGGTTTGCGGGTTTGCGGGTTTGCGGGTTTGCGGGTTTGCGGGTTTGCGGGTTTGCGGGTTTGCGGGTTTGCGGGTTTGCGGGTTTGCGGGTTTGCGGGTTTGCGGGTTTGCGGGTTTGCGGGTTTGCGGGTTTGCGGGTTTGCGGGTTTGCGGGTTTGCGGGTTTGCGGGTTTGCGGGTTTGCGGGTTTGCGGGTTTGCGGGTTTGCGGGTTTGCGGGTTTGCGGGTTTGCGGGTTTGCGGGTTTGCGGGTTTGCGGGTTTGCGGGTTTGCGGGTTTGCGGGTTTGCGGGTTTGCGGGTTTGCGGGTTTGCGGGTTTGCGGGTTTGCGGGTTTGCGGGTTTGCGGGTTTGCGGGTTTGCGGGTTTGCGGGTTTGCGGGTTTGCGGGTTTGCGGGTTTGCGGGTTTGCGGGTTTGCGGGTTTGCGGGTTTGCGGGTTTGCGGGTTTGCGGGTTTGCGGGTTTGCGGGTTTGCGGGTTTGCGGGTTTGCGGGTTTGCGGGTTTGCGGGTTTGCGGGTTTGCGGGTTTGCGGGTTTGCGGGTTTGCGGGTTTGCGGGTTTGCGGGTTTGCGGGTTTGCGGGTTTGCGGGTTTGCGGGTTTGCGGGTTTGCGGGTTTGCGGGTTTGCGGGTTTGCGGGTTTGCGGGTTTGCGGGTTTGCGGGTTTGCGGGTTTGCGGGTTTGCGGGTTTGCGGGTTTGCGGGTTTGCGGGTTTGCGGGTTTGCGGGTTTGCGGGTTTGCGGGTTTGCGGGTTTGCGGGTTTGCGGGTTTGCGGGTTTGCGGGTTTGCGGGTTTGCGGGTTTGCGGGTTTGCGGGTTTGCGGGTTTGCGGGTTTGCGGGTTTGCGGGTTTGCGGGTTTGCGGGTTTGCGGGTTTGCGGGTTTGCGGGTTTGCGGGTTTGCGGGTTTGCGGGTTTGCGGGTTTGCGGGTTTGCGGGTTTGCGGGTTTGCGGGTTTGCGGGTTTGCGGGTTTGCGGGTTTGCGGGTTTGCGGGTTTGCGGGTTTGCGGGTTTGCGGGTTTGCGGGTTTGCGGGTTTGCGGGTTTGCGGGTTTGCGGGTTTGCGGGTTTGCGGGTTTGCGGGTTTGCGGGTTTGCGGGTTTGCGGGTTTGCGGGTTTGCGGGTTTGCGGGTTTGCGGGTTTGCGGGTTTGCGGGTTTGCGGGTTTGCGGGTTTGCGGGTTTGCGGGTTTGCGGGTTTGCGGGTTTGCGGGTTTGCGGGTTTGCGGGTTTGCGGGTTTGCGGGTTTGCGGGTTTGCGGGTTTGCGGGTTTGCGGGTTTGCGGGTTTGCGGGTTTGCGGGTTTGCGGGTTTGCGGGTTTGCGGGTTTGCGGGTTTGCGGGTTTGCGGGTTTGCGGGTTTGCGGGTTTGCGGGTTTGCGGGTTTGCGGGTTTGCGGGTTTGCGGGTTTGCGGGTTTGCGGGTTTGCGGGTTTGCGGGTTTGCGGGTTTGCGGGTTTGCGGGTTTGCGGGTTTGCGGGTTTGCGGGTTTGCGGGTTTGCGGGTTTGCGGGTTTGCGGGTTTGCGGGTTTGCGGGTTTGCGGGTTTGCGGGTTTGCGGGTTTGCGGGTTTGCGGGTTTGCGGGTTTGCGGGTTTGCGGGTTTGCGGGTTTGCGGGTTTGCGGGTTTGCGGGTTTGCGGGTTTGCGGGTTTGCGGGTTTGCGGGTTTGCGGGTTTGCGGGTTTGCGGGTTTGCGGGTTTGCGGGTTTGCGGGTTTGCGGGTTTGCGGGTTTGCGGGTTTGCGGGTTTGCGGGTTTGCGGGTTTGCGGGTTTGCGGGTTTGCGGGTTTGCGGGTTTGCGGGTTTGCGGGTTTGCGGGTTTGCGGGTTTGCGGGTTTGCGGGTTTGCGGGTTTGCGGGTTTGCGGGTTTGCGGGTTTGCGGGTTTGCGGGTTTGCGGGTTTGCGGGTTTGCGGGTTTGCGGGTTTGCGGGTTTGCGGGTTTGCGGGTTTGCGGGTTTGCGGGTTTGCGGGTTTGCGGGTTTGCGGGTTTGCGGGTTTGCGGGTTTGCGGGTTTGCGGGTTTGCGGGTTTGCGGGTTTGCGGGTTTGCGGGTTTGCGGGTTTGCGGGTTTGCGGGTTTGCGGGTTTGCGGGTTTGCGGGTTTGCGGGTTTGCGGGTTTGCGGGTTTGCGGGTTTGCGGGTTTGCGGGTTTGCGGGTTTGCGGGTTTGCGGGTTTGCGGGTTTGCGGGTTTGCGGGTTTGCGGGTTTGCGGGTTTGCGGGTTTGCGGGTTTGCGGGTTTGCGGGTTTGCGGGTTTGCGGGTTTGCGGGTTTGCGGGTTTGCGGGTTTGCGGGTTTGCGGGTTTGCGGGTTTGCGGGTTTGCGGGTTTGCGGGTTTGCGGGTTTGCGGGTTTGCGGGTTTGCGGGTTTGCGGGTTTGCGGGTTTGCGGGTTTGCGGGTTTGCGGGTTTGCGGGTTTGCGGGTTTGCGGGTTTGCGGGTTTGCGGGTTTGCGGGTTTGCGGGTTTGCGGGTTTGCGGGTTTGCGGGTTTGCGGGTTTGCGGGTTTGCGGGTTTGCGGGTTTGCGGGTTTGCGGGTTTGCGGGTTTGCGGGTTTGCGGGTTTGCGGGTTTGCGGGTTTGCGGGTTTGCGGGTTTGCGGGTTTGCGGGTTTGCGGGTTTGCGGGTTTGCGGGTTTGCGGGTTTGCGGGTTTGCGGGTTTGCGGGTTTGCGGGTTTGCGGGTTTGCGGGTTTGCGGGTTTGCGGGTTTGCGGGTTTGCGGGTTTGCGGGTTTGCGGGTTTGCGGGTTTGCGGGTTTGCGGGTTTGCGGGTTTGCGGGTTTGCGGGTTTGCGGGTTTGCGGGTTTGCGGGTTTGCGGGTTTGCGGGTTTGCGGGTTTGCGGGTTTGCGGGTTTGCGGGTTTGCGGGTTTGCGGGTTTGCGGGTTTGCGGGTTTGCGGGTTTGCGGGTTTGCGGGTTTGCGGGTTTGCGGGTTTGCGGGTTTGCGGGTTTGCGGGTTTGCGGGTTTGCGGGTTTGCGGGTTTGCGGGTTTGCGGGTTTGCGGGTTTGCGGGTTTGCGGGTTTGCGGGTTTGCGGGTTTGCGGGTTTGCGGGTTTGCGGGTTTGCGGGTTTGCGGGTTTGCGGGTTTGCGGGTTTGCGGGTTTGCGGGTTTGCGGGTTTGCGGGTTTGCGGGTTTGCGGGTTTGCGGGTTTGCGGGTTTGCGGGTTTGCGGGTTTGCGGGTTTGCGGGTTTGCGGGTTTGCGGGTTTGCGGGTTTGCGGGTTTGCGGGTTTGCGGGTTTGCGGGTTTGCGGGTTTGCGGGTTTGCGGGTTTGCGGGTTTGCGGGTTTGCGGGTTTGCGGGTTTGCGGGTTTGCGGGTTTGCGGGTTTGCGGGTTTGCGGGTTTGCGGGTTTGCGGGTTTGCGGGTTTGCGGGTTTGCGGGTTTGCGGGTTTGCGGGTTTGCGGGTTTGCGGGTTTGCGGGTTTGCGGGTTTGCGGGTTTGCGGGTTTGCGGGTTTGCGGGTTTGCGGGTTTGCGGGTTTGCGGGTTTGCGGGTTTGCGGGTTTGCGGGTTTGCGGGTTTGCGGGTTTGCGGGTTTGCGGGTTTGCGGGTTTGCGGGTTTGCGGGTTTGCGGGTTTGCGGGTTTGCGGGTTTGCGGGTTTGCGGGTTTGCGGGTTTGCGGGTTTGCGGGTTTGCGGGTTTGCGGGTTTGCGGGTTTGCGGGTTTGCGGGTTTGCGGGTTTGCGGGTTTGCGGGTTTGCGGGTTTGCGGGTTTGCGGGTTTGCGGGTTTGCGGGTTTGCGGGTTTGCGGGTTTGCGGGTTTGCGGGTTTGCGGGTTTGCGGGTTTGCGGGTTTGCGGGTTTGCGGGTTTGCGGGTTTGCGGGTTTGCGGGTTTGCGGGTTTGCGGGTTTGCGGGTTTGCGGGTTTGCGGGTTTGCGGGTTTGCGGGTTTGCGGGTTTGCGGGTTTGCGGGTTTGCGGGTTTGCGGGTTTGCGGGTTTGCGGGTTTGCGGGTTTGCGGGTTTGCGGGTTTGCGGGTTTGCGGGTTTGCGGGTTTGCGGGTTTGCGGGTTTGCGGGTTTGCGGGTTTGCGGGTTTGCGGGTTTGCGGGTTTGCGGGTTTGCGGGTTTGCGGGTTTGCGGGTTTGCGGGTTTGCGGGTTTGCGGGTTTGCGGGTTTGCGGGTTTGCGGGTTTGCGGGTTTGCGGGTTTGCGGGTTTGCGGGTTTGCGGGTTTGCGGGTTTGCGGGTTTGCGGGTTTGCGGGTTTGCGGGTTTGCGGGTTTGCGGGTTTGCGGGTTTGCGGGTTTGCGGGTTTGCGGGTTTGCGGGTTTGCGGGTTTGCGGGTTTGCGGGTTTGCGGGTTTGCGGGTTTGCGGGTTTGCGGGTTTGCGGGTTTGCGGGTTTGCGGGTTTGCGGGTTTGCGGGTTTGCGGGTTTGCGGGTTTGCGGGTTTGCGGGTTTGCGGGTTTGCGGGTTTGCGGGTTTGCGGGTTTGCGGGTTTGCGGGTTTGCGGGTTTGCGGGTTTGCGGGTTTGCGGGTTTGCGGGTTTGCGGGTTTGCGGGTTTGCGGGTTTGCGGGTTTGCGGGTTTGCGGGTTTGCGGGTTTGCGGGTTTGCGGGTTTGCGGGTTTGCGGGTTTGCGGGTTTGCGGGTTTGCGGGTTTGCGGGTTTGCGGGTTTGCGGGTTTGCGGGTTTGCGGGTTTGCGGGTTTGCGGGTTTGCGGGTTTGCGGGTTTGCGGGTTTGCGGGTTTGCGGGTTTGCGGGTTTGCGGGTTTGCGGGTTTGCGGGTTTGCGGGTTTGCGGGTTTGCGGGTTTGCGGGTTTGCGGGTTTGCGGGTTTGCGGGTTTGCGGGTTTGCGGGTTTGCGGGTTTGCGGGTTTGCGGGTTTGCGGGTTTGCGGGTTTGCGGGTTTGCGGGTTTGCGGGTTTGCGGGTTTGCGGGTTTGCGGGTTTGCTGGTTTGCGGGTTTGCGGGTTTGCGGGTTTGCGGGTTTGCGGGTTTGCGGGTTTGCGGGTTTGCGGGTTTGCGGGTTTGCGGGTTTGCGGGTTTGCGGGTTTGCGGGTTTGCGGGTTTGCGGGTTTGCGGGTTTGCGGGTTTGCGGGTTTGCGGGTTTGCGGGTTTGCGGGTTTGCGGGTTTGCGGGTTTGCGGGTTTGCGGGTTTGCGGGTTTGCGGGTTTGCGGGTTTGCGGGTTTGCGGGTTTGCGGGTTTGCGGGTTTGCGGGTTTGCGGGTTTGCGGGTTTGCGGGTTTGCGGGTTTGCGGGTTTGCGGGTTTGCGGGTTTGCGGGTTTGCGGGTTTGCGGGTTTGCGGGTTTGCGGGTTTGCGGGTTTGCGGGTTTGCGGGTTTGCGGGTTTGCGGGTTTGCGGGTTTGCGGGTTTGCGGGTTTGCGGGTTTGCGGGTTTGCGGGTTTGCGGGTTTGCGGGTTTGCGGGTTTGCGGGTTTGCGGGTTTGCGGGTTTGCGGGTTTGCGGGTTTGCGGGTTTGCGGGTTTGCGGGTTTGCGGGTTTGCGGGTTTGCGGGTTTGCGGGTTTGCGGGTTTGCGGGTTTGCGGGTTTGCGGGTTTGCGGGTTTGCGGGTTTGCGGGTTTGCGGGTTTGCGGGTTTGCGGGTTTGCGGGTTTGCGGGTTTGCGGGTTTGCGGGTTTGCGGGTTTGCGGGTTTGCGGGTTTGCGGGTTTGCGGGTTTGCGGGTTTGCGGGTTTGCGGGTTTGCGGGTTTGCGGGTTTGCGGGTTTGCGGGTTTGCGGGTTTGCGGGTTTGCGGGTTTGCGGGTTTGCGGGTTTGCGGGTTTGCGGGTTTGCGGGTTTGCGGGTTTGCGGGTTTGCGGGTTTGCGGGTTTGCGGGTTTGCGGGTTTGCGGGTTTGCGGGTTTGCGGGTTTGCGGGTTTGCGGGTTTGCGGGTTTGCGGGTTTGCGGGTTTGCGGGTTTGCGGGTTTGCGGGTTTGCGGGTTTGCGGGTTTGCGGGTTTGCGGGTTTGCGGGTTTGCGGGTTTGCGGGTTTGCGGGTTTGCGGGTTTGCGGGTTTGCGGGTTTGCGGGTTTGCGGGTTTGCGGGTTTGCGGGTTTGCGGGTTTGCGGGTTTGCGGGTTTGCGGGTTTGCGGGTTTGCGGGTTTGCGGGTTTGCGGGTTTGCGGGTTTGCGGGTTTGCGGGTTTGCGGGTTTGCGGGTTTGCGGGTTTGCGGGTTTGCGGGTTTGCGGGTTTGCGGGTTTGCGGGTTTGCGGGTTTGCGGGTTTGCGGGTTTGCGGGTTTGCGGGTTTGCGGGTTTGCGGGTTTGCGGGTTTGCGGGTTTGCGGGTTTGCGGGTTTGCGGGTTTGCGGGTTTGCGGGTTTGCGGGTTTGCGGGTTTGCGGGTTTGCGGGTTTGCGGGTTTGCGGGTTTGCGGGTTTGCGGGTTTGCGGGTTTGCGGGTTTGCGGGTTTGCGGGTTTGCGGGTTTGCGGGTTTGCGGGTTTGCGGGTTTGCGGGTTTGCGGGTTTGCGGGTTTGCGGGTTTGCGGGTTTGCGGGTTTGCGGGTTTGCGGGTTTGCGGGTTTGCGGGTTTGCGGGTTTGCGGGTTTGCGGGTTTGCGGGTTTGCGGGTTTGCGGGTTTGCGGGTTTGCGGGTTTGCGGGTTTGCGGGTTTGCGGGTTTGCGGGTTTGCGGGTTTGCGGGTTTGCGGGTTTGCGGGTTTGCGGGTTTGCGGGTTTGCGGGTTTGCGGGTTTGCGGGTTTGCGGGTTTGCGGGTTTGCGGGTTTGCGGGTTTGCGGGTTTGCGGGTTTGCGGGTTTGCGGGTTTGCGGGTTTGCGGGTTTGCGGGTTTGCGGGTTTGCGGGTTTGCGGGTTTGCGGGTTTGCGGGTTTGCGGGTTTGCGGGTTTGCGGGTTTGCGGGTTTGCGGGTTTGCGGGTTTGCGGGTTTGCGGGTTTGCGGGTTTGCGGGTTTGCGGGTTTGCGGGTTTGCGGGTTTGCGGGTTTGCGGGTTTGCGGGTTTGCGGGTTTGCGGGTTTGCGGGTTTGCGGGTTTGCGGGTTTGCGGGTTTGCGGGTTTGCGGGTTTGCGGGTTTGCGGGTTTGCGGGTTTGCGGGTTTGCGGGTTTGCGGGTTTGCGGGTTTGCGGGTTTGCGGGTTTGCGGGTTTGCGGGTTTGCGGGTTTGCGGGTTTGCGGGTTTGCGGGTTTGCGGGTTTGCGGGTTTGCGGGTTTGCGGGTTTGCGGGTTTGCGGGTTTGCGGGTTTGCGGGTTTGCGGGTTTGCGGGTTTGCGGGTTTGCGGGTTTGCGGGTTTGCGGGTTTGCGGGTTTGCGGGTTTGCGGGTTTGCGGGTTTGCGGGTTTGCGGGTTTGCGGGTTTGCGGGTTTGCGGGTTTGCGGGTTTGCGGGTTTGCGGGTTTGCGGGTTTGCGGGTTTGCGGGTTTGCGGGTTTGCGGGTTTGCGGGTTTGCGGGTTTGCGGGTTTGCGGGTTTGCGGGTTTGCGGGTTTGCGGGTTTGCGGGTTTGCGGGTTTGCGGGTTTGCGGGTTTGCGGGTTTGCGGGTTTGCGGGTTTGCGGGTTTGCGGGTTTGCGGGTTTGCGGGTTTGCGGGTTTGCGGGTTTGCGGGTTTGCGGGTTTGCGGGTTTGCGGGTTTGCGGGTTTGCGGGTTTGCGGGTTTGCGGGTTTGCGGGTTTGCGGGTTTGCGGGTTTGCGGGTTTGCGGGTTTGCGGGTTTGCGGGTTTGCGGGTTTGCGGGTTTGCGGGTTTGCGGGTTTGCGGGTTTGCGGGTTTGCGGGTTTGCGGGTTTGCGGGTTTGCGGGTTTGCGGGTTTGCGGGTTTGCGGGTTTGCGGGTTTGCGGGTTTGCGGGTTTGCGGGTTTGCGGGTTTGCGGGTTTGCGGGTTTGCGGGTTTGCGGGTTTGCGGGTTTGCGGGTTTGCGGGTTTGCGGGTTTGCGGGTTTGCGGGTTTGCGGGTTTGCGGGTTTGCGGGTTTGCGGGTTTGCGGGTTTGCGGGTTTGCGGGTTTGCGGGTTTGCGGGTTTGCGGGTTTGCGGGTTTGCGGGTTTGCGGGTTTGCGGGTTTGCGGGTTTGCGGGTTTGCGGGTTTGCGGGTTTGCGGGTTTGCGGGTTTGCGGGTTTGCGGGTTTGCGGGTTTGCGGGTTTGCGGGTTTGCGGGTTTGCGGGTTTGCGGGTTTGCGGGTTTGCGGGTTTGCGGGTTTGCGGGTTTGCGGGTTTGCGGGTTTGCGGGTTTGCGGGTTTGCGGGTTTGCGGGTTTGCGGGTTTGCGGGTTTGCGGGTTTGCGGGTTTGCGGGTTTGCGGGTTTGCGGGTTTGCGGGTTTGCGGGTTTGCGGGTTTGCGGGTTTGCGGGTTTGCGGGTTTGCGGGTTTGCGGGTTTGCGGGTTTGCGGGTTTGCGGGTTTGCGGGTTTGCGGGTTTGCGGGTTTGCGGGTTTGCGGGTTTGCGGGTTTGCGGGTTTGCGGGTTTGCGGGTTTGCGGGTTTGCGGGTTTGCGGGTTTGCGGGTTTGCGGGTTTGCGGGTTTGCGGGTTTGCGGGTTTGCGGGTTTGCGGGTTTGCGGGTTTGCGGGTTTGCGGGTTTGCGGGTTTGCGGGTTTGCGGGTTTGCGGGTTTGCGGGTTTGCGGGTTTGCGGGTTTGCGGGTTTGCGGGTTTGCGGGTTTGCGGGTTTGCGGGTTTGCGGGTTTGCGGGTTTGCGGGTTTGCGGGTTTGCGGGTTTGCGGGTTTGCGGGTTTGCGGGTTTGCGGGTTTGCGGGTTTGCGGGTTTGCGGGTTTGCGGGTTTGCGGGTTTGCGGGTTTGCGGGTTTGCGGGTTTGCGGGTTTGCGGGTTTGCGGGTTTGCGGGTTTGCGGGTTTGCGGGTTTGCGGGTTTGCGGGTTTGCGGGTTTGCGGGTTTGCGGGTTTGCGGGTTTGCGGGTTTGCGGGTTTGCGGGTTTGCGGGTTTGCGGGTTTGCGGGTTTGCGGGTTTGCGGGTTTGCGGGTTTGCGGGTTTGCGGGTTTGCGGGTTTGCGGGTTTGCGGGTTTGCGGGTTTGCGGGTTTGCGGGTTTGCGGGTTTGCGGGTTTGCGGGTTTGCGGGTTTGCGGGTTTGCGGGTTTGCGGGTTTGCGGGTTTGCGGGTTTGCGGGTTTGCGGGTTTGCGGGTTTGCGGGTTTGCGGGTTTGCGGGTTTGCGGGTTTGCGGGTTTGCGGGTTTGCGGGTTTGCGGGTTTGCGGGTTTGCGGGTTTGCGGGTTTGCGGGTTTGCGGGTTTGCGGGTTTGCGGGTTTGCGGGTTTGCGGGTTTGCGGGTTTGCGGGTTTGCGGGTTTGCGGGTTTGCGGGTTTGCGGGTTTGCGGGTTTGCGGGTTTGCGGGTTTGCGGGTTTGCGGGTTTGCGGGTTTGCGGGTTTGCGGGTTTGCGGGTTTGCGGGTTTGCGGGTTTGCGGGTTTGCGGGTTTGCGGGTTTGCGGGTTTGCGGGTTTGCGGGTTTGCGGGTTTGCGGGTTTGCGGGTTTGCGGGTTTGCGGGTTTGCGGGTTTGCGGGTTTGCGGGTTTGCGGGTTTGCGGGTTTGCGGGTTTGCGGGTTTGCGGGTTTGCGGGTTTGCGGGTTTGCGGGTTTGCGGGTTTGCGGGTTTGCGGGTTTGCGGGTTTGCGGGTTTGCGGGTTTGCGGGTTTGCGGGTTTGCGGGTTTGCGGGTTTGCGGGTTTGCGGGTTTGCGGGTTTGCGGGTTTGCGGGTTTGCGGGTTTGCGGGTTTGCGGGTTTGCGGGTTTGCGGGTTTGCGGGTTTGCGGGTTTGCGGGTTTGCGGGTTTGCGGGTTTGCGGGTTTGCGGGTTTGCGGGTTTGCGGGTTTGCGGGTTTGCGGGTTTGCGGGTTTGCGGGTTTGCGGGTTTGCGGGTTTGCGGGTTTGCGGGTTTGCGGGTTTGCGGGTTTGCGGGTTTGCGGGTTTGCGGGTTTGCGGGTTTGCGGGTTTGCGGGTTTGCGGGTTTGCGGGTTTGCGGGTTTGCGGGTTTGCGGGTTTGCGGGTTTGCGGGTTTGCGGGTTTGCGGGTTTGCGGGTTTGCGGGTTTGCGGGTTTGCGGGTTTGCGGGTTTGCGGGTTTGCGGGTTTGCGGGTTTGCGGGTTTGCGGGTTTGCGGGTTTGCGGGTTTGCGGGTTTGCGGGTTTGCGGGTTTGCGGGTTTGCGGGTTTGCGGGTTTGCGGGTTTGCGGGTTTGCGGGTTTGCGGGTTTGCGGGTTTGCGGGTTTGCGGGTTTGCGGGTTTGCGGGTTTGCGGGTTTGCGGGTTTGCGGGTTTGCGGGTTTGCGGGTTTGCGGGTTTGCGGGTTTGCGGGTTTGCGGGTTTGCGCAAATCCTTGAGCTGCCTGCATACAGACCTGGAAAATCCTTGAGCTGCCTTTTTTTTGCGTCAGTGTAGTGCGCGTGCAGCCTAGGACATTTAGGAGCATCATGCGCTCTCTGGGCACAATGGCCTGTGTCTCATCCCATCCACCACCAAACCTCCCAGGCACAACGAGACAAGGTCTTGACACACATCCTCACTTCCCCAGACCCCGACCGCCCTCTTCCATCCCAAAAAAAAAAAAACTTGAGCTGCCTGCATGCAGATCTGGACAATCCTTGAGCTGCCTGCATACAGATCTGGAGAATCCTTGAGCTGCCTGCATACAGATCTGGAAAATCCTTGAGCTGCCTGCATGCAGATCTGGAGAATCCTTGAGCTGCCTGCATACAGATCTGGAAAATCCTTGAGCTGCCTGCATGCAGATCTGGAAAATCCTTGAGCTGCCTGCATGCAGATCTGGAAAATCCTTGAGCTGCCTGCATACAGATCTGGAAAATCCTTGAGCTGCCTGCATGCAGATCTGGAAAATCCTTGAGCTGCCTGCATACAGATCTGGAAAATCCTTGAGCTGCCTGCATGCAGATCTGGAAAATCCTTGAGCTGCCTGCATACAGATCAGGAAAATCCTTGAGCTGCCTGCATGCAGATCTGGAAAATCCTTGAGCTGCCTGCATACAGATCTGGAAAATCCTTGAGCTGCCTGCATGCAGATCTGGAAAATCCTTGAGCTGCCTGCATACAGATCTGGAAAATCCTTGAGCTGCCTGCATACAGATCTGGAAAATCCTTGAGCTGCCTGCATGCAGATCTGGAAAATCCTTGAGCTGCCTGCATGCAGATCTGGAGAATCCTTGAGCTGCCTGCATACAGATCTGGAAAATCCTTGAGCTGCCTGCATGCAGATCTGGACAATCCTTGAGCTGCCTGCATGCAGATCTGGAAAATCCTTGAGCTGCCTGCATGCAGATCTGGAAAATCCTTGAGCTGCCTGCATGCAGATCTGGAAAATCCTTGAGCTGCCTGCATGCAGATCTGGAAAATCCTTGAGCTGCCTGCATGCAGATCTGGAAAATCCTTGAGCTGCCTGCATGCAGATCTGGAAAATCCTTGAGCTGCCTGCATACAGATCTGGAAAATCCTTGAGCTGCCTGCATACAGATCTGGAAAATCCTTGAGCTGCCTGCATGCAGATCTGGAAAATCCTTGAGCTGCCTGCATGCAGATCTGGAAAATCCTTGAGCTGCCTGCATACAGATCTGGAAAATCCTTGAGCTGCCTGCATGCAGATCTGGAAAATCCTTGAGCTGCCTGCATACAGATCTGGAAAATCCTTGAGCTGCCTGCATACAGATCTGGAAAATCCTTGAGCTGCCTGCATACAGATCTGGAAAATCCTTGAGCTGCCTGCATGCAGATCTGGAAAATCCTTGAGCTGCCTGCATACAGATCTGGAAAGTCCTTGAGCTGCCTGCATACAGATCTGGAAAATCCTTGAGCTGCCTGCATACAGATCTGGAAAATCCTTGAGCTGCCTGCATGCAGATCTGGAAAATCCTTGAGCTGCCTGCATACAGATCTGGAAAATCCTTGAGCTGCCTGCATACAGATCTGGAAAATCCTTGAGCTGCCTGCATGCAGATCTGGAAAATCCTTGAGCTGCCTGCATACAGATCTGGAAAATCCTTGAGCTGCCTGCATGCAGATCTGGAAAATCCTTGAGCTGCCTGCATGCAGATCTGGAAAATCCTTGAGCTGCCTGCATGCAGATCTGGAAAATCCTTGAGCTGCCTGCATACAGATCTGGAAAGTCCTTGAGCTGCCTGCATACAGATCTGGAAAATCCTTGAGCTGCCTGCATACAGATCTGGAAAATCCTTGAGCTGCCTGCATGCAGATCTGGAAAATCCTTGAGCTGCCTGCATGCAGACCTGGAAAATCCTTGAGCTGCCTGCATACAGATCTGGAAAATCCTTGAGCTGCCTGCATGCAGATCTGGAAAATCCTTGAGCTGCCTGCATACAGATCTGGAAAATCCTTGAGCTGCCTGCATGCAGATCTGGAAAATCCTTGAGCTGCCTGCATACAGATCTGGAAAATCCTTGAGCTGCCTGCATGCAGATCTGGAAAATCCTTGAGCTGCCTGCATACAGATCTGGAAAATCCTTGAGCTGCCTGCATGCAGATCTGGAAAATCCTTGAGCTGCCTGCATACAGATCTGGAAAATCCTTGAGCTGCCTGCATGCAGATCTGGAAAATCCTTGAGCTGCCTGCATACAGATCTGGAAAATCCTTGAGCTGCCTGCATACAGATCTGGAAAATCCTTGAGCTGCCTGCATGCAGATCTGGAAAATCCTTGAGCTGCCTGCATGCAGATCTGGAGAATCCTTGAGCTGCCTGCATACAGATCTGGAAAATCCTTGAGCTGCCTGCATGCAGATCTGGAAAATCCTTGAGCTGCCTGCATGCAGATCTGGAAAATCCTTGAGCTGCCTGCATGCAGATCTGGAAAATCCTTGAGCTGCCTGCATGCAGATCTGGAAAATCCTTGAGCTGCCTGCATACAGATCTGGAAAATCCTTGAGCTGCCTGCATGCAGATCTGGAAAATCCTTGAGCTGCCTGCATGCAGATCTGGAAAATCCTTGAGCTGCCTGCATGCAGATCTGGAAAATCCTTGAGCTGCCTGCATACAGATCTGGAAAGTCCTTGAGCTGCCTGCATACAGATCTGGAAAATCCTTGAGCTGCCTGCATACAGATCTGGAAAATCCTTGAGCTGCCTGCATGCAGATCTGGAAAATCCTTGAGCTGCCTGCATACAGATCAGGAAAATCCTTGAGCTGCCTGCATGCAGATCTGGAAAATCCTTGAGCTGCCTGCATACAGATCTGGAAAATCCTTGAGCTGCCTGCATGCAGATCTGGAAAATCCTTGAGCTGCCTGCATACAGATCTGGAAAATCCTTGAGCTGCCTGCATACAGATCTGGAAAATCCTTGAGCTGCCTGCATGCAGATCTGGAAAATCCTTGAGCTGCCTGCATGCAGATCTGGAGAATCCTTGAGCTGCCTGCATACAGATCTGGAAAATCCTTGAGCTGCCTGCATGCAGATCTGGACAATCCTTGAGCTGCCTGCATGCAGATCTGGAAAATCCTTGAGCTGCCTGCATGCAGATCTGGAAAATCCTTGAGCTGCCTGCATGCAGATCTGGAAAATCCTTGAGCTGCCTGCATGCAGATCTGGAAAATCCTTGAGCTGCCTGCATGCAGATCTGGAAAATCCTTGAGCTGCCTGCATGCAGATCTGGAAAATCCTTGAGCTGCCTGCATACAGATCTGGAAAATCCTTGAGCTGCCTGCATACAGATCTGGAAAATCCTTGAGCTGCCTGCATGCAGATCTGGAAAATCCTTGAGCTGCCTGCATGCAGATCTGGAAAATCCTTGAGCTGCCTGCATACAGATCTGGAAAATCCTTGAGCTGCCTGCATGCAGATCTGGAAAATCCTTGAGCTGCCTGCATGCAGATCTGGAGAATCCTTGAGCTGCCTGCATACAGATCTGGAAAATCCTTGAGCTGCCTGCATGCAGATCTGGAAAATCCTTGAGCTGCCTGCATGCAGACCTGGAAAATCCTTGAGCTGCCTGCATACAGATCTGTAAAACCGAACGTGTTGTGTACCTGCGGTGGTGTTGGTGGTGTATCCTTGGTGTATCCTTGGGCACACACAGGTAGAACATGACGACAGATCCAGCGCGAAGCTGTTTTGGTGCGGTGATTGTTGCCGTTCAACCCTTTGAAGCGGGTCACTTCCACAGGCTGCCAGTCTGAGCAATGGAAACCATCGAAGCCCAGCTAGGCAGGGCGACGACGAGAGCTGGTGGGTCTTGGGGCCTTGACTCAGAGGTGCAGAGCGAGAACAGGCGAGCTGCCTCACAACATAGGTGGCAGAGTGACACATCGAGACACAGGGAATGTATCCTTCAGTATGCATCCAGAGCTTGGAAAAGCAACGATGCCGATGCGTACGACAAAGACATGCAGCCCGCTGCGCGGGAGCGCAAAGTGTGACGCATGCCTGAGGGAATGAACCCAGATCCCGCCAGCCCCACCCCCAAGGTGGCAATCACCCCCGACACTGAGTTAGAAACCCCACACACACAGCACGACACAAAACCTCTCCTCTCTCCTCTCCTCTCCTCGACCGGCTGTGCGCCAAAAATTACAAAAGCAACTCCGCAGCCTGATGAGGAGGTTGTATTTGTTGCCCAAGCTGCCGATCTTTTTGACATTGACTGGATCCCCTGTTGGGCCCAGGTGCGCGCGATGCAGGTCACCGAGACGGTGTCCAATGTGTGGGCGGACAGTTGTGCCACGCCGTCACTCCGTCACTCTTGCACAGGATCGAGGACCGGATCTTGAGGATGTACATCTCCGTTATTTCAGCGGCGATCCGTCGAGATAATGGGGGAGAGGTGTGGCGTAACACGCACACGAGCGAGGGAGACGAGGCGTGTAGTGCTGGGGTGGGGACTTCTCTGTGGAGGTCGAAGGAACACAGGTGCGGCCGGACGGTCACTCCTCAGCAATCTAATAGACTGTCGCTCGACGCGGTGCGCAAGCTGGACCTCCACGGGGCGTGTTGGACGCTATCTCATCTCTCAGCGCTTTGTTTAAAAGAAAGCTGCTGACGAAGCCGACAACCGGCAGGATGGCGAGGGGCACCTCACGGCACAGGCGGCAGCACGCAGACAAGCTGAAGGTCGGGAGTGGAACGTAGTGAAACACACCTCGGCTTGAGATGAGGTGAGATACGGCTCTGCAATTCCGTCACTGCGCGTGCCGGTGAACTCGAAAAAAAAAGAAGCCGGGCAGTACGTAATGTAATGTGTTTTGTTTGTGCACCACCCTCCACCCCCCACCCCCTCACTTCCCACCCTTCCCAGAGCTCGGCGGTTTCGGATAGAGGTACCCCTGGATGTGCCGCAGCTCCTCGTGCGCCCGGCTGTCCACCCGCAGCCCCTCATGCCCCTCCGCCTCACCCTCACGCGCCGCCAGCACCCCGCCACCACCCGCACCCCCTCCTCCACCCCCTGGGGCAAACTTCTCCGCCCAGTCGGCGCGCCGCTCGTCGGACCCCCGCACGGGCCTCTCCGGGGCGGCCGGCGTGTCGCCCCTCCCGAGCCCCGTCAGGCACAGGGTGGATGCGTTGCTGCTGGGAGATCCGCTGCAGATCGACGGCACGCTGACGAGGGACTCCAGACGCCCCCCCTCCACCACAACCCCGACCCCTCCGGGCCCCTCGAGCGCTTTGGTGTGCTTGCGGAAGAAGGCCTTGATGTCACGCGCCTTGGTGGCGGGCGAGGGATGCCTTGCATCGGCCGGCGTGCCCTCCCGCGAAGCCGACCCGCCCCCCTCCCCACTGAACTCCAGCGTCGCACTGCTCGTGGCGAAGGGGCGCCGCGCGGGCTGCGCCGGCGAGGCTATCCGCCTGCCGCCGCTGCCCCTGCTCCCCCCCGCCGCACCCTGCGCGGGCTGCGCCTGCGCCTCGCCGTCAGATCCACCTCCCTCAGCCCCATCCCCGCCTGTGCCCTCCCCACCCTCTGCCCCCTCCGCACTCCAGGAGCCGCTCTGTGTCGGCGGGGGGCCCACCTCACCCCCACTCCCACCCCCAACACCGCTGCCCCGGTGGTGCGCTGGATCAGGCATGCCACCGGGTGGCACCGGTTCGCCCGGTTCACCGAGCGGTGCAGCAGGGCCCTGGTGCTGCTGGTGGTGGTGGTTTTGCTGCTGCTGCTGCTGCTGCTCTGGGGCCGGGTGGGGCGTGGGGCGGGGCGCATCCGCTGCAGCCCCGCTGGGGGCGGGCGCACCCCCCCGCTGGGGCTGGGCCTGGTGGTGGTGGTGGTGGGGGGTGCCCCCCAGCGGCAGCTGCGCTTCCCCAGCATGCTCGGAGGCCCCCGCAACAGCGGCGCCGCCACCGGTGGCACCCTGCTGCCCGCCTGCCGCGGGCGCGAAGCGCCCGCGCGCCCCCTGCTGCTGCTGGGGCTTGCCGCCCCCTGCGGGCGGCTGCTGCGCCTGCTGCGTGACCCCCCCCGGTGGCGGGGCCTGCTGGCGGGGCGGTGCCCCCCTGCCAGCCCCGCCCTGCTGCGGGTCCAGCGGCGGGGCAGGCGCCGGGCTCCCTGCCGCTTCGCCGCCGCCCCCACCATCCGGCTGTGCCGCGGGGGGCTTGGGGGAGCTGCCGCCTTCCTGCTGGCGCTGCTGCTGCCGCTGCGCTTCGCTCCGCGGCGGAGCTCGGGAGAGGCGCCCGCCACGCGCAGCCCCGCCCGCACCGCCTGCCGGCGGTGCGTCTGACCTCCCGCTCGCAGCGCGGCGCTGCCCTGCAGCAGCCCCGAGGGATGCAGGCATGTTGGAGGGGCGCTTGCTGCCGCCCTCAGCCCTGGGGCGCTGTGCCGCGGCCTCTGGGGAGGCATCCGCCGTGAGGGTGGTGCTGTCCTGCTGCAGCGTCAGGGCAGCCTGCGCCGCTTCGGCCCTGCCCTCCGCCTCTTCGAGGCGCGCCTCCAGATCCTGCACCCGCTCCGCGGCAGAGCTGGCGTCGGCAAGGCTCTGCTTCAGGGAGAAGACGAGCGCGTTGAGGACCTCCTCACACTTGCCGAGGACAGCACCCGCGTCCCCCGGGGAGTCCTCCTCCACCTCGAGGGAGGGGATGAACACGGCGTCCGACATATCTGACACCTCCTCCAGCAGGGGCGGCAGTGTGGTCAGGATCCTGCTGGTGTATTCGTTCGTGCGCTGCTCCGACTCGGCTGTCTGTGCCCGCAGGTCGTCAAGCGCCTCCTGGAGCTGCAGCAGCTCCTGTGGGGAGGACTCGAGTGGCTGCGTCTGGAAGACAGGGGCAGGGCGCGCCCGCTCGGGCGGTGGCGGATCCGTCTGTGCCGCGGTGTCCTCCGGGAAGTTGAGGTGGGAGCGCAGCGCGATTTCGTCTGCCCCCAGCGGCTGCCGCCCCCAGATGTCGAGCTCGCGGCGGAGGAACTGCAGGGCGACGAGGTCCGCCTCGGCCTTGACCTTCTCCACAAAGGCCTTCTGCTTGCCGGCCTCCTCTGTGAGGCAGCGCTTGATCTCTGTCACCACGCGGCACAGCACATCCTCCGGGAAGTCGCGCCTGTTGCTGATGAGCGACGACAGCAGGGAGTCGAGGCCACGCTTCTCCTGTGTCAGTCTGCGGGTGGCGAGCTTGTCGAAGAGCAGGCTAACGGACATCAGCTCGTGCCGGAAGTAGGAGTTGTTGAGGGTGTCGAAGCAGGGGTGTGCGTTGCGCAGGGTCTTGCCGCATGTGCGGGGGCTGTCAGGGGAGCTTTGTGCCAGCCGGAGGTTGAGGTTTGCGACGTAGTTGTGGTTGTCGTTCATCGAACGGATGTCTTCGAAGGCCATCACAGCGGTCTCGAGGTTTGCGTTGTGTGCGGTGAGCCACCGGAGCCTGCGCTTGTGCTGTTTTTCCCGCCGCTCATTCGTCAACGCGCCGGTGGCGATCAGATTGCGCATGTCCCCCCGCACCTGCTGCAGCTCTGCCGACAGGGAGGCGACATTCTTGTGCTGTGCCTCCAGCTCCTGCCTGACTGCTGGGGTGCTGTTCTTCTTTGCGCCCTGCCCGGGCCGCACCAAGTTTCGCATCATCTTTGCACCCACCAGTGTCACCGCGTTGTCCTTGCTGCGCTGCTTCGTTTCCCACAGCTCGCGCTGGAGAAGGTCATGCTTGTACCTCAGGCACAGCATGTCTTCCACCTTCTGCCGGGTGTAGTACTTCAGCAGCTCCGCACGCTCGCTGCCGTCGTCGCCAAAGGATGCTATCATCTCCAGCTGCCGCCGAACCTCCTCATCATGCACGAAGTGGGCAAACTCCGGTGCGCCGAGCGGCTGCGACGTCGTGAGGAGGGTACGCAGCTCATCGTACCGCGACACCCACCTGTTGGTGCGTGCCGTGCTGCGGAACCTGTCCAGCTGCAGCCCGCCGTTGCTGAACATCGAGCAGAACATGGATGTGTGCAGCACCAGCGGCTTCAAGATGTACCTGTCCATCCCGCAGTCCCTGCAGAAGGCGATACACTCAGGCGTGTGCAGCGACTCACCCACAGTCCCAAAGACTAGCATCCGCTTGTTCCGCCCCTTCGAGCGCGCCTCCGCCGCACGGATGCGCGCCGTCGCCTCGATGCCACTCATCAGCGGCAGCTCGATGTCCATGAACACAGCGTCGAACGTCTCCCTCTCCAGCAGCTTCACAGCTTGAATCCCGTCGAAGCACAGCCGCACGCAGATCCCGCGTGCCTCGAACACAGCCTTCGCTGCATACGCCCTCATGCGGCTCCTCTCCACCACCAAGAAGCGCGGCTGCAGCTGCGGCGTCATCGTGAGCGACGCCTGGTCGGAGGAGAACTTCATGAGCACCGGGGCAGGCAGGGTGATACCCATGTCCCGCGCATTCATGAGGAATGTCGCCATCGTGATGCGACAATGCAACGCTGCATACGCCCTGAAGCTGCCCTGGGGGGGGGGGGGGGGGGGTGGTGCTGCACAGAATTGACGTGGGGGAGAGGGGGGGGCTAAACGTAGACGTGGTTGTTGAAGGCGAGGGGGGGTGGTGGGTGTGGGGTAGGGGGAGGGGGGGGAGCGTAGGCCCTCCTCAGCTGTTGTGTTTTGACGGACTGCGACAGAACTGAACCATTTTTTTTTTTCCAACTGCGGGGCGGGGGGGGGGGTGGGGCATGCCACAGGGGAGCCGGGGTGTGTGGCGCTTTCCCCCGCAAAGTGGAAATAAAATACGACCCCCCCCCCCCCCACCTAACACCCTACCCCATACCCCGCGCATTATCTGCGTGGTGCCTCGGATGCAAAAAAACCCCCCCAGACCATCCCCTCCCGTGTCCACCACCATCGCCACACATCTTCGCATCTTGTCGGTTTCTGGCCTTTCTGCGTTTGTTTTCAAAAAAATTCGCGCCACTATTTTTTTGCCGGACCCGTTCTCCCGGCCTGGGGGCGGGGGGGGGGGTGTGGCGCGCTGTATTCATTTCTCACTTCTTGACAACGTGCTGAAGCATGGCCAAGACGAACACCACGTTTCATTTGTCATTTGTAAACGTATTTCTTCCTCTATTCGTTCTGGATGGGGGGGGGGCGGGGGTGGAGGAGGTGGGGGCAGGGTGGGAGCAGGAGGGGGGTGTGCTGTGCAGACCAAGAGGGGCCCAGTTTCTCGCGAAAAGTTGATCAGATATATATTTTTTTTGGCAACACCTTTTTTTTTATTTGAGTGTCGACCCGACGCACGCTTTACCTGGCTCTCGCGAGATAAAAGGCCCCGCACGCACACGCACATTACCCCTTCTCCCCTACACCTCCCTGCCCCTACCCCGCATGCTGTTTAGGACCCTCTGATAGGTCGCGCTGTATCTGGCGTGCTCTATCGGCAGTAGAAGGGTTGAGGTCCAGAAGAGCAGAAGCTCGGTCGGGGCTGCCTGCTGTTTTTCCCGGTTTTGTTGAATTCCTTTTTTTTTTGACAAACGTGCTGGCAGGGCAATGACCAGTCCGAACACCACCGCGTGGACCACTCTGAAAATGCCTTCTTCTCGTTTCAAAACCTCTGACATGATCTGTCAACGAACCCTCGAAATAATACAACAGAAAGACGCCCGCTCGAGCACCTGCAATATTTGTTTATGGGGGTTCTCCACTCCGGTGCCGAAACGGAGCGATTTTTTGGTGTATTTCCTCCCGTTTTATTTTGGTGAAAATCGCCAAAACTTCTTCTCCGAAATACTGACCAAGAGCGAAGACCTCCTCTGGCCCAAAGAACCACCCCCCCCTCCCCTCCGGCATTTGGGCCGATTTGTTTTGTTTTGTGGAATGGAACACCTCTGCTGCCCTGCAGGCCTGGATCCCCTGCGTGCCCGAGGCGGGCAAGCAAGGCAAACGTCAACAGCAACATCCCCGCCAGAGGGGCACACACAGGGTGGTGGTGGTGGGGGAATGGCACACTAAACGGGTGGCTGGGCACGCACGGCTCACACATCCCTCGGGGAGGCGGTCCTACGTCCCACACACCGATACCAAAAACGGGGCGATGCATCGCCGTGAGTCCCTTCGAGGCTTATGCAGGCATCACATGATGTCGTCCTCCTCCTTGGCCTCAGAGAGGTCCATCGCGGGCGGCTGTGTGGCGGTGGGGTGGGGTGGGTTGGGTTGGGGCAGCGCGCAGTTTTCAGCCAATTCAACAAGGAAATGCACCAAAATGCACTGACGATCACCCCGTAGCGAAGACCCCCAAAGCGAGCTTATTTTTTGGTGTGTTGCCCCCGATGGCACTGATGGCCGAGGGTGATCTGTGAGGGAGCACAGTAGCAAGTGAACAGGGGGGGGGGGGGGGGCAAGAGGGGTGTCCTCTGCCATACCATCATGTCGTTGCCCCCAGCCTTCACATTGGGGGTCTTGATGACGTACGTCTCGCCGCCACGCCCCGACGCGTCCTTGATGGACTCCGCCTGTGTCTTGTACTCAACACACACGTTGAGGCCCAGGTTCAGCACCGACCGCAGGTTGTCACCCAAAGAGAACCTGTGGCGGGGTGCAGATGATTGTGTTCAGTTGGGTGGAGTGGTTGTGGTTGTGACGTGGCTTCTGCACGGAGCACATACTTGGTCTTTGCCTGGTCCGACCACACAGAGAGCGTGGAGCAGTCCTTCTTGATGGACAGCACACCCCCCACCAGGTGCGGGGAGTTGAACTCCTCGCCAATCAGTGCGAATGACATCTGCTCCCACAGGCGGTTGAGGTGGTCCGGGTCGAATGACTTCTGCAGCGTCACTGTCCAGTGCCCGCCCTCCGGGTAGTTCTCCCACGTGGGCTTCAGGTCCCCACGGAACAGGTAATAGCTCATGCCCCGGCTCAGTTCTGCCGGGCGCTGCAGATGGCTGTAGTACATGAAGTAACCCTCAAGCGTGTCGAAGTCGCCCACCTTCTGCAGGCTGCTGTCCCACTCCTTCTCTGTCAGCTGCTTGCCCCCCGCCTCGCGCTTCTCGAACCACATGGTCCACTTCGCCTCGAGCTTGTGCGTCACACCGCCATCTCCGTCTTTCCCTGTCTTCTCGACCATGGTTGCCCCAGCCTGTGCAGCGGTGATGCCATGCACGACCCATGCCATATGACACGAAAGCCAGCAGACCCAGTGGGAGTGCACACGAAGACGAGGGGGCGGGGCGGGTGGGGGATCGGGGTTGGGGGGTTGGGTGGAACGGCAAACACCCGCGCAACAACACAAATCACACCAGGCGGTTTGATGCGGGGCACACAGGCGCAGAGGTGCACATGGCCCCCTCCCCTTGCGATGGATCCTACGTTTTCTATTGGGGGGCGGGTGGGGGGGTGCAGTCTGAGGCTAGCGCCCGCCCCACAAAAAAAAGAGACAAATAAATACAGGGTAAAAGATAGGGTTCCGGGCTGCGCGCCGAAAACCGGGGGTAATCGGGGGTAAAATTTCGGCCATTTCCCCAAATGGAAGGGCTTTCCCTTCCCACAACACACCACCCCACGCCACTCAACTGGGATGGGCGGAGAGAAAGATAGGGTGGAGAGTCTGCGGGGGACTGACTTCGCCGCCGCTGCCAGGTCCGAGAGGAGCGCGCTCCTTCTTGTCGTCAACGCGAAGGAGCCAGTCGATGAGGAAGGCGTTCTTGAGAGCGTGGTGGTGTTGAAAGCACCGCAGGTTGTCCTTGCAGACTTGGTTCTGGACATGCACAGGCCACAGGGGGGTCTGGGGGGCGGAGCCCCCCAGCCGCCGGAGGCCACGGTAGTGAACAGCTGATTCTGCTCCATAGTCGCACGCCGCATGTCGTCAACGTGCACCTTGTGCTCAACAGGTTCATCGGGCGAACGCCTGGGGCAGGGCACTGTGCTCTTGGCCCCGGCCTCCTCTGGCCAAAAAGTACCCTGGAATAGTACCCGGACAGAATCTCAGAAAAATCCCGGTGAAAAAAAAAAAAGAGGCACCCCCGGTTTTTCGGGGCAAAATCTCGAAAACCGGGGCTAAGCCCCGTTTTTCATAACAGTATCTTAAACACTGAATAAATAGGTGACGGCACTGCCAGAAGGTCTCTATTCTTACCCGGCGTTGGTGGCACGAACACAACAACGGCTCCACCCCCCACCCCTGCCCCCCTGCATGGGGCACCAGCCAAGGCAAACTATCTCTCTGTCGCTGCGGCTGCCAACGCGCTGACTCCAGCCGTGTCGGTGGTGTGGACCGATGCGAGCATCAGCCACACCGACTTCAGCCCTTCGGGGTACAGCGCCATGCGGCAGCGCAGGACGACAAAGGCGTTGTGTTTCTGCGTCTCGACGATGCAGCGCGTCTGCGCGTGGCTCAGCAGGTGCGCCGCAATGAGGGACTCATTGTCATAGGCATAGTGCCGGGGCAGCGCCGTGAGTGTGTACCGCCTGGGGAGGCTGAAGCTGCAGGCATCCCGCAGCAGGCTGTCGCACCCGATGCTCCGCCCGCACAGCGACTCCCTCTCCCGCTGCCACAGGCCCTGCCCCAGCACGCTGTACACCTCGCCGCCACACAGGACACGCCCGTGCAGCCCCATGGCACTGCGGTACTCCGCGAGGGCAAAGCACAGCTTCTGCTCCAGATGCCTGTCGAGCACCTCGCTGGACTCTGCGTGCCTCAGCTGCAGGCGGGGCACGGGCAGGCGTGGAAGCTTTGTGGCGTGCGCGGCATCGGCAGCACGCCAGGCATCCAGGTCTGTCACATCGAGGGACAGCGACACCGCGGGGTTGGCATGCACGAATTGGAACACCGCCTCCGCGTTGAACACCAGCTCCACACGCGATATGTCAGCCGCCTCCGCAAGGGGCTGCCGCATGCCTGTCAGCGCATCCCACACGCAGGCAGGCTCCTCACGCGTCAGCACATAGAAGCGCTGCTCCCCTGAGACGGACCTGGCATATCCCACATAGGCATCCAACCCATACCCCAGCAGCAGCGCGCACAGCAGGCAGCACCTCTCCCGTGCTGAGCAGGCCCCTGTCGCCAGCACGTTGTGGAGGGCGGACCAGGCGCTGCCTGCGGCATTCCCCATCACGTCGGGTGTGGGGGTGTCGTTGTGCCTGAAGAGGGCAACGTAGTGTGCGGCGTGGAGGGGTGTCGGCAGTGATGGGTGTGGCTCGATGGCATCGATGAAGGCGCTGAGGGGCAGCTCGCGCCCCTGCCACTCGAAGGATATCCGCATCGGGGGGCGCGGTGCGCCCGCCGTGGGGGCAGCCTCCCAGCTGCGGGCGTACTGCGCGAAGAGGAGCTGGTGGGAGTTGAGGGTTTCCCGTTCAGCCGCGAGGTATTGCGTCACCTCCGACGCGCTGTGGAGGAAGGCGTCGCTGCTGTGGTAGCGCAGGGACACCTCCAGCAGGCCCCCCGGCACAGGCACCCCGGGTGACTGCAGCTCGAGGTTGAGGGTTGCCCGCCCCTGGCTCAGGACGTGGCGCCACTCCACTTCCGACTCGCACAGCACGGACCGCATGCCGTGGGCATCGGCGTGCACCAGCAGCACATGCAGTGGCAGGCGACGTTTCACCAGCGGGCCCCCTGCAGGGGCCAGGCTGAAGAACAGCTGCTGCCCCTCGAGGTCCGCAGCCTCGCCCCTCAGGGGCACAGCGGGTGTCGTCTGCCTGTCGTGCCCCAGCAGCAGGGAGCACGACACGGTCCCCCCGGTGGGGCCCAGCACGGAGGTGAGGCGCCCCACGGACACCTCGAGGCAGCTGCCGCGGTGTGCGTCGCTGGTGCTGTCGGGGTGGGGGAGGGGCGCCTCTGACAGGGTGGCGAGGAAGGCGTCGACATCGATGCCGGCATCGACATCGAGGAGCTCGTAGACGCCGGACTCGTGGAAGTGGCGGTCAAGCAGGTTGCGGAGGTGGCGCTCCTGCTTGCTGTCCATCTGCCGTGCTGCTGCGGCACGGCAGAGGGGGGAAGCAGGGGAAGCGAGCTGAGTGACTGGGGGAGGGGGAGGGGGGGGAGGGGGGGGTGTCGTCCTACCGATGCATCATCGTGCAAAAAGAAAACAGGCTCCGTGTGTGTGCGGTGTGTGGGGGAGAGAGTGGCTGCGGTGTGTGGGTGTGGGTGTGTGGGGGTGTCGGGGGAGAATGTGATGTGATTTGAGAGCCTTTTCGTTGCCCAAAGGGGGGGTTGGGGGGGGGGCAACTCCGGGAAAAGTGTGTGAGGAGCTGAGGGTGTGGTGGGGTGGGGTGGGGTGGGGTGGTGTGGTGTGGGGGGTTCCTTCCACGCGACGTGCATTCTATAGGGATACGATACGGCGCGCGTTGCGCCACAACAGAAAGGTCCAGAAAAAGAGCCACAATGAAAGCACATGGTTGGCAGGGAGGGGGGTGGGGGGAAAGCCACCCCTCCCCCCCCTCCACCAACAAACTGTCAGTTCACTCCGGAGCAGCGCTTGCTACACCCCCCCCCCCACTCACCCCGCCCCCACCCCATCGTACATTGTGAATATTCCTGAAGTCAGAAGGCTGCAACGGCGCTTCCACTGCGCCCCTGCAGAACAGATCACCCCCGCACACGCTTCCTTTCTATCGAGCCCCCTTCCACAGGAGCTCTATGCAACGACTCTAAGACCCACATCCTAGTGACGTAGCCTCCGGCATTGGGTGTGTGTGTGGGTTCGTTGGTGTGCGGGGGGCGAGGGGGGGGTGGGGTGGTTTCTACCGAGAGCGCGCGGGGTCTTCCCAGGCAATAAGACCCCCGCCGCGAATATTTTCTTGTGCTTTTCATAAACAGCAAGCACGCTCGGAATCTATAGGGGAAATAGGTTTCTATAATGGACCGTGCCTGTGCTGTCGCATGGGGCTTCAGTCTCGCAACTGACAGCGCAAAGCGAATGTCCCGACCGAGAGAGCACGCACGCACACGCACACGCAACGTGCGAAGGTGTTTGAAATTTGTGGTGGGTTGCACTTTGGTAGGGGGGCAGGTCGGGAGCCCGTAGCCCTTCAGACCAATGTACCTCCACACCACACCACACACCAGAACACCCTCAGCGAGAGGGCGACTTCGACGCCGTCCGCCTGTGGATGGAGTCGTGGTACGCACGTATGCTGTCCTTCTTCTGCGACCCCAGCATGGGCGCGTTGATCGCCGCCCCGGTGGATGTCACAAACGGGGACGGCGGGGCCAGCGGCTGGTACGACGGCGGGTTGCGATGGACACTGCAAAGGGGGTGGGCAGGTGCGGCAAGGTTGGCAGCAAAGCATGGCACACTACTGCATCCTGCGGGCATCAGACATACCTCCCAGGCGTCATGGAGCGGCTGGCAGGGGAGCGGGGGGGCCCGTGGTACGGGGACCCGGTGGCGGTGGAGAGCTGTGGCAGGTGGGTGGCGCCATGTGTGCTGCCGACGCTGCCAAGGCATACCGCTGGCTCCACAAGCTGGTGGTACACGCGTGGCACCGACAGGGCCTGCTTCTCCTTCTGCCTCCGGGCAAAGCGCTTCCGCTCCTGGTGGTCCTTAATCTTGTCCAGCTCCTCATTCAGCATGCGCTGCTGCTGCTGCGCCTTCCACTGGTGCAGCTCGCGCTTCTGCTTCTCCTCCGCCGTGCGCTTGGCCGACTCCTTCTCCACCTTCTCGCGCTGCAGCTGCTTCGAGGCACGCAGCTTCTCGAGGCGGGCAATGCGCTCCTGCCCTTCACGCAGCTCGCTCTCACTCTGCAGCTTTTCCTTGAAGCCCTCACGCCGCTTGGAATCGAGCAGCTCGCGCTCCACACGCCGCACGACATCACGCTCGATCTGCTCCAGGTCGTACTCATCGCGCTTCGCCTCTTCCCACACTTGCCGGGCGCGGAAACGTGCCTCGCGCGCATGCTTGTCGTTTTCCTCCTGCTCGATGCGCCTCTTCTCCACCAGCAGCCGCTCGTGGCTGCGCTGCTGCCGGAAGCTGCCGTGCTTCTCCTCCTTGCCGATGATCTTCTTCTCCATCTGCAGCCGCTTCTGCTCCTCCTGCAGCCGGTTCCGCAGCAGGCGCTGCTGCGTGCTCTCCTGCCGCGACCGCTTCTCCCGCAGCCGCTGCTCCTCGCTGAACTTCTTCGCCAGAATGCGGTCCAGCTTCCCGCCCTGCATTGTGCATTGTGCGGTGCCTGCTGTGCTGCCACAACACCTCCAGAAACACCCCCCCCCCCCCCCCCACACGCCACACCACGGCATACCTGAGCCAGCATGCGCTGCGACAGCATCTCGCTCGCACAGCGCTCCTCCTTCTGCCGCTCCTCACGGAGGAGGTTCTGCAGGTCGCGCTGCTTGCTCCTCTCCTCCTCCTGCTTGCGGGAGGACCATTCCTGCTTCACACGCTCGACGCCTTCGATAAGCCCCGTCATGATGGTGATGTACCCCACAGACTCCTGGTTGTCGACGTTGCGCCGCGACCGCGCCTCCTCCTGCTGCATGCGCTGCCTGTCGTCCGCCTCGCGCTCCGACCGCTTCCGCTCCCACTCGCGCTTCTCCTTCACGCTCTGCTGCAGCTGCTGCTGCTCCTGCTTGGCCCGCTCCAAGTGCCCCTGCTTCACCTGCAGCTTATGCACCGCGATGCTCGCCCTGGAGAAGCTCTGCACCACCTCCGCCAGCGCCTTCTCCTTTGCGCGCTGCCTCTCCCGCAGCAGCGTGTAGGCATCCTTTGCGAGGAACGCCTTCGACTTGCCTGTGGTGGGGGTGGGGGTGGGGTGGTGTTGGCGATACCCCGATGTGGTGTGGCGTGGTGTGTTGATGCCAAGTGTTGATACAAAATGTGGAGAAGCAATCTCAAAGCAGCCCCGTCATACCGAGGCGGTACAGCGACCCGCTAATGCCGTGGCTGTTCAGGAGTTCCTGCACCCGCTGCCGTGCATCCATGTCCTGGGGGAGGTCCTTTGCGATCATCCACAGCCCTTGCAGCAGGCCGTCGAAGGTCTGGCGGAAGGCGTATGTAAGCTGCTTCTGTTTCAGCGTGCTCAGCACGGATAGCGCCGTGAGCTGCCGCATCACGTGCCTGTGTGGGGTGGGTGTCGGGGATAAGGGAGGTGTGCCCTGCCGTGTGTTCAAGAGTGTGCCCAAGGTTAAAACCCCCAGTGTGTTTTGCACCGTGGATTGCATACCTGCCGTGGAACACGGCGCCGGAAGCTGTGGCAATGCCCTTCGCGGGCTTGATGCAGCGCACGAAGAAGGGCTTCGACTCTTCGACAAGGGACATGAGGGAGAACACCTGGTGCTTCACGCGTGCCAGGTAGGTCGGGCGGGACGGCTGGTGCTTCAGCAGCTGCAGGCGTGCGCTGATGGCAACAAAGTCAGGCGGCACGCCGGCACCCCTGTGGTGTGGTGTGTGATTTGTCATGTGATAGTGCCGAAATGGTGCACTTTGGTGCCGTGCAATACATACCCCTTCTCGTGCTCGGACTCGAGGGCCTGGCGCTCCTTCAGCTCCTGCGGAGACAAGAAGGCATGTGCTGTGTACTTGCACAGGCTGGCTGTCAGACACCTGCGCACATCTTGCGGCAGCACTGCGTTGCGGTTGATGGTCGTCATCTGCGACACGTTGTACTCGATATCGCCACAGCTGTGCCGCACTGTGAAGCAGTTGTAGGACACGGGGCGACGCTCGAACTTCGGGTGCGCACTGAGACGCCTGGTGAGCGACTCCAGAAGTGTGGCATCGCTGGGACGTGATTGGGATGACTCTTCGTCGATAATGGAGAACACACCGAGGTTCGCACGCAGGAGCTTCACCACGCTGTAGACCTCTGGGTAGTCGACGACAGACACGTCACAGGTGGAGCCCAATTCGTCGACACAGTCGGAGACGTCGTCGTCAAACACGACTTTGTTGTAGAAGTTCTGCAGCACCTCGTTCGCGTAGTTGTTCGCAAGCGCGCCGAGGTCGTTGTGCGCTCCATCCTCCGTCCCCATGAAATCGAGCAGCGACAGCCATCCGGTCACCTCCTCAGTCGGGGCCAGCTGTGCATTGAGCGTTGCAAAGGTCACGTCCACCACCTTCTCGTACAGCGCACGGATGAGGGCGTCACGTGCAGACGCCGCCTGCTGCGGGGTCAGGCGAATGTCCACACGCTCGTTCATCACACTCTGGATGTGGCAGGTGAGGGCGGACTCCAGTGTCGCAACGTTGAGCTGCAGACACTCTGCCACATGCTGCAGCGAATCGACTGTCTGCTGCGAGACGGCAGTCACATTCGACCCCGGCGCGTCTGCGACGAACGACAGCTGGCCCAGATGCAGGATAGCCGCCAGCACACGGAAGATCCAGTCCTGCACACGAGGGCTGACACGGCAGGCGTCAAACGCATCGACCAGCTCGTCATACCCTGCACACAAGTCCTCCAGGCTGGCCGTCCAATCCCCGCACGACCCCATGGAGTGCAGGGCAGCCATGGACTGCTCCCATGGGTTGCGGGGCGCATCGGAGTTGGTCAGCACAGCAAAGGCTGTCTCCTCAAACTCCTCCCGCAGCGGCAGGTGGTACCTGTCACGCTCCCAGTCCGACGCACCCGCCATCAGGTAGTAGAACACGTGGAAGGTGCGCTCCCCCTGGGGCGGCCCCTGCGCGCGGCTCAGCTCCAACAGGTAGTGCCGCACTTCTGCCCCTATCACGTGGCCATCCTTCACGGCATACCGCGTCAGCACCGTGGCACGTGTGGAGCTGACGTTGCGCGTGGTCCGCGCATTGCAGAAGGCATCCACGAGGGTGGTCACCGCCTTCGACGGCCACACCTTCGGCTCCGACACGGACGACGCGACGATGCTCAGCTCCGTCGCCACGCTCTGCGAGATGATGTTTGAGTTGGCACGGAAGTCCTTCGCAAGGCGCTCCCCATCCTGCCCGATGTCGCGGAAGCGGAACGTGACCTGCGTCAGCTCCACAGCGCCCCCCTCCTTCTGGATCTGCACCGGCTCCGCCGACAGCACGTGCACCGCAGCCGCAGGCACGGAGAGGTTCCGCGAGATCGCCTCGCAGAAGGCATCGCCCGACACCTGCTTCGCCAGCTTGACCGTGATGGTGGAGCACGACCCCTCTGCACCGGGCGGCAGAAGGGTATGCAGCAGGCCCGTGACAGCCTTCGCCACAGCTGTCTTCCCGCTGCCCTGGTCGCCGGACAGCACGACCACCGCGTCATTGCCTGTGCTGACATGCTGCAGGGCACGCGCCGCAAGCATCCATGGATGCGGCGGCAGGTTCGGCCTGTCCTGGAGGTAGAGGTGCTCGGGAGCGGGCGGCGGGCCCTCGGGCTGCGGGGGGTGCACCATCAGCATGATGTCGCGCCCGACAGCCGTGCAGTACCGCTCATCTTGGTAGCGCAGGCGCAGCGTGCACAGCAACGGGCCCTCTGTGGCGTCGTGGAGGAGAAGCAGGTCGTCGCTCTCATCGGGGTGTGGCAGCGGTGCGGTCATATGGTGTATGTCCTGCGGCAGGCGCACGGTGTACAGCTGCCTGTTCTCTGCATCCTGCACCTCTGCAGCGCTGCTCCCGGGTTCGCACGGCAGCAGCGCCCCGACGCGGTAGGCATCACCCGGGCTGTAGAAGATCACCGCGCGCGCCGAGCCTGACGCCGCCAGGGCCGTGCCATGGCCTCCACGCGCAAATGCTTCCTCTTCGCTTTCCATCTTCCGCCCGCCTTCCTGTGGTGGGGTGGTGGTGGTGGGGGCAAACAACAGGTCCGGTGCCTCCGTCCACATCTAAACAATCTGGGGCGGAGTGGGGGGGGGGGGGGGGTGCGTGGGGGCGTGGGGAGGGATCCCCAGCTGTTTTGCATGCTTGCTCTTTGCTTGTCACTCCAAGCACTTCGACTGGTCAGCGAGCGAGGCGGAAGCCGGATCTCTCAGGGGAGGGGGCTCCCGCCACGCCTCTGTGCCTTGTGTGCTGGTTGGGTCTCTTTAAACTTGTGGGCGGAAGGGGGTTTGGGAAGGGCAGCTGTATTTTCTAGGTTTTGACTCACGAAACCTCAAAAACTTTGTGTCTGAAAATCAGAAAGGGGAGAGAAGAACCAGCGGGTATTCGTCGATCGCGAGAACACCCCACACGCCTGCTGCGGGTGTGGTGTGTCCTGTATGATCTGCATAGCAAAGTTTCCTGCGTTGTTAGCACAACTCCAAACAAAAAAATACATCCATTCCGCTCGATGCTCTCCGACAGTTGTTGCATTGCACGCTTTCACCCTTGGCTGGGTCAGGACCTGTCACGTGTGTCAGCTGCAAAAGTGTGTGGCAAAGAAGTTGCCTCCTTAAATCTGGGGATCGGGCCACCCACGTTAGCGACACCCTGGACGTTCCCCAAAAACCAGACAAATGAATCGCCCAACTGAATCGTGCTAGCTAAACTCCGGAAAGAAGTGTCTTTTTTCGTTGAACGCAGCCAAATATAAGGCCTAACCTGTTTTGGCGCACGGGTGTGATGACAAAAGGGAAAAGTGCTAGCACGAACATGATGTTGGTCTTCTGGTTATGTCTGGTTTCTTAGAACACTTAACGTGTATGCAAATAATATCTTGGCATGGCAGGCCGGTCTCGCTGCCATCCCAAGAATAACCCAGAGGTTTATTTGGGATGGCCGATGCCACACCAGCCATACCTGGCACGGGACCACTGGGCGCCCCGTAGCGAAGACCAAAAGGGAGAAAAGAAACCACAAACATCAAAGAAAATCAAAAAAAAATGTGTAGAAAGGAACCGGATTCGCTGGCCTCTGCCCTCGCCGTTGCCAATCTCGCCGGGGGTTCGCCATGCAGAAGGGGGCCTGGCAGTGGTGGCAGTACGTCCGAACGGTACGCATCGCGGATTTTCTAGAAAATGCGCTGCGTACGCGTCGCAGAAAGGGTGTACGGCTGGTTATAGGGGTCTCTCACATAACCGCGAGTCACCATCAACAGATGGTCTGGGAATCCGTTGGGGGGGGGGGGGGGGGGGGGCGATGGTTGTCGAGAGCGAAGGTAAGGCCATTCTCCCTTCCCTGTGAGGGGTGGGGAGAAGGGCCGCTCCTGCTGACAGCCGTGTAACGGCTCACATCTTAGAAGGTGGCGGAGTGAAGAAGTGTCAAGGCAATGTGTAAATCATTCCGTTCTCCAAGAAGAAAGGAATCATCAAGTCTGTGCGGTGTGGCGCAGGCAGGTGAAGTGGATCGCGTGACTGGTTTCTCTTTCAGGCCCGCCGTGTGCGACTGACGGAGTCGCAAAACCCAGCTTCGGCCATGCGGCACAAACTCGGCACAAAAGTGAAGGCGTCGCGAGAAAACAAAATACAAGTGCCAGTTCGATTTAACCTGAACGGTTGTTTCTTGCGTTGACACTTCCGACCCACACGCGTTAATCATTGTTAAACAATGGGTTTAGTGTCGGTCGCACCGGGTGAACTATCTGATGATGCAGCCCACTGCCACTCACATCTTGCTAATGATGATGTTGTGGGTGAGGAGCACAAGCCTCAAGGGCATGGGGGAAAATTGCGCGCGATAGTACTTTCCGCCCACATTGAAGTTTGCGGAAGACAAGAAAGCCATAATGATACAGACACACAAGGATTGCAAGACTTTCAACTGGCTCTGAGCCAGTCTGAGAGCTGAGCTTCTGAGATCTGAGTTCCGAACGGCCTGTTTGTGAGCCTACTTCAAGGCTGTGTTAAGGCCATGTGAAGTAGCGTGAAAGAAGGGGATCATAAGATTCAGTTGTACAGGCGTACAACTTATTTCGCTACTTCGCGACGCCGCTCCACTCCGTCGCTCAGAATCCGTAACAATCGTACTCCTTTCGCTTTCTCAGAGAAACACCCTGCCCAGCAACTGCAAAAAATGCAGACCCGGGATACTTTTCGTTGAGCGCACACTCCTGTGTCAAAGGCTGTGGAGGCCCATGCGAAGTGGCGTGAAGGTGATCCTCAGACAGTTCCAGTAAAATTTTTCCGCACACTCGTGTGAGCAGAAAGTCACCCACCACAGCAAGCAACCAAACGTGCTCTATACACTAACCCCACCCTTCATCAGGCTCGGGGTGTGATTATCATTCCAGGGTTTGTGTGTAGAAGCGTCAACGCCTCAACAAACAAAATGCAGGCTAAGAGCGGTTGCTGCTGAATGGTGAAGTGACTTTCCTGCGTTATTTTGCGACTTTCGCTGCGCTTGTATCTGGTACAGCACACACAAAATAGGGGGTCGCAGCTCACCGGTGCTTCACGAAAAGTGGATGGCTCCGACGCTGAAGTGTGTAGTGCAGCCACAGCCCATCAGAGCTGCAGTCGGCACTGCACTGTCCCTGTCTTGGTTACGGCTGGTCACGCGGGCCAGATTTTGGGGCAGGGTGTGAGGAGGGGGGAGGTCGTGAGTAGAAGTAGAAGAAATCACAACAAATATAATCTCCCTTTATTCGGTTTCGTTGATCTCATGTCATTGCTCCTCGACCTACACAGGGAAGGGCTGAGAAGGCAGACTTGCGTGAACTTTTCATTTCGTTCTTAATGCGTTGACGGCTCCACCTTCCAAAGAACCCTCCTGCATTGAGGCGGGTTGCCATGGGCGGTGTAAGGATATGAAGCATCTTGGCCCCACAGAAAGGAGCGGGGCAGCAGAATAAAGAAGAGCTTAGCAGCCGTTGACAACACCGCTTCGGGAGTGCCAAGATCTTTTTAAAAAAAAGTCTCCCGACCGGCAGACTGCACATCTTTGGGTCAGTTGGGACAGGTTAGCACCCCGACGAAGGGGCACAGATCCCTGTACTCCTGAAGCCCGCCAGACCCACACAACGCACACAATTTTGAGAAGCTTGGCTGCCAGTCTCTCTCACTTGTGCCTTTTGCATTGATATTTCCACATTGTGAGTGAATCCTGGCAACCAAGCTTCCTGCGTTGTGAGCACACTTCTCAAGTAAATACGTATCCCCCCTGCCTCGTGTGTCGGAGGCTATGCTGGATAGCGTGCCTGGTTCTCTGCAGTAGATGCTGAGTCGCGCTGCGGCTCGCTAACCCACCGCCGACGATACACTCGACACAATGTGAAGGCGTCGCTACAGTATCAAGAATGGTAAGAACATCAGAATGAGAAAAGATGGCAATCCATGGGGGTGTCTCGCTCGCCGGTCACAGCTCGTCCAGTGAGGGGAAGTGGGGCTATTGCTCACTTCTTCTCACTCAGTCACACCTGGTCGCGAGGGCCCATAGCGTAAATACAAATATTCCCACAATCCTTCGTGAAGAAAGGCGAGAAAACAAAACGGGTTTCCCCCGCAAAAGCCACCTGGCAGTGACTTTGGCTGACTGGGCAAAAAAGGCGGAGGCAAAAAATGCAACGGGATCCACCGCGTCCTGCCCAGGCAGGGGACACCGCCAATCCCTTGTTGCTGACCTGAAAGCAGATAAGTACTTCAGTGCAGTGTGGTTGACAGGCACACGGGAACCCCGGACGCTGCGCAGATTGTGAAAGGCAAACACCTGGCATTTCCAGAGGAGGCCGAAGGGTGATCGTATCGGAACTCACCCATGTCCCGAGGAGAGAATGTCGCCCCCCTCGAGGGCCGGGGGGGGTGTCATTCTTCAACTGTCGCCCTGTGTACTGTCTCCCTCGCCTCCACACAGGGCGGCCGTTGGGGAATGTCACCCCAGGTTGTATTTGTTGCCCAAAAAGCGCTGCCGAGTATCTTCTTTTGCACTTGACAGGAACCCTCTTGCAGCAGTATAATAAAGGATAAAAAATGCACCAGAAACGCACTCGTTGGCACAGCTTAGATTAGCCCGCACCCATTCGTGCAGAAACATGGCTTTACATGGTTCATAACGCCTGCACTCCTTCAACGGAAGCATAACGGACTGGGTGATCTGTGACAATATCGAGCAGACTTGGACCCAGGTGTCCTGCAGCAGTGCAGCTGTAACCCACGAGGCTTGCAAGATGTCCTGAAAGATTCAGGGAGCCGATGGTAAATGGAACACTATCGACACATGTCACTGAACACGGGGGAATGGGGAGGGGAGAGGTTGTGGTGAAACGCACACACCTCGACCTGTGATGAGGTGAGACGTGGCTCTGCAATTACGGCATTCCCGCGTGCCGTAAACTCAAATCGGACCTGCGTTCTCTGTGTTCCATTTCCTCCTTCATTGCATGAGGCTACAGAAAAAAAACGCACATTTTACTTACGTTGCACAGGCTTTATTGTGGGACGCGCGAACAGCAAATCATGCTGAATCGACCACACATACACAGCAGCCCGGAGTGGTGGTGAGGGGGTGTTCCCGGAGTCAAACAGAAGGGGCGGGTAAAGCCCCCGTGACACAGCTGCCGATCGGATGACCTTCATTGTAATACACAATGTATGCTTGTTCCACGTTCTACACGAAAACGAACCCCCTCTGTGTGAGTAAAACGAAAAAAGATGAATAAAAAATCGTACTCCTTTCGCTTTATTATAGACACCTTGTCCAGCAACTGTGGGAGAACAGTTCCGGACTACTTTTTGTTGAGCGCACACTTGCTGTCTCAAGGCTGTGTTGAGGCCCTGTGAAGTGGCATGAAGGTGCTAATCCAAAAGCTTCAGTCGTACGACTTCCTTCGTTACTTCGCGACTTCGCTGCGCTTCGTCGCTCGTAACTAAAGGCGCCGCAACGAGAAAACTAGTAAAAAGAAAAAAAAACAGTCAGGTGCACAGCATGCAGGATCCTAAGTCGGAGTAAGTGTCAGAGATTCGGCTAAAGTATCGGGGGGTGGCCCTTTTAATTTTCGCCAAAATCTGGGGGGTCAATTTTATGGGGCGTTTGAGACGCCAGACGTCACTGAATGGAGACACTGGGGGGAAGGCACACCCCTGCGAAACAACAGAAAACGGCGTTTTCAGTGATTCAGCTGGCACTAGGTTCTGAGCCATCCGTCCCCAAATACGGTCAAAATATCAGTATATTGCTTGAGGGGGTCTTCACTACGGGGTGATCGTCAGTCAGGCGCAATCTCCGGCTTCCAGTGTGTGTGTGTCCCCCCTCCTTTACAGCGCAACGAGGAGGAGAGCGAAACCGTGTGGTGTCACGTAGAGCAAGAGTAGGATAGCGGGCCCGGTTCCTCACGGTATGGTCCCTCGGGGCCAGGCTGCGATGCCAGCACGCTAACCCAAATTGCAATACGATCGTCAGTCGAAGACGGCGACGCAGCGTCTTCGAAGCCGTTTAACGACAGGCATCCTCGGCGTCAAGCACCCCTCCCGCAGTGTAGGCGCGATGCTCACCATCCTGCACAAAGCCCACCGTGTAGATCCGGCGATAGCCAACTCTTACCGGATCCTGTGCAATCTCTTCGACACGTGTGTGCGCATCCCACACATGGTGGACAGGATGAACCGAATCGCTGTGCTGTACGAGGATCACCCGACCCTCTCCTCTGCTGACGCCCTCGGCCCTGTGGGCATCGCGATCTCGGTCGCCCTCCCTGCTGCTGGACTAGAGTGGGGCGACGACATCCGTGACTGTGCCATCGGGGATATGTGTCTCGCCGGTGAACCACGGTCCTCCCGGAACCATGCGCTGCGCGACAATCTGCGGCGGCAGGGCTGGAAGGCGCTGGCGAAGCACCGTCCTTCCTTCTCGGGGATCGAAAACGGTGTGGACTACGACAGGACGAACGCGCTCCGCCTGGAGACGAAGGACGGGAACCTCTCGCGGGCGCTGACGGTGGTGCTTACTGGTGGTGTCTTCTTCGCGACACGATGGGGGCGCAACGGCGCCTACGTCTCTGGCAGGCGTGCGACGACAGACGAGACGTCGGACTCCTCATCCCATGCCCCATCTCCCTCACCGGCTGCTGACGCGGCTATGGAAGGGGACGAAGAGGATGAAGAAGCTGAGGAAGAGGAGGAGTGCGAGTACGAAGAGGAGGAGGACGAGGAGCAGGGAGACGCCGATCTGCTCGGTTCTCAGGATTCCTTCGACTGGGATATCGTGTCCGATCCGGCGGCTGAAGAGGCAGACGTACGGGACCCCAAGCTGTGTGTACACTGCGATGGTGCGGACAGTGACACGCCCGATCACCTTTGGTGGGCATGCAGTGCGTTTGACTCCGTCAGGTCTCAACCTCAGTACGAACCCCTGCTGCAGCTGGACCGCTCAGGGTGGCCCCCGTGCCTTGCGAGATACGGCGTGGTGCCAGAGGGATTCCAGGTAGACGAGACCTTGCTGCACACGCTGATGGGGCGCATCGTGCTGAAGCGGTGGGAGCTCGAGGCGAAGATGCGGCGCGCTGGACCCCTCGTGCACCCCTGGACGGCTGCTCTCTCCTGGCCGGCAGAGGCTTTTGACTTCGACGTATCCAGTATCCCAGAGAAGCCAGCAGCGCGGCTGTGGCCGTATAGCGCTGCGTCTCTCAGGGCGATACTTGCGTGGCTCGCAGCGCTCCAATGGACGAAGCAAGGCACGGTGTCGAACATCGAGCTCGCCCTTGACTTCGAAATCTTCACAGGGAAGGCGTTACAGCCCTCGGAGCGCTCGGCACGAACCTCCAACCCCGCGATGGCCGAGCGTGGCAACCTCCTCTGGACGATGATGGGCTGCCTGAAGAGGCTATGCGACCAGCTAAGCCTTCCTACCCCGTGGCCTGCGCGACGCGAGGACCGGGTCGGCTCCCTCTGCTCGGTAGGCGCTGGAGAGGTCTGGGGCGGGATGACACCCCGGCCCGTGTTCGCAGGTGGCGCAGAGACGATCGCGGCGTTAGAGGCGAGTGCAGAACAGGCATGTGCGGCCGCAGGCGTCGATGCAGACGGCAATATCGTGAGGTGGGGAACAAACGTGTTCCCAGACTACACTGGGATCCCCCGGACCACGCGAGCCTCACAATGGGATGGGCCACGCCCGCCCCCGCCGCGCAGCGCTATACCCGTACCAGTGCCGCGGTCGCTCGCGAGCACGTCTCTGGGCCCCCGGAAAGTGTGCAACGCGCATTCGAAACCGAAATGCGACGAGTGCGATAATGCCAAGCGGAATTACGCACTGACGATAGCTGCGTGTTGCCGCGTCCACCACCACCACGCGGACGGCCTGAAGGTGATGTGTTGTGAGACACACCACATGACGCGATGCGGCACCTGCGCCAATGTGAAGACATGCTGCGCGGCCGGCCACCATGGGCGCGCCCCCAGGGTCGACCAAGTTGCGAGCACGGATGACGACAGCAGCAGCTGCGAAGACGACTCTGACAGCGAGGGAGAGGAGGGCAGCTCTGGTGCCACTGAGCATGATGGAGACGACGCTGCAGATGCGGGCTCCACCAGCGAGGAAGTCCCTCCCTCGTCTGAGATGGATAGCGACACGACGGCTGCGGCTGCGGTGAAACGCACCGCCATCGTTCTGGACGCCTCCGACGAGGACTCGATGGGGCAGGATGCCGTGAAACGCACCGCCATTTGTTTAGATCACTCTGACGAGGGCCCGTCCCTCTGGGGGGCTGGGATAGTGTGTGTGCGACAGCCAGAGTGGGACATGTGTGCGTCTCTTCTTCTTCTTTGGCCGGGCGTGATTGAGCATTTGGCTCTTTGCTGCCCCGACGATCAGCCCAGTGAGGGCGAGTTGGGTTCTTCTGCGGAGTCATCTGCGTTGACCCCACGCGAATTCCCTGGTTTTCTTTTCTCGCCTTCCCCTCGAATGAATACCCCTGCTTCCCCTACCCCGCGTAAGATGGGTGCAGAGCACGTTACGCTTGATGCGGATGAATCGTCGGGCTCCCAGCCTGATGATGCTCGTCTCGCTCCACCAGCAGATACAGCACCGCCTCCGGCGCCCTCTCCGGCTCCGGAGCTCGTGCTGCACACAGACCTGCTGGACGGGCTACAGACCCCGCAGTCGGGCTCGCCGCCCCTCCCAGAGAGCGCCACGCAACGGAGATCTCCGAGCCCTTGCGTGGGGCGCCGCCTTCCTTTCTCTCCCTCTCTCCCCTCTGAGTCCTCGGTACCCCGCGCGCAGAAGCGGGTAGCACCCATACAGGAGACAGGCGAATCTGCCCTGGGGCAACGCTCCTTTAACAACAGAAGAGTAGAACCTCAACCCCCCGTGTCCCCTGGTTCACCGATTTCAGCGTCAAGCCTTCGGCCTGACGAGGATAGTATCATGCCCCCATCAGAACTTGCTTCCCCCCTTCCTCTCTCGCCTGCACCTTCCCTTGTTGTGGATGACTCGCCGGGCTTTCAGCCCGTCGACACTCGGCTTAGTCCCCCATCAGACACTGTGTCACCCCCACCACCCTCTCCATGTCAGGAGCCCCTAGTGCCTTTAGACACTGCAACCCCCTCTCTTCCCGACTGGCAGGCAGAAACGCCGTCTCACCAGGGGGGCGACACGCTCTCCCACGAGTGCACGTCGCCGAGCCCTTACGTGGGGCGTCGACTTCCTTTCTCCCCTTCCTCCCCTTCTGAGTCCTCGGTTCCCCGCGCGCAGAAACGTGTAGCGCACATGCGGGAGGCAGACGAATCTGCCCTGGAGCGATGCTCGTTTCATAACAACAGAGCAGGTTTTCCTTCCTCCCGCACGATCATCAGCACAGCTAGATCAGGCGTGCCTTCCCCTTTCCCACGGGCCTCACAGGCCTTGCGCTTCTTGGAGCGCAAGACACGTGCTGTCCGTCCTTCTCGTTCTCGTTTCCTCCAGAAGCAGGTGTTGCGTGCGGTTCCGAAGCGCACCCGCTGCATCCCCTCTCCCACCATCTTTCGTTCGGCGGCTATTCCGCGCTCTTTTCAACGCGTCGTCGCGAAGATTGCGCCTCAGTATCAGCAGGCGCAATCTCCGGCTTCCAGTGTGTGTGTGTCCCCCCTCCTTTACAGCGCAACGAGGAGGAGAGCGAAACCGTGTGGTGTCACGTAGAGCAAGAGTAGGATAGCGGGCCCGGTTCCTCACGGTATGGTCCTTCGGGGCCAGGCTGCGATGCCAGCACGCTAACCCAAATTGCAATACGATCGTCAGTGCTTTTTGGTGAATTTCCTGTTGAATTTGCTGAAAACTGACGGAGATTGACGAAGGATAACGGCCAGCGAAGACCCCCTGAAAATCCCATTCCATCGCCCTCCAGAAGTCCCACCTGATTTTGCCCGAAACCAAACTCCGGAAATCTCCAGTTTACCACCACCAAACGCCACCAAACTCCGCCAAACTCGGTCCAAAATCAGCCACAAAATGGAGGTCACTACCATTCTTCCAGCCCCAGGAAGGGTAAGACGAGCCTGTGGGGTTGGTCAGGGACTGGTTTTCGTCTTGGGAAGGGTCCCGTTGGGAAGAATATCCGATTTGCTTGACCGCACGACGCCGTTGGGTGGAGGAGAAGTCGTACGGTACATTTCCTGTTCCTGGACGGACCGGGGTTCGATCCGTACTACAGGCCAAGCCCACTGCCCCCCTAAAACAGGGAGGAAGATAGCACCTGCACACCCGGACATTACTTGCACTGCATTCCTCTCCGGTTCCAGGCACATTATTGCACCGCGTGTCAGGTACACAAGTCAGGGACCTGGAGTGAGAGAGAGAGAGTGGTAGCCTTGAAGAGAAGGCTCCTGATATCTCCAAGCATTGCACCGAAGACCACACCTGCCCACCAGGTTCTTCCCCGTCAGTCGAACAGTCTTGTTCATGTTCTGGGCGAGGGTGCTCTGCCTCGGTCACCCCGAAGCCTGGCTAGCCCAACATCTTCCCTCAGTGTTCTCACAGGGGTGTCCTCAGTATCTGGGTCCCTACGGCAAGGCAGCGTACCAGGCTTTGCGAACCCGAAACAGGCTGTACTGGTGGTTGCACACCGCCGCAAGCATGACCTGTTGCTGCGTAGCCATGTTTTCCATACAGAAGTGGGGTGGCGACAGGGTGTAAGTCACGAGGGGAAGGGCATGTGGAACGGCCACTGCCCAGTCCCCAGCGCCCTCCGCCCCATAGGACGCTCGATTTTTTGCAGGGAACCACCATACAACACCGCACAACACCACCGAACGCCACCAAACTCCACTAAACTCCTCCAAACTCGGTTCAAAATCAGGTGGTAAGTCCCCCGAATCCCCCAGATTTCCATCTTTGAACTTCTGAACGATGGATCCATCACACATGTTGATCTACTCGGGAAACATAAAAAACCCACACAGAGCGCACTTTGGGGGGGGGGGGTTTTTGAGACGAGGCCATATATCTCATGGGGAGGCAACGGCGAAACGTGTATGTGGCGCTGTACACCCCATTTCTCAACACCTTCCCCGATGTGAACGGTGACACCTGTTTTGCCAGACAGCCCACTTTCTCCGACCTCCCGCACTTCCGAGCCAAGGCCCTATTGAATACAAATACATGGTTCATGTCCCCAGTGACGGCACAATATCAGCAGATCATAACCGGGGGAATAGGAGCAGCAGCACGCACAAACTAGATCCGGTGTTGCCAAACCGGCGGGGCCTCGCTCCACCAGTCACAGATCGTAGAATCAGTGAGGAACAGACCCCCTCACGTAGTCACACTCAGTCACACCTGGGAGCGCAGGCACCAGGTAGCGTTCAATAGAATTGCCTGGGGGGCCCTCGCTCCCAAGTGTGACTGAGTGAGAAAAAGTGAGAAGTCAGCCATGTTTGGCTGAAAACTGACGACTCGTGACTCACAGTGACTCGTAGCGAGGGCCCCCCTGAGTTGGTCGAAAATACTGGGAAGTGAGAATAATGGGGAACAACCGACCCTGCAGCACAACAGAAGGCGGATACCTGTGGCAAGGGCAGCACCCTGGCCAGCATGCAACTTTCGTGTTCACACAAAAGACTGCGCCCGGCCTCTGTTCCACCTGAGCTGTGATGCATGCCTGGGTCACGACGACTCTGACGACACAACATCCCCGACATCGGCATGTGGGACAGGCGGACGGCAGTTGGCTCTGCATGACGTTGGCGGGCACGGCGTGTGCTGCGCCCGCTCGCGTGTGGCAAGGGCAGCGACAGCAGCCAGGCCGCTGCCGCATACAGCAACTGCGGGCTGCATGTGCAGCAGCTGATCACGGTACTCCGCGTACTGGGACTTGTCCACAGTCAATTCCCACCCCAGCACATCCAGGAACGCCCGCTCTGCTGCGTTCAGCTCTGCCAGCGTCACACCACCGATCACGCTGCATATGGCGTTGCTGAGGTAGTTGTCACAGTGCATCTTCGTTGCCAGCACCAGCCCCGCCAGCACTACCCTGTGCACGTTCTGCCGCGTGATGCGGATCTCGGAGTGCTGATGCAGCCTGTCGGCATACACAAGCATCATGACCAGTGCGGGTGCTTGGAAGTGGGCGCGCCGCACCACGTCCTGCAGGTAGCGCTGGATCAGCACCTTCGGGACGCCTTTGCTGTCGAACGCACTGGGCGTTGCCTTCCCCGACCTCAGCAGGCAGTCGCTCTCGCGGCACGCCCCCGCCAGCACCATGCTCACAAGCGGGATAAGCTGCGCGGTGGTGCAGGCCTCAAGCTCCAGGCAGCCAGACATCATCTCGACACACGTAGCCTCTGTGTAGAACTGTCGGGTTGAGGTGTGTGGGAACAGCCGGGATTGACTACACTCCCTCACCCTCCCCCCCGGAAACCTGGACAACAGCGCCAACATGAGCCCCACAGTCACGAGCAACCTTACCATATCAGGTAGAGACGTCTCAACACAAAAACTGTTGCCCTGGCATCAACATGAGCGGGGGGGGGGGGGGGGGGGGGGGCGGGGAGGGCCTGTTGCCCACACTGCACTGTACTGTCCCGCACATCGAAGACCTTTTGCCAAAGGGGGCCCTCGCTCCCAAGTGTGACTGAGTGAGAAAAAGTGAGAAGTCAGCCATGTTTGGCTGGAAACTGACGACTCGTGACTCACAGTGACTCGTAGCGAGGGCCCCCAAAAGCTTCTGTAAAAAAGATTGGGCACTTTGCTCGCGCGCCAAAAAGCCGGCAAACAGAGGCAACTCCTGCAGCCTGCTGCGGAGGCCGTCTTTGTTGCCCAAAGCAGCACCCCCTGTCTCTGTGAGGCAAGGTCGCTGCTGGTGGATTGCAAATACAAACCGTGTTGTACGCAAAACAGAAAGGGGGGAGGGGGGGGGGGGGAAGGGGGGGTCAAATTTGCATGTGTTTATGTCACCCCCCCCCCCTAGGCATACAGTGCATCCGAATCGGATCCGATACATTATCGGACGATTATCGGATCCGATAATCATCCGATAATTTTTTTGGGTGGGTTTTTCAACCAGAAAATGTGACCAATATTCTGCCTGATCAGGGTTAGGGTTGTTACAACCCCCTGGCAAGCGAGCCTTCGACCGAAGGACAGTAGTGAACATCTGTTCCTTGCGGGCGTCCAGATTGGGTAGGCTTGCTGCGTCCGGCTTACTGAGGCCGCCCGGTCTCCATCACCCGATATGACTCCGCATTATCGCGCAGCACAAGACAAGGTAGTCTCCAGATACATGCCACAGGTCTGGTGGGCGAAGCTCCCCAGACCCCCCTGGTGGCCCCCTCCGGAAAGCAGGCCGTTCGCTCGGGGTGAAGTTGGGCCCAACTTCGCTAAAAGAATAAATCTTCAGGGGGTCTTCGCTGGCCGTTACCCTCCGTCAATCTCCGTCAGTTTTCAGCTAATTCAACAGGGAATTCACCAAAACGCACTGACGGTCACCCCGTAGCGAAGACCCCCTCAGATTTACTTCGTCCCAACTTCACCCAGGGGGACGAAGTTGGTATAAAAAAATCTGGGCTCGGCCCCCACCCACCGAAGGGGTGGGTGGGTGGTGAAAGAGCCCACGGGATCACGAGGATCAGGGTATGGCGAATGCTCGAGGAAGGAAGTGTAAGACCACAACGACCTTCCCCAAAGTACGATGTATTGCTCCGCCCAGACCCCCCCCTGTGGCGTATGTCTGGTGCCCAAGTCCTTTCAAGTTACATGAATCTGTCCATCCGCAATGAACAGATGTTCACTACCGTGGCCATCGAAAACCAACGCCCCAGGGACACCTGCAGTTCCTGCAGGACAAGGGCGCCATCACCGCTGACTCCGCGGTGAGGGTGGTCGGGAGCCTCCCGACGGAAGCGCGCGACGCGGTGGTGGAGCGGGGGTCGGTGCAGGATGAGCTCCCTCGGGTGCACCCTCAGTGTGCAAATCAGCTGGCAGCTCTGATGAGCTGCGGCTGCACGACTCCACTAAAACTCAAAAAAATATCAAGCGCGGGGTCTGGGGGGTTTCTCGTGAGGCAGAAATATCGACAAAAAGGGGAAAGAGGGTGTTCTGGTGCCCACAACGCACACGAACACTGATTATCGGATGATTATCGGTTGTCCGATAATATCCGATAATGTCCGATAATCATCCGATAATCGTCCGATAATGTCCGATAATGCCCGATAATGTCCGATTCGGATCCGATAATTTGGGATTTCCCCCGAAAATCCGATAATGCCCGATAACCGATTCGGATGCACTGTATGCCTAGGGGGGGCGAAATAGCAAGACACGCTGAAAAGAAGCAGGTCGTCGGAAGCACTCCTACACTTTTACGCATCATGGGGGGCCCTCGCTCCCAAGTGTGACTGAGTGAGAAAAAGTGAGAAGTCAGCCATGTTTGGCTGAAAACTGACGACTCGTGACTCACAGTGACTCGTAGCGAGGGCCCCCATGCATGTGCTTAAAGATTTGGGGCGAAAAACAGGGGTGGAGCTTGGGGGTTTTTTCGGGTCAGCTGACCTGATTTTCTGCAGGCCCTCACAAAAAATCAGGTCAGGGGTAAAAAGAAAAAAAAATATAGATTTTCGGGAAACCGGAAAAGTTGGCTCCTCGCCTTGGGGTCTCAAGGTGACCAGGAGGCGTTTCGTGAGCAAAGTGACCCCAGCGACATGAGCACAGGCCTCAAACAGTCACAATAGAGGACAAATGACTGGACAGGTGACTGCCCAACCCGTACCGTGCAACAGACGTTTACTACCGTGGCCTCCGGCGGCTGGGGGCTCCGCCCCCCAGACCCCCCCTATGGCATGTGTTTGTCTTGTAACCAAGTCCTTGCGCGTCCGGGGCTGCATATCAGTTCCGGTACCCTCGCGGGAGGCTGGGCCCGATCACTGATCTCTGAGACGAACCGGGGGGGAACCCATTCAGTGAGAAAAAATTGGCTGACCCGATCTGACCCGATCCAGCCCGCAACCCCATATTTCAAGCTCCACCCCTGGTGAAAAATCTTCAAAAAAAATAAAAAAGCTGGAAATCTCAGGAAGATATCTTCCTGGGGGAAAACTAATGCAACCGAGTGAATCTCAAGAGAGAAGGTAGCAACGACAGTTTGTGTTCTTCGAACGCAGAACACCCCACCCAGCATCGCCTCGACCACACCACAACATGTGCATGGGGGCAAGAAAATGAGAATGGGAATAAGTGCAAGTCAGGCTCAGGGTGTAACATGTAAAGAGTGCCGCACTAGCTTCGTGAAGGAAGCCAAAGGCAAAACAAAACACGATCGCCACATGTCACTGACCACGCAGGAATGGGGAGGGGAGAGGTTGTGGTCAGTGGTTTCGCTTGGAAAAGCGTAGCGACCGTGCTTCCTTCTTCCTTAATGATGCGTTGACGCTTCCACCACCCTAGCCTGCTGCTTTGATGTGGGTGTGGACCACATGTGAACACGAAATAGCAAGACACGCTGAAAAGAAGCAGGTCGTCGGAAGCACTCCTACACTTTTACGCATCATAGGGGGCCCTCGCTCCCAAGTGTGACTGAGTGAGAAAAAGTGAGAAGTCAGCCATGTTTGGCTGAAAACTGACGACTCGTGACTCACAGTGACTCGTAGCGAGGGCCCCCACTGTCACAAGCAGGATTGTTTGTGTAAAAAAAATCGAAGAAAAAGGTGGAGTACAGTCCCTGTTACTGGTAATGGAGAAGAATATCCCCAAAACCCAAAAAAACGCGATTTTCGGGATTTTCCGAAAAAGTGCATTTTTCTTCCTTGCAACCAATGTAGTCGGGAGACCGCATCGTAATTTTTCTCTTGCTTCTTTGCAACGTTCTGCGACATCTGAGTTCCATGGATCTGGCGATATATCGATCGATATATTATGCATATTTATGCCTTTTTCGATATATCGATCTCTTCGATATATCGAATTCTGCCATCGAAACATATCGACGATATATCGCCGATATATCGGTGATATAGCGATATCTCAAAGATAATGTAGCGAGCCATGGGGTGCTGGTAGGATAAAATAGCCTCAAAATAGCCTCAAAAAAATCCCGGGGGTTGTTTGTACGCACGAGCGGCAATGTTGTCCCTGCGTAAGGAATGTTGGCATAAAGTGGTGATGAGTGTGGAGCAGTTACAGTGCAAAGTACACTGCGCGCCGGACGATCCCACCGACTATTTCGCTTTACAAATTACCAAGACAGACGTGTTTCACGAGCAGGTCAGCATTGCATTGAAATGATGCAAGAATGGTGCTGTGTTATGGGGCTGTGTTCTGTGTCCATGTACGATCCCCACAATCACTGAATGTGCCCTGGCAGCCACAAAGCTGTCTGCTCTGACCAATCGCTTCGAGTCCCCGAAGAGGAGTGCCCTCTTCTGGAAGCCACTGCAGCAGTCTCGAGAGACAGGACGCCTCGCCATTGACGCCTTCCCCTTGTTCTCTGAATCTACTCGACAAGCGGTCCTCAAGTGTTGTCAGGGCCTTTCTTGATTGGCAAACTGCCCATCCGCTTTCCCAAGACGTGCAGAGTGCAGTCCCCCTCAGCAATGCGGCGGGTGTTGTAAGACTTCAATGCGCTGAAGCACATCGCGCCGTGCAGCGCGGAAGGGGACACCAGCCGTCACTGTCACCGCGTCAGGGATCTCCAGCATGCTCACTTCCTCTCTGACTGACAAGCTGCGTCTGGTAGCGTGACCCCCCCAGGCTATGATGGGAAGGAAATGGCTGTCTACCACTGTAGTGCCGAACAAGGCGTTTATCAGCACAAGGAATCGTGTTTCCATATTTTGAAGACCAGCCTCGTCGCGCGCTATTGCGCATTCAGATTGCTGGGCTGCTTATGTGATCCGGACCACGGGTGCCTCCAGAAACAGTCCTGTCTGACTTTCGAATGCCCCAGGAAACGTGCCTCCAGGTTCTTGCTCAGTTCATTCGACTGTTTGCTCTTGGTGCAGTTCACTGATCACATCGAGGTGTTGCATTTTTCTGCATCGAGCAGTATGCCTGCTGCACCAATCGCAAGATGTGCTGATAAAAAAGTCCGTGGTTCCGCGATTTCATCACTCGCCCGAATGCCTTCAACCCAGCACCCCCAAGACCCAGGAGATACCCTCGGGGAAAATTATACAACGTACCTACTGTAGTACTTTTGGCCGTGGTGGACAATTACAAGGGATTGGCCTATGGATCCAACGTCGTGACAGGGGTGACTCGTTGCCCGCTGTTCAGTGCTAACGAGGCGAGGCAGCACATGCAGCTGCTGCAAGATACGGGCGACACCACTGCTGGTGAACCGCTACCGCGAAGCGCGGCAGTTGTTTCAGCAGGTGCAGCAGACCCGGACCGTCGCGCTCCGGCATGTGTACCGGAAGCACAACGGACAGGCTGATAAGTTGGCGCGGCATCATTTGAGTCAGCTGCGACGTGGAAGCACACCGAGGCGGATAATTACAAGGGGGGGGGGGGGGGAGGTATGCGGAAATACACATGTGGTCCAATGTGGAAACCGTACCCGACGCGCTGGTCGGGTTTCGACCGACCAGTTGCTTTTCGGCTGGCCAGTCGAAAGCACCCTCAGTCACTTCATAGCTACAGACGCTCGGATGGAGTCCCTTTTGTCTGTTGCTTTGACACTTTTCCACACAAACCCCCGAACTGATAAACGGGGCCTTCGTGGCAATAGTCCAGCTATCCCCTGTCACATGTGCACCACACCCAGGCCAAGGTCGCAGGCCACGCTGGAGCGTGGTGGAAGCGTCACCGCAGCATTAAGGAACGAGGAAGCACGGTTGCTACACTTTCCCACCGTAATGATGCACCCTCCGAATCAATGCCGCTGAGACGATCCATACAGCAATCCCAGCCCACATTTGCAGTCAGGACATGCTCCGCCGTGAAGGAGCTGCACAACAACAGGCAGTAGACTGACAACAAAGGTCATGTACCCCAAGCTGAACTACCGGATTGTTGCATCGGGTCACCCATCGGGGTGCATCGGTCGTCGGTTGTGTGCAATATCTCGCTTCTCCTTCCCGTTCATCCTCATCCCATAAAGTCGTGAAAACCATCGAGACATCGATATATCGACTACCGTATACGTAAATATTATGGAACGTAAATATTATGGAACGGGCCCATTTTTGGCCGGTCCGTTCCATAATATTTACGTTCCATAATATTTACAGGGCCAGTTGGGGACTCGGTGGTGAGGACGGCTTGCGTCAGGAATCGCGCGAAAAGTGCACGAGTAGGTCCCGTCAGGGACTCTGTATGCCGTCCGATCACCTGGTCCAAGTCCCCGAGTCGCAGAAAGCCCTGTAAATATTATGGAACGAAAAAAATCTGGAACGCCAACCCACCAGCGTTCCAAAATATTTACGTTCCATAATATTTACGTTCCATAATATTTACGTTCCAAAATATTTACGTATACCATACATTGGGCGTTATTCCGTTACCAGTAACGGTAATAACGTTATTTTTGCGTTATTTTTTGACCCCAAAAAAGGCAGCATTTCCCGGTGAATCTGACCCGAAACTCGGGTCCCTACCCCCCCTAAAAGAATTTTCTTGGGTAAAATATCACTCCAGGGGGCCACTCCGTGATGTCAAAAAATTGGAAAACGTTTTCTCCTAAAATAACGCGTTATTTTTCCGTTATTTTCATGAAAACTTGCGTTATTCGGACAATTTTGCGGGCGGATGGTGTAGTTTTTGGTGGAGATGGCTCCAGAATACCCCCCTGGGACCATTTTTTGGATAATAACGCACGGACATGTCGAGTTTCGTGAAAAAATCATGTTTTTTGGCTTTTTCAAGGCAAATACTGCAGAAACCCCTGCAACCTTGCAGCATCCAATGTTCCTGGAGTGAAATTTGGAGTGAAAATCACTCCAAAATCACTCAGTGTGGACGCAGAAGTGAATCCTTCAGGAATACACCCGCACACCTCACATTGGCGGTGTATAAACCACCTGATATTTTTACTCGTTACGAGCGACGAAGTAGCGCGAAGTAGCGACGTGCCCATTTTTTCCCGGTCCGTTCTAAAATAGTTACGTTCCAAAAGTCCGTTACTGGTGCTGTCAAAGACGCTTCGCACAATATACGCACGAACTACCCAAAGTACGCTCGGGCTACGCACGAAGTACGCAGGAACTACACAATTTGAACTTTCTTGCACCCCCCAGTCATTATTTGCACGCACTCCAGGTCCCATATTTGCACCAGTGCAAATATGAGACCTGGAGTGCAAATATGAGGAATTTCCGAGTTCGTCGTGATGTGCAAAACATGACTGGGTTGTGCAAGAAACCATCATCTGCACCCCGTATCGGCCTCAATTGCACCCTCGTGCAGGTAAAAAAAGGCCTCGGGCCTCCGGCCCTCGGACCGTTTTTTAATTACGCACACGACCTTCGCGCGGAAAGTGTCATTCAGCCCTGCCAAACGTGCTCTACACACCACCCCCTTCATCAGGCAAGTGGGTTTGTAAGGGTGTGTGGAAGCGTCAACGCTCGGGTGCAGGAAATTTACATTTTGGTCGCAAATGGCGTTACACATGCACTATGCACAACGTGTGCACGATTTCGGCAGAACTACGCACAACCAACGCAATTTGGACCTTTCAACAACACCATTCACGGTACTTCGATTTTGGGTGGGAAAGATGGGGCAAGGAAGTGGCAAAAACTGCGAAGAAGGTCGAAAATTTTCACATTTTCATCAGAAACCATATTCAACGGATTCCAATTTTCGGGTGAAATCAAGCAGGTTGGCACAATGGCTCATGTTCACCCAAAAATGCACCTACCAAACCTCTTTTGCTTGATTTTTGGGACGGCATGGGTGATCCAGAGGCCAAAAATCACGATTTTTTCACCAATTCCTTCGACAACGGACAGTTCCAGACCACAAGGACCACATTTTGGGGTCAGAATTTTCTCGGTCAAAAAATTCGAAAAATCTGAAATCTCTCGGAATTTTGAGCATTTTTTGAGATTGGCATGCCCATTTTAGACCCTTTGCGTGGCTCTAAACCCAAAAATTTGCTCGAAAATGGCCTCAAATAGCCTAAAACAGCCCATTCTGGCCACCCCGAAAAAAAAATTCGAAAAGGGTCCCCCTATAGAAGTTGCCCAAAAATACCGAAAATAACGCGGTATTACCGGTAATAACGGTAATAACGTTACCGATAACGTTATTACCGTTACTGATAACGGTATTACCGTTACCGATAACGGTAATAACGGTAATAACGTTACCGATAACGTTATTACCGTTCCTGATAACGGTAATAACGGTATTACCGTTATCGATAACGGTATAACGCGGAAAAATAACGTTACCGATTTTCGGATAACGTTATTCGGCCGTTCTGGAACGTTATTAACGGTAAGTTATTTTACCGAAAAAATAACGGTATTACCGTTACTGGTAACGCAATAACGCCCGATGTATGGTATACGGTATATATCGATATATCGATGACATATCGATCGATATATCGAAGGGAAAAAAATTCGATAGATAGATATGTGGTCGGTCAAAAATGACCGCATATCGATCGATATATCGTCAGATCCATGGAGTTCACCATAAAAAAAATCGATCAAAAATTCGTAGTGGAAAGCATATGGTTGCCCAGTGCGAAAATAAATTGACTTTTCGACACACAACCGAGTGAATCTCAAGAGAGAAGGTAGCAACGACAGTTTGTGTTCTTCGAACGCAGAACACCCCACCCAGCATCGCCTCGACCACACCACAACATGTGCATGGGGGCAAGAAAATGAGAATGGGAATAAGTGCAAGTCAGGCTCAGGGTGTAACATGTAAAGAGTGCCGCACTAGCTTCGTGAAGGAAGCCAAAGTGGTCTGGCTGACGCCCAAAAAAAAGTCAAATTTGGGTACTTCTCGGGTACTTTTTGGGTCACCGAAAAAGGATTGCCGGGTTTCTTTTGTTTTGTTTGTGCAACCTTCTGGTCACCTGCACGTTGGGGCGTGGAGTGTAAGTGAACAAAACATTGCTCCCACTGCAACCTTTTTAGTTCTGAACGCCTTCCGTGAGCACGGTGCGTTTGACACAAAAAAGGGGGGGGGGGGTGTCCAAACTTATTTTCTTGGGTGGAAAAATTCGACCTCCCAGAATCGTGATTTTCTTCCCCCATTGTACTTTTTGGACTCCGCGCGGATCGTAGTGGGGTCACTTTTGTGGTCTACACGGTGGACTCCAGCCACCCTAGCGGGAGTCTGGGAGCGGGAGTCTGAGAGGGTGTCTTTCATTTCACTCGCAGTATGTACTGGAGACTCCCGCAAGCAGGAGTCTATTTTCCAGCTAATTTAGGCTAAAGACTCCCGCTAGTTGAGACTCCCGAAAAGGGTTACCCTACCCCCGCTGGAGTCCACCGTGTAGGTGACAAACTTCACCCGTGAAATGCGGGTCTGGTTCAGGCGGTTGTGCCTGTGAATGCTGGGAGGAGAGGAGTGGGAGATCAGTTCAGGGGCACTTTGCTGGTTGAGGGTTACAACAAAAAGGAACCTGCAGGCAGGAAGTGAGGGGAGGGGGTGGGGGGTTTTGGGGCTGTGGCACCCGCACTCTCTACGGCTCTACTGACTTACTCCAACCTCTGGACCGTCTACGCTCTACTCTCCTTCTTCAACCGCTGGAATCTCGATGTGTTCCGTGTCGTGGTCCTGAAGCTTCGCGAGTAACTCTTCCTGACTCCACTCTGGGCGGACTACGAGTTCCCTCGCCTCCGCATATTCCCTCAGTTCCGACAGAGTAAAACACCGGTCCATACTCTCAATGAGTTCAAGGGGGTCTTTGCTGGTCGACAAACTTCGACAAACTTCTTCAGTTTTCAGCCAATTCAACAGGAAATGCACCAAAATGCACTGACGACCACCCCGTAGCGAAGACCCCCCAAGAATAGCGGGTTTGTTTTTACTCTGGCAGTTGAGGATCCCGCGTGCCAGGGCTTGCTGCACCAACACCCCCTTTAACCACGACACATCACAGTGGAATACAGTGCAAATACTGTCAATCAAGGCAGTCCGCTTGCGCTTGCGTTCAGATGCGTTATTGTCTGCGATCCTCGCGACTTCGAGTTCCGCAAGTCGCAGCTTGCCAATACGGAGCTTCCTCTCCTGCACCGCCTCCAGCTTTCCCCCCAGAGAAGAGATCTGGGCCTCTGTGACACCTGGAGAGGTGCCATCAACCCAATGCTGCATGCAACAGAGCTTGGCGCGGAGGACACCATCCCGGATAGCGACCCCCCCATTCATCATCAACACCCTCCGCATCCTGCCGCAGACCCCTTCCAGGACCGCAGGTCCCAGTGCGCCTGTTCTCTCTGCAGCCATCCCTTCCGTGGACTGGGAGTATCTCTTGTACTCGGAGTAGCAACCGGAAGCAAAACGGTGGATGGATGTGCGGAGAAACTTCTCAGCGTCGGCCTTGTCCACCTTGGGGCAGAGGGTCGAACCCTTCGAGATGCCCTGGGCACCATAGTATTTGGCGACACCAGATTCAGCGAGAGCGGGGACAACCTCGTTCAACTGTTCCTCTGACACCTGTGCGGCGAGGAGGATAGTCAAAATTTACAGTGCAAGCAATTGTACATGCATTTTCCATAGTCATCGCCAGTTCCTCGGGAACACTGCCCTTCAGTGTGCACGTTGCAGACTCGAACGAGAGGCACAGGGACTGGCCGAAGCAGTCTTCCTGGTGATCTCTCCAGCTCTGGAGGTACCCGTCCTCTGCATTCGCCTCCGCTTGCCACAAGCGCCAGGCGAGGAAGCGGAACAACTCCGAGGAGAACCCGAGCTGGCAAGTGTCACTTGCCTGGGCCTCGCTCTTCGAGAACCGTGACACAAACAGAATGCAGGGGTACACGAGGTGCGCGAAGCAGATTCCCATCCTCCGCACAGTCTCGCGGTCCCTCCAACGAGCTGCGAGAGGGACCAACAGGCGGCCGCAGTGGTGCAGAAGCGGCCGTTCGAAGCTTTTTGCCACAGTAGCCCAGACACCTTGATTACATGCGGACATTCTCTCGCGAGGAATGCGGCGAAGGCAGGGTCATGTGCCGCATAGTTGGCGGCTGCACACACGAACTTCGTCTTCACTGCACTGGAATCCATCAGGTCGCAGGTGCAGGTGGCAGTGCAGGTCGCAAGCCGACACACTGTGCTGTTGGCCACATGTGGCAGAGGCGAGAGAGCCGTGTACTACGGCATGCTCGAACAACAGGATTGGCGGTACAGCATAGGCTGGCGGGACAGTGTAGGGATGGCAGGACAGTATAGGATGGCGGGCAGGTGCAGGGTGTGTGAGGTCGCCACCCGGCAGGCAGCTCGCCGCCCCACCCCAGCCACCCACCTACCCAGCGGGACCCCCCTCACGAATTTTCCATAACCCCGTTCTTTTGAACGTTTGGGATCTGTGCGGATCATGGTGGGGTCATTTTGGCCATGGGGTGCCTCTGACCACAAATCCAGACTGAAACCGGCAGAAAATAAGTTTTGACACCCCCCCTTAAAAAAAGCCAAATTTGGGTACTTCTTAGGTACTTTTTGGGTCACCGAAAAAGTGGGTTTCAGCCATACCATAATCTTCCTGGGGGGGCCCTCGCTCCCAAGTGTGACTGAGTGAGAAAAAGTGAGAAGTCAGCCATGTTTGGCTGAAAACTGACGACTCGTGACTCACAGTGACTCGTAGCGAGGGCCCCCTGGGCAGGTGTATTTTTAATCCCCGGTCTTCCCAGCCAAAAACCCCCGATTCATCCCCGCTTTTTTCCAGCTAAAAATGATACCCAATGTCCCTCCTCCCCAGTGTGGGGTCCTTGGTCTTGTACCAAATAGGTTCCTTCCACGATTCCACCCGCTCGCGCCATACTCGGGTGCTGGAGGAAAACCCCAAAAAACGGCTTTCGGGACCGTTATTCCGACGAACCCCCTGATATGCCACAGCTGAAACAGCCCAAGGACTTGCTGCGGTTACTAGACGGGCAGACACACGCTACACGGGGGGTCTGGGGGGCGGAGCCCCCCAGCCGCCGGAGGCCACGGTAGTGAACATCTGTTCAGTGTGGGCGTACAGATTCTGTGTGAGTTGGCTGCGTCCTCCTGAGGCTACTGGAGCTGTTGGATTCCCTGACCTGATGGGTACGAGATATCCGCCACAGGGGGGTCTGGGGGGCGGAGCCCCCCAGCCGCCGGAGGCCACGGTAGTGAACGTCTGGGATCTTGGCTGGAAAAACCCCGGTTTTAGCTGGAAAACTATCTGTGCCCCCGCTGGATCGTAAAGTGACAGCAAAACGAGACAACAAACCAATTACTGCCGAAAGTTGTTTTGTTGGAACGCAGACCCCACTCTTTGTGTACACCACTCCCCGGTCTGATGAAGTGGTGTGAGTGGGGACGCACGATCCAGCTAAAGGCACAGAAAGTTTCCCCAGTTGGCTACGCCGAACTAACAAAAAAAACCGGGATTTTGGCTGGAAAAAAACCGGTTTTTTGCTGGAAAAAAAACCTGGTTTTGGCTGGAAAAAAACCGGAAAAAGGGCGGATGCCAAAAAGACTCATCCTCATCCCCCACTAGAAATACACCTGCCCCTGGGGGAAAAAACAAAAAAAATCTGGGGGGGCCCTCGCTACGAGTCACTGTGAGTCACGAGTCGTCAGTTTTCAGCCAAACATGGCTGACTTCTCACTTTTTCTCACTCAGTCACACTTGGGAGCGAGGGCCCCCTGGTCGCCAGATTTTTTTCTTGTTTTTTTAAGCACACTCGTGTGAGCGGAAAGCGCCCCACCACAGCTGCAACCAAACGTGCTCTATACACTAACCCCACCCTTCATCAGGCTCAGGGTGTGATCAGTTCAGGGTTTTGTGTGTAGAAGCGTCAACGCAACAAACAAAAGGAAATTCATCAGAGCGGTTGTAGCTGTGAAGTGATAGGGCGCTTTTTTGGGGGGGCTTTTTGGCGGCCTGACGGTGACTTCCGGACCGAATCCGACTGGTTTTTTGGCACGGCTTCCAATCCCGTGCATGGGGGGATACGCACAAGAACAGATGTTCACTACCGTGGCCTCCGGCGGCTGGGGGGCTCCGCCCCCCAGACCCCCCTGTGACATGTACCTGTTGCCAAGGCCTGAGCACATGCGGCGTCACATCGCAGAGGCGAAAGCCCATGCTGATGTGTTGGCTCTGCATGACGTTGGCGGGCACGGCGTGTGCTGCACCCGCTCGCGTGTGGCAAGGGCAGCGACAGCAGCCAGGCCGCTGCCGCATACAGCAACTGCGGGCTGCATGTGCAGCAGCTGATCACGGTACTCCGCGTACTGGGACTCGTCCACATCCAGTTCCCACCCCAGCACATCCAGGAACGCCCGCTCTGCTGCGTTCAGCTCTGCCAGCGTCACACCACCGACCGCGCTGTAGTTGGTGTTGGTGAAGTGGTTGTCGCAGTGCATCTTCGTTGCCAGCACCAGCCCCGCCAGCACTACCCTGTGCACGTTCTGCCGCGTGATGCGGATCTCGGAGTGCTGATGCAGCCTGTCGGCATACACAAGCATCATGACCAGTGCGGGTGCTTGGAAGTGGGCGCGCCGCACCACGTCCTGCAGGTAGCGCTGGATCAGCACCTTCGGGACGCCTTTGCTGTCGAACGCACTGGGCGTTGCCTTCCCCGACCTCAGCAGGCAGTCGCTCTCGCGGCACGCCCCCGCCAGCACCATGCTCACAAGCGGGATAAGCTGCGCGGTGGTGCAGGCCTCAAGCTCCAGGCAGCCAGACATCATCTCGACACACGTAGCCTCTGTGTAGAACTGTCGGGTTGAGGTGTGTGGGAACAGCCGGGATTGACTACACTCCCTCACCCTCCCCCCCGGAAACCTGGACAACAGCGCCAACATGAGCGGGGGTGGGGGGGTACAGAGTAGAATGTAGAATTGATTGTTCCACAGTATTAACCCTTTAAGACCGAAGGCGCAATATATTGCTTGTGCACTTTGGGTTCACATTTTGTTGGGACCTATTTTTGTCTTTTTGGCAAACCCTGGGCACCATGAAAATGGTTTGGACAGTTCTTTTCAAGACAACAAAAATCGACGAGATATCTGTCTGTCGATTGCCCGCCGTCACCTCGGAGAATCTGGGCCCAGGTCGGGTTTTCAGGTGAAAACAGCATTCTGGGCCCTTGGCTTTCTGTGCACACCCCAACAAGGTTTGCCAGGGTCATTGTGCCCGACCCTGGCCATCCGGTAAAGGGGACTCGAGAACCTTTCTTAGGTAATTCTAAGGAAGCAAGACCAGATACACCCCGATGTGGTGCACGTGTCAACTGAAGGCAAGGGAGCGCCTGATCGTCAATTCCTCGCCTGTCAAATGTATGGGTGATATCTTCGACCGGCTTTGGGCCGTGCCCAGTTCTGCCCAGATCGAGCCAAGCTAAACTGGATCTACCCGGGGATAACGTATTCGAGGGACTTCCGCTCTTCCGTGCGCAGTTGCAGCACAGGTCTGTCCCACTACGGGCCGAAGGGTGCGTCCTCTATGCGACATCTGGTCGCGGGAGGGTCGACGGACACTGCCTATCGGCGGCGGCACCACGTGGTAGTAGAGCGAGCTCCACAGTGCTGGAGGGTCACAGCTTTACACGAACACCTCTCGCTGGTTCAGCACTGCTGCGAAGCGCAACAGTTGCTCTTGCAGCCGTCTGAGACAGACTTCCTGCGAAAAGCCCAATTTCGGGTGTTTTCCCACGGTTTCAAAGGGAAATAGGTACTGAACATAGGCAAAAAACCGGAGTGCCCATTCAGAGGCTTCATACTCAGTCTTTTTGATCGAACTTATTTTTTCGTCGATGCAATTTGACTCGTTCTTTCCAATAACGTCATCCTCGGCTGACTTTTTGAGGAGCCCCGGCACACAAAAATTTTTGCTTTCGAAAATCTTAGGCCAAATGAGGTCAGCTCCTGTGACGCTAAGTGACACTAAGTGACGGTAAGTGACCGTAAGTGTTGGTAAGTGACTGTAAGTGACGTTAAGTGACACTAAGTGACGGTAAATGACGCCAAAAATCCTGAATGCACACGCCTGGAGGGGGCTTGCAGGAGGTCCTCACGTCTCGGGCCCCAGTGCGTTCCTTTGACTCCGTGCTGACTGTAGTGGGGTAACTTGGACACCGACCCGCCGGTTGACCGGTCAGGAAGTAACCCGTTGACCGGCCATCTGACCGTTCACCGGCAGACCGGTGGCCGCGCCGGTTGACCGGCCATCTGCCCGCAAACCCGCACACAACGCGCTGTTTTCCACACCTCTGCGAGGTTGCCCCGATATTTTCCACATCTCTGCGAGGTTCCCCGATATTTTCCACACCTCTGCGAGGTTGCCCCGATATTTTCCACATCTCTGCGAGGTTCCCCGATATTTTCCACATCTCTGCGAGGTTGCCCCGACATTTTCCACACCTCTACGAGGTTGCCCCGATATTTTCCACATCTCTGCGAGGTTGCCCCGATATTTTCCACACCTCTACGAGGTTGCCCCGATATTTTCCACATCTCTGCGAGGTTGCCCAGATATTTTCCACACCTCTGCGCGGTTGCCCCGATATTTTCCACACCTCTACGAGGTTGCCCCGATATTTTCCACATCTCTGCGAGGTTGCCCAGATATTTTCCACACCTCTACGAGGTTGCCCCGACATTTTCCACACCTCTACGAGGTTGCCCCGATATTTTCCACATCTCTACGAGGTTGCCCCGATATTTTCCACATCTCTGCGAGGTTCCCCGATATTTTCCACACCTCTGCGAGGTTGCCCCGATATTTTCCACATCTCTGCGAGGTTGCCCCGACATTTTCCACACCTCTACGAGGTTGCCCCGATATTTTCCACACCTCTGCGCGGTTGCCCCGATATTTTCCACACCTCTACGAGGTTGCCCCGATATTTTCCACATCTCTGCGAGGTTGCCCCGACATTTTCCACACCTCTACGAGGTTGCCCCGATATTTTCCACACCTCTACGAGGTTGCCCCGATATTTTCCACATCTCTGCGAGGTTGCCCCGATATTTTCCACACCTCTGCGAGGTTGCCCCGATATTTTCCACACCTCTACGAGGTTGCCCCGATATTTTCCACATCTCTGCGAGGTTGCCCCGATATTTTCCACACCTCTACGAGGTTGCCCCGATATTTTCCACACCTCTGCGAGGTTGCCCCGATATTTTCCACATCTCTGCGAGGTTGCCCCGATATTTTCCACACCTCTGCGAGGTTGCCCCGATATTTTCCACATCTCTGCGAGGTTGCCCCGATATTTTCCACACCTCTACGAGGTTGCCCCGATATTTTCCACACCTCTGCGAGGTTGCCCCGATATTTTCCACACCTCTACGAGGTTGCCCCGATATTTTCCACACCTCTGCGAGGTTGCCCCGACATTTTCCACACCTCTACGAGGTTGCCCCGATATTTTCCACATCTCTGCGAGGTTGCCCCGATATTTTCCACACCTCTACGAGGTTGCCCCGACATTTTCCACACCTCTACGAGGTTGCCCCGATATTTTCCAGTAGGCGGATCATGGTGGGGTCATTTTGACCATGGGGTGCCTGTCTCCACCACTGACTGGGGGTCACCATATGGGCCCAAATCCTGCAGTAAACCGCTACCTGCAGGGTTGCGTTGCGTCAACGTTGCGACGTCTGCCTCCAGACCCAGTGCTGCCGCGGTTTGGTGGGCTCGATGGGTATACTTCGATTGGTTGGATTGGCTGTGGCTGGTCCAGGAGAAAGTGGTGGGACATAAGAGGGCGGAATGCCCAAATCCACTACAAACCTCACCAGAAAACAAGCCAACTTGGGCGAGGCTGAGCGAGGGTGGGCGAAGGTGGGCGAGCGTGGTCGAGGGTGGTGCGAGTGCTGGGCGACGCCAAAAAGGCAGCTTGTTTTAGGTCAAATGACCATGATCATCGGTTTTCTGCCATTACGGGGCTTGAGCAGCTCAGAACATGAGAAAACCAACCACTACCTGAGTGACTGTGAGTGACACTAAGTGACGGTAAGTGAAGCTAAGTGACTGTAAGTGACGCTAAGTGACGGTAAGTGACCGCTAAGTGACCGCTAAGTGACCTAAGTGACACTAAGTGACTGTAAGTAACAGTGCGGTGACTGTAAGTGAAGCTAAGTGACCGTAAGTGACAGTAAGTGACGCCAAAAAAGCGGAAAAAATGGGACAGTCACCTGACCTCAGTTGGCCTAAATCTGCCATTTTTTCACCCTCAAATTCACTGTTTGTTGGCCGTGCAAAAAAAGAGTCATTTTTTTCGGGGACAAAAAATGGCCATCGTCATGGTTGCATAGCGGCCGTTTTAAAAAATCCCTTGTATTTTGTGGACTTGCAAAAACGGCCGCTGATTTTCAGCATTTTAACCCTTTATTGACCAGGGGGGTCCTAATTAAATCACCCAAAAATGGGGGTTTTGACCACCTCCCCCAGTAAGGAATTTTCTACTACACCAAAATCAGAATTTCTTTTTATGGTGAACTGCGTTGTTTCAGAACGATCCGAGAATCAACTTTTTTTTGAGAAAAAATTTATTTTTTTTCACGGCCGACCAGGGATTTCACTGGTCTTCCAGGGGGGTCCACAGCCAGGAAGATTTTTTTAAACTGCCAGAATTTTTTTTTCGCGCAGGCGAGGCGCGCCCGGAGGGCACGTACATACCACAAATCACAAACCCGCACCCCTACAGTCATACCTGAAGGTTATTCTGACAAAAAAGCGGCCAAAAACCCGGTACTTATACTCAGTTTTTTCTTGGTTTTTGTGACCTGTTTCACCCCATTATTTTGGGCCGTGCGCACCGCAGGTGACCCGAAAAACACCGAAAACGGCATGTTTCGGAACATTGGAATCCATGGTGCCCCGGACGTGTTCTGCGGATGAGTCCATCTTTTATTAGACCCGGTACAGAAACACGAGAAAACGTGGGAATATGCAGTTTGACCTTTTTTTTTTTAGGAGAGGGGGCCCGGTGCCTGCGCGCGTCCTGTCGTACTGTGGCTGCTTGGTGGGGCTAGCGCAGCAGGTTCTACTTTTGCTTCTACGGGCTCTTAGCACTGTAACATGAACTACACAAACAACAAAGCTCTAGGGCAAACAAACCGCGCACTGGCCGGGGTTGAGCTGCGTGGGGCTCCGTGCTGGCGGCATGAACAAGGGGCTGTAGGCAAAACTACCATTCACAAGGGGCAGCCCGCTGGTGAGGGGAAAAGGGGGCGAGGTAAAGGGGGGGGGGGGCAGGGGGGGAGAGGCGAAAGCGACTGACAGCGAGGGCGTGGACCGACTCCGCTGGCGCATTCACCGGAAGAAAGGGGAAGGGGGCACGGGGGTGGGGAACGGGAGGGGGGGGGGGGAGGGGCGAAAGGAAAGAGGGGGGTAGGGGGGGGGAGCCGACCTACGGCTATCTCGCTCCCCTGGCGGCCCTACTCCCCTGGCTCTGGGACCCCTGGGAACTCCGCTGCGAAGACCCCCGCGCCCCTGGCCGGCTCGCCCGCGCCCGCTTGCCTGCCCGCGCCCTCAGACGACAACAGACCACGTTGTACGCCTCCGCCTGTGAGGCCTTGTCATCCCCCAACTCGGCCCACCAAGCCTGAATGGCCCGGAGCGCCGCCTCCTGCTCCTCCTGCGGTCGGTGCACGTCGGGGCAGAACTGCTCCTCCCACTCCCCCACCGTCGTGGCCCCGTCGTCCTCATCCATCTCCTGACCACGCTGCGGCGATGCCGACTCCCGCTTCCGCTTCGGCTGCGACGACATCGAGGTGGCTGGTGCTTGCGCAGGGTTGGAGCCTTCCTCGGTGGCGGTCGGGTCGGAGCGGCCGGTGGCCGGGGCGCCGGTGGGTGCAGGAGGGGGATCACCTTCTCGTCGAGGGGGATCACCCTGGTCCTGCGGCTGCGGGACCCTCGCAGGCGGCTCCTCCGCGTCCCGAGGCCCCAGATCCATACAGGTCTCCCCCTGCTCCACGCATTCCCCACACGCCCTGCAATCGCAACCGAAACAACGCCAGTGTTCGACTGCGGTATCCACCGCCTCTGCACAGCGGGCACAGTAAAAGCGGCGGCGCGACGGCTGGGACGGCACCTGGCACATGGGGAGGCCCTGCTCCCCCCCTGGACAGCCAGTCCGCCCCAACACCGGCGAGGGGGCGAGGGCAGACACTGCCTCCGCCAGAGGTGGGGGCACCAAAAGGGGGGTGTAGTGCTTTCCCTGATGCTTGACTCCAAGCACTCCGACGAAAGGCTTCACCCGGGGGCGGTGGACCGTGGGGGGCGCTTGATCAGATAGGACCACCACAGCCCACCCCGACCCCAGCGCAAGTCCATGTACTGCTACCTGGTCCGCCCAAGAAGCCTCGTCCCGGCTACCCTCGACTCGCATGGCCGCAGCCCAGGACTCGCTGTTCGGCTCGGCCCGAGCACAAAGGCCTGGGTCACGTAGCACCGCCTGGACGGCTAGCCTCCGCATGCCCGCCGCCGAGCCTCCCATAATGAAAGCCGCCGCATCGAAGAAGCAGTCGCCTGGTGTGAAACGGAACCCCGTGCACTCCTGCATCCCCAAAGACCGTTGCAGCCTGGACAGACCGTCCCCTCCCCCTGGGGCCCGGCCCTCCAGCAAAGCCTTTGTCAGTGCGGTGCTCGCCGGGGGCGGAGGAGGGGGCTCCGCTTGCCCCGGCGGATGAGGGGCCACCCCTTGGTCCTCGCGTGGCAGAGGTAGTGGCGTGCAGACGCACCTGGTGTCGTCTTCGCCCAGCTCACAGCAGGTCGGGCACACCATCCTCGAGCAGTGACCACACTCCCCATGGTGCACGGCCGTGGTGAAGAGCGACGCACAGAACTGACAGCAACCCGGTGACCCCGACACATCCACGCGCCCCGGGATAACCGGGCCCTGCGGCACCTCGACCTCCACACACTTCGTGTATGTGACCTGTTCCACCACCTGGTCCGGCACCGTGACCGGCTTGAACCCCCCGTCCACGCCGCCCACAAAAAGCGCTTGGCATGGTTCACCTGGGGCCACGAGAAGAGGGGGGAGGTTGTCTCTAAAAACCACAGCGTGGACGTCGAGGGCCACCGCCACCCCACGGAGGGCCACCTGGTCCACGTCTTCGCCACCCCCGGAAGCCAGCATACGCCCCGCCCACTCGTCGGGGTCTGAGAGGAGCAGACGGAGTGTGGGCGCTCGACGGACGCACACCACCGCCAGGCGCAGAAGCTTGTCAGCGTCGATGTCAAACCCCAGGTCACACGCCGCGGCCGTCACCGCCACCACCCACGTTGCTGGGGCCCCCTCCGCCACTGACCCACCCAGGGCGGCGACCTGTTCTGGCATCGTAAGAGCATTACCAAGCCCCTCTGCCAGGTCCTCAATAGCCACTCGCGCCCCTCCTCGCTTGTCTCTCCACTTTTCGATGACGACAGAGGGGGACGGAGATGTCGGTGCTGCCTCTGCCCGAGGGACCGGGTCCGCCTGGGGCACAGGGCGCTCCTCATCAGGGTCAATGAACACCTCCCCCTCCCCACGCGAGTCAACCGAGAACCGCATGAAGTGGTCCGGGTTCAGGGGGGCCGCGGCCTCTGTAGCCAACGCCGTCCGGCTCACTGCTGCTGGTGATATGGGGCCGCATTCAAGGAGTGTTCGACCCAGGATGTGGCTGTACGCGCTACTCACTCTGGTGGCGTGGCTCTGGGTGACCAGAACCCTGCTTCGCCCCGTCCGTTCTGCTGCTAGGCGGCCCAGCTTGCCGAAAACCTGGTGCGCCGACGGCCCCAGACCCCCGAAAGCCTCCATCGCAAAGGCCGCGAAAATCTGGCCAGATCTCCTGCAGGGATCACGATACCTCCTGTTCTTCTCTGCCTCCCCCGCTGCCGCCGCCGCTCCAGTAAACCTCGCAGCAGCTTGGACCACGGAAGCCGCGAGGGGATTGCGGATCGTCACGTCGATGACCCGCGGCCACACCCGGCGAGTGACAATGTCCCCGGGGCGCTCCTGGGAGTCCGGAAGGATGTGGAGCGTCTCCATCTCGGGGCTCGTACCCGCTTCCACCGCGAGCCTGTACAGGCTGTCCCGCACGACATCGTGACGCCGAGTGGGCCCACCCCCCACCCTACAGTTCAGCGCGTGGGTGCCGTGCGTGTCCATCTCTTGCCCACACCTGCCGCACTTGGCGTCTGGCTCGAAGAGGGAGATGCCCAGCCTGTGCCGCGTCACCACAACCATTTCCTCTCCCCCGACACGCGTCTCTTCCGTCAGCTTGCCCGCATACGTGGCCCCTGCATGAGGGAGTGACAGGGACCGGTACCTGGCTCTGTCACTGGCGTCTGCCCGCTCGTGCAAGTCTCGGTGGTGAACGTCGATGATGGCCAGGGAGAGGTCCTTCTGTTTCACCATCTCCGTGGGGCGGGACTCCGAATCCACAGCATCCCCCTCGCTCACGTCGTTGTTGTAGGCCGAGCTCAGGGTGTGCCACGCCGCCGTATCCCAGGTGAACTCCTTGTCCAACTCCCGACATAACAGATACCCGTTCTGCATGGAAGCCATCGCTGCGGCGTGCCAGTGCTCCGTAGAACGGCGTATACCGAGCCCACCCACCCGGACCGGCAGCGTCGCCTGTCGCATGGCGTCGTCCGGGAGAGTGTCGTCCGCCAGGCAGAGGATACGAGTCAGGCACTTCTCGACCGCCGCATCGCTCTTCGCCAGGTATTCCGTCGCACCCCTATGTCCCAGTGCACGCATGTAGAACACCAGGCGCGCGAAACCCTCGCAATGCCGGAGGAGAGCAAGGGCCACTTGCCTGTCTTCGAGCGTCGCCAACGCCTCAAGGTAAGGCGCGAATTCAGCCAGCTTCTCGTCCATGTAGCGCTCGCAGAACTCTCGCGACCCTATGGGCGTGCCCAGGAGGGTGAAATCGCCCCCCTCACGGTACACCACTCCCGGCTTGTCAGTCTCATCAGGGAGGCGAAGAAGGAACCCTTGCGCTTCAAGCTCGGTCTTCGAGAGGCGGTTGAGGTCGATAAGCTCACACTTGTCCAGCTTGACCTCCAACCCCTTCTCCTTGCTCCACTTCACCACGAAAGCAGTTTGACCCTGGAGAAGAGAGTGGTGCACCCTTAGAGGTGGTCCAGAGAATGCAAAGAGGTCCACAGGGGGGTCTGGGGGGCGGAGCCCCCCAGCCGCCGGAGGCCACGGTAGCGAACACCTGTTCCTTGTGGGGTACAGATTCTGTGGTGAGTTAGGTGCGTCCTCCTGATGAAGTCGTCGATCGCGAGAACACCCCACACGCCTGCTGCGGGTGTGGTGTGTCCTGCATGATCTGCATAGCAAAGTTTCCTGCGTTGTTAGCACAACTCCAATCCAAAAAGTGTGGTTTGTGTCTGCATTGGCATCTTCCTGCAGAGGCGAGGTGCGGGTGTGTGGAGTGTGGGTCGCTGCGCACCTACCCACCTTATCCCTGCCCCATCCCGCCTCCCCCGCACCACAAATAGTGCAGGAAGAAAATCTTCCTGGGTGGCCGCAGGCCTGGGCGGGGAACGAGCCCTTTTTCCAGGTTTTTTGGGTCGGGGAACCAGGTTTTTTCTAAGAATTTTTACAAGGGATTTTTTGCTCGCCCCCCCACAGTTTCCAGGCGCGTGCCCGTCAGGCGGGACTTTTTCTCTGATTTCTCTCCGCGTCATCATGTGACAGCTCTCGAGTGATGCCCAGAGATGCTTGCGGCAGAGAGTGCCCCTCATGCGCGTTACAGCTGAAAATGAATGAGGATCACCTGGCGCTCGTTCTCATCGGGGGTTGTGCTCCGCAGGGACTCAATACACCTTGGCACTCTCGCAGGGCTGGACATGCCAGCAGCTGGAGGACAGTTACAAAGCTGCCACTCCCCGACGCCACCCACCTGCTGGCCCCTTCAGGTCTGAAAGCCCAAAAGCTCCCGGGGATTTTTGCAGTGGTGCGCGCCATATTCAGCGCAGTAGGGTGATCTCTCCGATTTTCCAAAACTGCTGGTTTACTGGTTTGGGGAACGGTCGCCGGCAGACCGTTGAAATGCCCGTGTTAGCAAGGCACACTCACGTTTCAGGTAGCGTGTCGCGTGTCACGCATGTCGCGAACGCGGCAAGTGTACCTCCCAGGTGGGGAAGCCCGACCTCCTGTCCGATGTCAGTCAGGCTTCGAAGAAGCGCTTCATGGATGCGGCGCTGACCTCCTACGCTGCACTGTACCCGGGGAAGTGAGATAGATGGACGGGCACACGCTACATCGGGGGTCTGGGGGGCGGTGCCCCCCAGCCGCCGGAGGCCACGGTAGCGAACATCTGTTCGTGTGGGCGTACAGATTCTGTGCGAGTTGGCTGCGTCCTCAGAGGCGACTGGAGTGGTTGGACCCCGACTTGATGGGATTCGAAGGACTTGAGTACGAGACGTACGCCACAGGGGGGTCTGGGGGGCGGAGCCCCCCAGCCGCCGGAGGCCACGGTAGTGAACGTCTGGCTCTCCAGTTGGCCAGCAAGGCGAACGGTACGTGGGACAGACTTCCCTTCCATCCTTGTGCGCGCCCTGTCGACTAGGGAAAACTTAGAAAAAGTTTTTTCCTCTGCGAAACAACCTTAGAAAAAAAATCCCCTAACAAACTTCTTAGAAAAAAACTTTTTTTCCCCTTACAAAAATTCTTAGAAAAAAAGTTCAGAATCCTGAAAGTGGGGAACAAGCCCCCCAGTTAGGAACAGCCCTGGGTGGCCGGGCTTTTTTCTTTTTTTTGATGATTTTTACCCCAAAATCTTCCCAGTGAAATCGCTGCGGCCGACCACTCGCAATGACCACAGGTGTGGCTCTATTTTGGGGGTATTTTGGCCGATTTTCGAAATCCTATTTTGGTTTTTTTGCACTTTTTTTGGGTGCTTTTTTGCACGATTTCTGTGCCTCAGACACAGATTTTGGTGTGAGTTTTGCGCTATTTTGATTCACTCGGCCTCACCGATGCATACGATTCGAAAAAATGGCGAAAAAATCGCTATCAACAACGGTGAACGAATGGAGGTAGATGGGGAAGTGGAAGGACACAGCACGCCCTCCCACTGCTCGCCACCTGTACACTACCTCTCTGTTCAAGGCGGTCAGTGCCTCTTGATGCTGCACACAAATCACTGTACATCCCAGGGCGCCTTCCTTGTGAGAATAGCGGAACCTCTGCGTTGCAGTTTGGTGGTTGAGGCCGGCGGTGGTGACTCACTTTGGTGACTGTGCTTCCTTCCCCCTGAGCTCGACCAGATCCAGGTCGACCTGGTGCTGTGTGGCTCCGGTGTGGTATCTCCTTGCTTCCTCGCACACATACACGTGGTTCCTCGCCACGGATGCCCACCAAGTGAACCCGAAACATATCACGGGCCCCGACGACCCTTTCGAGATGTCATAGCCGCAAGCCCGCAAACCCGATCGCATTCGCAAGGTGTTCGTCTCTGAGAGATCAGGCTCGGCCCAGCCTCCCGCGAGGTGTGAACCGATATGCCCAGCCCCGTACGCGCAAGCTTGGCTCCAAGACCAGGCACAAGCCACAGGGGGGTCTGGGGGGCGGAGCCCCCCAGCCGCCGGAGGCCACGGTAGCGAACGTCTGTTGGCCTGGCTCCATAGTCGCATACGCTCAAGTACAACACAACTGACAGATAGCACATGTCGCATGGGGGGGTCTGGGGGGTTCCGCCCCCCAGCCGCCGGAGGCCACGGTAGTGAACATCTGTTGGTTTGAGAGCAAGCCTCTCACACCACCGCCCTCCGACCCCCCTCTCCACCCCCAGGTGCAAATTTTTTTTGCATCCGGAAAATGTGTTCTTTTGACTGTTTGAGCACATCCAAGACCGGGAACATAAAAATTTTCGGCCAATACCAAGTAGGGTCACTATAAAATCCAAAGGAAAAAAGTGCAAAAAAATAGTGCAAAAAAATATTTTTCCCCCAAATTCCTATTTTCATTCCGTGAAATAGATACACGCCTGAATGCATACTTATGGAACGCTCGTGGCCCCAAAAAAAATATTTTGGAAATCTCACCCCGTCGGGCCCGTGGAAAAAAAGAAAAAACGCCGTGAAAAAAAGAGAACTTTTTTCACGGTGGAAAAAAACGCCGTGAAAATGTATGAAAACTTTTTAGGTGGGGCGCAACGCCGTGAAATATAGGAAACAATTACCGTTGGGTTTCCTGGCTTGTTGGAGCACTCATCAAAGCAGCATACGTCCTTATCTTGTCCGTCGGTGGACCACCAGGAGGGGGGGACCCGGTGTGAGGCACTTGGGTAGGCCAGGTAGGGGACCTGGGGGCTTGGGGCCTCAAAACCCCGTCACCCCGTCGGGCCCGTGGAAAAAAAGAAAAACGCCGTGAAAAAAAGGAAAAAAAATAGGCGGAAAAAACGCTGTGAAAAATTAGTCTGAGGGCCGGAGGCCCGTCGAGGGCCAGAGGCCCCGAGGCCTTTTTTTCCTGCTCGAGGGTGCAGTTGAGGCCGACACGGGGTGCAGATGATGGTTTCTTGCCATCGCCCGGCACTTTCGAGCACAGCACGACAGGACTGTTCTGCCTCGGACTTGGTCAGACCAGCCAGTACCAGGTTCTGCTGGTTCACCCAAGAGGTGGCGGGAACGTCCCAGATTGGCACGGACACACCCAGACACGCCAGATCTGGGTGCGTGTGGGCTGAGACAGCAACTGTGGCTGTGTGTAGGTGTTGAACCTGCAGATGGCCCGAATCCACCCATACACGGCACACGGGCCGGATATGGGTGTGGGTGGGTTGAGCCTGACAGTCTGGCTGGATGTGTGGGAGCGGTCGGATCTGGGTGTCTGTCACTGGTGTCAGACTGTGTCACGTCCCGAAGGGACGTGGGAACAGCCCACACTGGGCCACAGAATCAGCCACAGCCAGATCCAGGCTGTTTCTGTGGCTGACAGTGTGTGCTGGGCCGTACAGTGTTCAGCAGGTCCCGCACACAAGGCGGATTCGGCAGGCAAAAAGTGGGGTGTGAGATCACCACCCAGACTTCACCAGAACGGCCCGAGTCGCCACGCATTTGAATTTCCGGTCACATTTGGGGCAATCCTGTGAGTGGCTCGTCGATCACACCCCACGCGCCTGTCATGAAGCGTGTGGGAAGTTCTGCAAGGATCTGCACTGGCACAGTTTCCTGCGTTGTTGCACAACTCTCAAAAAGTTTTTTTTGGGGTGTATTTTTGAGGGGGTGCCTTCAATGTTTGAGGTGACCCAACTAGCCCAGGGTGCGATGCAGCAAACAGACGAGTCATGTCCCGTTGTTGGCTCTGCCCCCCCAGACCCCCCGATCTGGCGTGTGCCCGTCTAGTAAACAAGTCCTTGCGCTTATATGGCTGTGGCATATCAGGGGGTATGCCTGGGGCACCTGAGGATGGCGCGAGCGAGAGAGGAACCCATTCGGTACATGACTCCAGGGAATGGAGATGTGACAACGCAAGGAGGTGTCGTCACATGTCGCAACAGGCCGCAGCAAAGAAGGCTGCCAAGAAGCCGGCTGCTAAGGCAGCCAGCTCAATCCCCCTAGCAAAGAGGCGCTTTGTTGGAGACCCCCCGCAGCGCCGAGCGCCACGAACAGTGCGGTGGCAACCCTCCTCGACTTCCTGATGCCACAGGCCTAGAAGTCATGTACAGTCCATTCCGCCAGCACAGCAACCAGCCTGGTGCCCAGTGCGTGGTCTGTTGATCAGAATTGTTGTTGTTCATGTTCTTTGTGCTCAGAGCCCGTAGAAGAAAATGAACAGAACCGCTGATCTTGCCCCAAGCAGCCTTGGAACAGATACAGGTCAGCGAGCAGTGCCAGTTTTGGCCTCAGACGGTCACTACTGAACACGCCAGTGTCTTCCATCTTCTGCTGACAGCATCCCTTCGGTCTGCCATGTTCGCAGCAGGCCCTCAGTGAGGGGCATGCTGCGAACTTCTATAAACATTGGACACAGCGAAGTGCTCTTGGAGTACCTCCAATGGGTCAATATCTGCGCTTCCACAGAGTCCCGCAACTTCCCCCGATCATACCCCCCTTGTGCCAGGTTGTGTTGAAGGAGTGGAGCCACATTCAGGCAGCCATGGGTCACGGCGACTCTGTGTCGTTGGCCTCCTATCTGGAGGCGTCACGGCGTTTTTTCCTGCCCGAAAAACCACATCCCGTCGTCAAGACCGTTCCACAAGTATGTGAATGACCACCCAAAATATTTTTGGGCGGTCATGGGGCCCAACCACACATCTGAACCAGACCCCCAGATCTGAGAAAAAATTCCGAAAAATGCGTTTTTCGGGCAGAACGGGGACAGCGCATTCCACGATTCCAAGATTTTCTGAAAACTTCCAAAAAAATTCGACTTTTGCCTGCTGACCCAATATTCCGGTGAAAAAGGTGTAAAATGCAGGGTCTGTGGGGTCGGGTCACCAGACCCAGATGTGACTGTCGAGAGTGACTTTCGGGCAGTTTTGGGACATATCTTTCCAGAAACACGTTTTTTGGGTGCCTGGGGGTGTTTCGAGGCCATTTCTGTGGCCACAGACGCAGGTCGCCCGGGTGGCCAAAAACCACCAAAAACCTGGAAATAGGTGGACCCCATATTTGGTCTCGGCAGGAAAATTTTTCAATTTTGGACTTTTTTCAAAAAAAAATGAGGAAACTTCATATTTGCCAGAAATTTCTTGGAAAATTCATATGTTGACAGGAACTTTTGGGTTTAACCATATGTTGACAGGAACTTCTGATTTTAACCATATTTTGACAAAAAGTTGTGGATCTAACCATATGTTGACAAGAAGTTATGAATTTAACCATATTTTGACAGGAACTTCTGATTTTAACCATATGTTGACAAAAAGTTCTGGGCTAATCATATGTTGACAAAAACTTCTCGTTTTAACCATATGTTAACAAAATCGGTTTTTCGGCTGGAGCCGCTTGACTGACATTCCGGGGTATCCAGATCGCTTTCCAGATCGGCACTTAGCTTCTCACAGAGTGTGCACTTCATCGCAGTTCCATGGGGCCTCATTCCCTTGGATTAAGATACCACAAGGCCAGAGAACCGCACACCGTTAACACCGGCTAACCACTGATCATGGGCCTGTACGTGATAAATGCATGATGAAAGCCCCATAGCAAAGATGGTTACCAACATCAAGCACTTCCGGCCCAGAAACTGAGCCAAAAGACCACTCCACCGAAGTGGTCACAGGTTTACCACGTGTACACGCAGCTACCGGGGTGCATCGGGCATGCGGCTTCTTCGAGGTGGATCGTTCTCTCCAGGTGGGTTCCGAACTCCACGGTTCTTTGAATCACAGGCACAGCAGCGTGAGTACTAATCGGCCGGACCCAGGTCCACAACAACACCCACAGCAATGCCATCAAGTGATTCCAGCTTCAGCCGACAGGTTCACATCAAAATGTGGATGAGAGGTTGGGGCTGGGGGTCCCGGCCTTTGCGAAGCGCCCTCCTCTTCATCAGCCACAGGTGTGGGTGCCCTGGGGTCGGGAATCCACCAAAAAGGGTGTTCCAGCTGGAAACCCAATTTTGTTAACATATGGTGAAAACGAGAAGTTTTTGTCAACATATGGTTAATCCATAACTTCTTGTCAACATATGGTTAGATGCAGAAGTTTTTGTCAACATATGGTTAAGTCCATAAGTTCGTGTCAACATATGAATTTTCAGGAAACTTTTTGTCAACATATGATTGAAACAAAAAGTTTTTGTCAACATATGGTTAAACCCAAAACTTCCTGTCGACATATGAATTTTCCAATAAATTTCTGGCAAATATGAAGTTTCCTCAAAAAAAATTCATACATCATAGTCTGCCAGAGTCTGCCAGACTTTTGGTCGGGGACCTCGATTTTTGACTTTTTCTTGACTTTTTTTTGACTTTTTCTTGACTTTTCTAAAAAGTCTGCCAGACTCGAAAAAGTCAAAAAAAACTCAAAAAAGTCAAGGAAAAGTCAAGAAAAAGTCAAAAACAGTCAACAGCTCAAAAAAAGTCAAGAAAAAGTCAAAGAAAAGTCAACAAAAGTCCACAAAAGTCCAAGAAAAGTCCAAGAAAAGTCCAAGAAAAGTCCAAGAAAAGTCCAAGAAAAGTCCACAAAAGTCAGCCCAGTGCTTCTGGCCTGACCGGGGTCAGGTTGCGCGGGTGCGTGTTTACGGGTCTCTTCTGAGGCACCCCTGTCGGGCATTCCGCGTGGAGGTCAGTAGTTCCCTCTCTTGCGCGCCCCGCTCGGTTTGCCCCCGTGAAAACCCCGCGATCCGCACCGCCTTACGGGAACAGCGGCTCTCCGTGTTTCATGTCTCGTTGGAAGCTCCGTTTCCGGTGCTCGGGATGCCCTTCTCGGCACCCTTTTTGTGCCATGGGAATGGCATGCTTGCGTGTTGTTGCCATAAGCTATCACCAGTCTCTGTGCGGAAGGCGAGGGCAGCAGAGTACCCCAGCGTCGCCCAGAACGTGACAGTCAGAAGCAGAAAAACAACATCGCATCTAGGTGGTTGATCACCTCAACCCGAGTCCGCCCGCCCAGCAACATCCGGACGGTGTGCAGGTACGCGGCGGCGTCCTTAGCGTCCCCGGGACGCTGCTGGACGCAATGTGACAATGGCGACTGTCGCTCAGCGATTCAGCGACTGTCGCTTTTGGCCCAGCGATCGTCGCCAGAGCGTTTCTGGACCGAAATTTCGGATTTCATTTCCGGAAAATTTCCGGAACGTGGTGGGGTCACTTTGCTCTGGGAGATGAGTTTTTGGCCCTTCAAATTTTTTGACATTTCCCTCCCGTTGTCTGTGGACCACCGAAAAATGAAATCGAAAACTGGAAAAAATGAAAAATCCGAAAAAATATTTTCTCGAAAAAAGTGGGTTCGTGGGTTTCGTTGTTTCCCACAACCAGGGCATTAGTTTGGGCTGGTTATCCGGTTATGATAACCAGGATTTGGAGAAACCTGGTTATTTTAAAAAATAAAAAAAAGTCAAAATTCTGGCTCGGAACCGGGGTTTTTCCTTACCAAGAAACCTGCTGCGCTCGCCCCACCAAGCCATAGTACGACACGACCCGCATCTGTCATTCGGCGGCAGATGCTGGCCAAGATTGTACAGCCCCCTTCTACGCTGTCCCTCACTGACGAAACCCAGTCCACGACGAAGGTGAGCCAGCATGCGACCCGGATTCGTGTGTGATCAACCCGTAACGTGCCGCAAGACTGCAACAGCCGGAATGCGGCCAACATCTGCAGCATTCTGCTGGAGCAGACAGAATCTCTGGGAAAGCTTCTGGAACCGCGTCGTGTCCTTCGCCACTGACTGGTGCAACACCACGGTGGTGGGAAACCCGGGGCGCTCCACGAGAAAATTGCCAAGTGCCTGTACACGCTCTGGGCGTCGTGCCGCAGCCATGCCCTCAATTCAAGCTTCGGGCGCTCGCGGAGTGCCAGGAAGCCTGTCGGCGTGTAGATGGGTTATCCTCCTGGCACCAGCGCGAATTGTGTGCTGTGTCTGACACCTCTCACAAACCCGGGGGAAGTAGAGACTATACATAACCTGGGGGTGGGGAGACAGATAATAGCACGCCGCGGTCACAACGGCGCAGGAGGCACTCGGGCGCGAAGCGCCCGAGCGAAAAAATTTGGTGGGTCATAACCAGGGTAACCAGGTTTCAGGCTCCGTCGGGAAGGTCAAACTAATGCCCTGCCACAACCCCGAAAAAAAAATTTGGAAAATTTTTTCGAGTGGTGGACTTTTTTCTCACAAAAGTTTTTTTTCGATTTCACTTTTCGGCCCGTATGAAACTTGGCCCGAAAACTCGATTGGCCAAAAACTCATCTCCCAGAGCAAAGTGACCCCACCACGGTCCGGAAAAAATCCGGAAATCGAAGTTGGAAAAATGGGTGAGCGACTCAGCGACAGTCGCTACACCCGTCGCAGTCGCAATCGCTGAATCGCTAGCGACTGTAGCGCTACTCGAGCGACGGTGTAGCAATTGTCACATTGCTGGACGTCGAGCTGGCCCCAGCGTGCATCTGATGACCTGCTCGACCCGGAGCCGCCTGTCGCACACCTCCTGGCGTCCAGCTCGTCGTCATGGGACATATCATCGGCAGAGGCGGCGAACTTTGACGGGTCCGCGACGAGGCCATTGTACATGTCTGTGGGGTTCTTGGCGATCACACAGCACCAGGAAGAGCCGCTTGTGCACGCCTGGGCTCTGTGACCTATTTCTCAACCCATCCACCAAGGAAGCAACGTTGGATAAGGAGATCGAACGCCTGGCAGGCCCATCTGATCAAGAGATAGTCGTGGGCACCTTGGAGAGGGCCGAGCCGGACCGGGACACCCCTTGCCTGCCCCCCCACCCGTCGTGATGATGTCCCCGAGCACCCTCCCACACGTTGAACGTCAGGTGGGAGACCTCTGCCTGGGGCACGGGTAGATAGCGTATGTGTTCGCTGTGTGCAGGGATCTGTGTCGCCGCCCCCGTTGTCTTTTCAACGTCAGATGCTTCGAGCGGCATCCTCTCTCCCCCGCCCCTCTGTCGAAGAGTCCTGCACTGGGCTGACTTTTGTGGACTTTTCTTTTTTTTTTTGTTAGTTCGGCCAGGGCATTTTATAGGGGCGAAATCTACGCTCATTTGGGCTTAAATGTGAGGCGTTCCCCGATTTTTTGACGGACCCCCCGGCAAGCGAGTCTTGTGGTGAATGGGTCACCTCCGGGTTCCTCTCTCAGGGATCAGTACTCGGGTCCAGCCTCGGGTGCCGGAGGTTAGTCCAAAAAATGGATTTCGTCGGGAGCGATCTGCCGCAGACCGGGCGCGCAAGGACTTGTATACAGTACAGGTACACGCCACAGGGGGGTCTGGGGGGCGGAGCCCCCCAGCCGCCGGAGGCCACGGTAGTGAACATCTGTTCCTTCCGGGCGTACAGATTCCGGGCTGTTCCTTGCGTGGGTACAGATTCTGCATGAGCTGGCTGCGTCCTCCTGAGGCTACTGAGGGTGGTCTGCATTCCATTCCCTGATGTAACCTCAAAGGGTTTGGGTACAGGTATGCAACACAGGGGGGTCTGGGGGGCGGAGCCCCCCAGCCGCCGGAGGCCACGGTAGTGAGCATCTGTTCCTCTGGCATACGATCCTGCCTCCCGAGGGTGGTCTGTATTCCATTCCCTGATGTCACCCCAAAGGGTTTGGGGTGACTAAAGACAGGCATACGGCACAGGGGGGTCTGGGGGGCGGAGCCCCCCAGCCGCCGGAGGCCACGGTAGTGAACGTCCGTCCCTTCGCGGCCTGCGTTTTCTCGGGGTTTGACAAAGAAACTGGACAGAAAAACGGTCGGGTAAGTTGCTCGCAGTCTGTGGGCATGAGTCCACTCTCATCTGCGAGGCTGCCCAGCCGCCACCAGTTTTCCACCCCCCGGATTTTCCCCGGAAATCTTTTTTTTTTCCCCCTTAAATGTGAGGGATCGCCTCAGTTTAGACCCCCTATAATATGCTCTGAGTTCGGCGTAGCCAACTGGGGAAACTTTCTGTGCCTTTAGCTGGATCGTGCGTCCCCACTCACACCACTTCATCAGACCGGGGAGTGGTGCACACAAAGAGTGGGGTCTGCGTTCCAACAAAACAACTTTCGGCAGTAATTGGTTTGTTGTCTCGTTTTGCTGTCACTTTACGATCCAGCGGGGGCACAGATAGTTTTTTTTTGCGTGTTGCCCGGGGCCGTTTCGCTGCCTGGTGTCGGCTGGCTAGATCCTTGCGGGCCGTGCCCCGGGTGAGGCTGAGCGCCTCGTGATGCCTCTTGCCCACCTTGCCTTGGGGGCGTTGTTGCTCGTTTCCGGTGTCGGGTATTCGCGTCAGGCCAAACAGCCACTGCGAGGACATCTCCCCTAAAGAAGAACATAAGAATGGGGGTGGGGGATGGGGCTGTGGGGTAGCATGCCCTGAGGGCCAGAAGGCACCCCCTGGCACGCCTGCCACCGACGGTGGGGGCTTTCGCCGCTGCGGCAGCTGGTAAGCTAGCCGTGGTGGGGTTAGTCACGCACGAACTTACATTATGTTTCGGTGTAACCTTCTAACGTGTAACTATGTTCGACGCCCTGGCGCTGCTGTCGTAGTGCAACATTCATCGTGTAACGCTTGTGCTGGTCGCCCCTGTGCTGATGTAGTTCTCTGCTGCCCCCTCAAGCAGACCCGCGTCCCAGAGGTAGCGCAGCACTTGCACTGGCCTATCGTGCAAGAGGGTGTCGATCCTACTTGACCCCAGGGCTGCTCGGTGCAGTGTGATAAGCTCGCAGTCCCGAAGTAGGTGGTGGATGGTGCATGGTACTCCGCAGGTATCACACTGTGGGCTGCCATCTTCGGTGAAGTCGTATACTAGGGGGTGCCGCTGCACTCGCAGTTGCCGGATGGTTGTAGCACCCTTCCGCGTTACGCCTGGGATCCTCAGCGTTGGCCTGCGAGGACACCCCGTCCCCCTGACGTAGACTTCTGTATACTGCCTCGCCGTCGCGGTGTGGCGGTGCTGCCGCTTGATAGTCGCCTTCGCTGTCGCGTACGGCAGGGGCGTGCTGCAAGGTAGCATACGAGCTTGCTGTGCCTCCGCATCGGCCTGCTCATTGCCGCGGATGCCGACGTGTGATGGCACGTACTGCATGACGATGTTGATGTTGCGGCCCGCCAGTTGGGCCAGGTTGCTCCACACACCATGCTCGTGGTCTTCGCGCGTTGTGCGGGGTCCGCTGGTTAACTTCTCCAGGAGGGAGCGCGAGTCCGTCAGGATCGCACACGTGTCGTCAGCGTATGCGCAGTGCAACAGTTCCTGGAGGGCGCCCCGTACCGCAATCACCTCAGCCTGGTAGCTCGAAGAGAGGCGGCCTGCATCGAACCGCTTGGTGCTGAAGGGGGTGGCGTAGTCGGGGTGTTTGTAGAAGACCGCCGCGCCAGTGCCTCGCCTGTCGGTGTCCACTGAGCCGTCGGTGTAGACGTGCCACTGGCATGCGGGTAGAGCACTTACCGCTCGTAGTCCCAGCTCCTTGAGGGCGGTGGTAGAGTGATTCCTGCGGGGCCCCTGGAGCCCTGGGAGGGAGGCTCTGATGTCCAGTCTCTGCAGGACCGTTCCCCATCGCCAGGGGTCGACCGCTGGGCAGCGATGCAGTCGAGCCCTGTCCTCATCTTTGGTTGGGTGTAGGCCGCACTCCTGTACCAGTTTGCGGGTCTGCGACAGCCAGCTCCCCTGGAACTTGCCCGTGAGGTGACAGGCGGTGTGCCCTGGCGTGTTGGGCAGTCTTCTGTAGCGTTCATGGGATGTAGCTGCCTCGACCTTGATGAGGTTGTGGATCGGCTCAAGGTGGGCCTCCCACATGAGGTCGTCTGCATGCGTCGGCTTTGGGCAACCCGTTATGATCCTTGCTGCCTGCCTTTGCAGCTGCTCGATGGGCTCCAGTTGCGTTTTGCTTAGTCGGGGCCCATAGATCCCCAAAGCGTGCCGCGCTACTGGTAGCACATAGGTCAAGTACGTGGCCCGCAGTGTGTGTGCCTCCGCGCCCCACGACGTGCCCGCCAACATCCGCATGATGCATATACGCCGTGTCATGCTGTCTACGACGTGCTGCGCATGGTCCTGCATGTTGCTGTCGGCGTCCAGCATCACCCCGAGGTAGCGCTCGCTGCTGCTGCGTTTCAAGGGCTCCCCGTCCGGGAAGCACAGAGGTTCTGTCGCAGTGCTGTTCTGGGCCTGGTTGTGGGCTTCGAGGTAGCACGTTTTTTGGTAAAACACACCCCGTGTGGTAGAGAAAATACGGCAAGAGTCTCGGTGGGTCGGAAGAGCAGATGGTTCCCGCAACAGCTCCCGGGGAGCGGCGGGTATTTCGCATAGGATGCCGGATGTGTGAACACGTTTGTGCGGTTTGCCCTGTGTTGTGTGAACATATGTGTATGTGTGTGTGTATGCTCCACCCAACCCGACACATTTTCTGTACTTCAGACAGGTAAGGTCACTCGACACGCGGGGGGGGGGGTTTTTTGTGTGTGTTTTTTCTGCCAGCCGACATCACTAGCGCCAGCGAGAAGAAAACAAAACGCGTGACGAGTGACGGGTTGAGGTGGAAGCGATCAATGCAAAAATCATCTGAAAGGAAGACTCGAGAGACTGCTGCTGTATTTTTCCTCGACAGTCGTAGGCCCAGAGGTTGCAGAGTCTGGTGGAGGTTGTTTATGGTCTGCTGGGCGAGGTATTTTGCCTCAGCGCGGTTGTTTGTGGTGATGACCACCGCGATGTCGTCTGCAAACATCGCCAGCTCAACCCCCGGCACCCCGCTGAGACTCTCAGCCACGACGTCCATTACGATGTTGAACAGCATTGGGGACAGCACCGTTCCCTGCGGCACGCCGTCAACCATCGCGTAGTAGTCGCTGCGCTCACCTCCGATGGAGACGCTCGCTCGCCGGTTTTCCAGGTAACTCTGGATCCATCGTTGGAACTGCGGGGGTGTGTGCCGCTTCTTCAGCTGCTGCATGATCGCAACTTTGCTGACAGTGTCGAATGCCTTGTCCATGTCGAAGAGGAGGAAGATGGCGGCTCGGTTGCGCGCTTCAGCTCCCCTCAGCATCCTCACCGTGTTGCCCCGCACTTCGGCCCCTGGCTGCGGTTCCTGGAGTCGTTGACAGACCGCGGCCACTTGATCCGTGGCCGAGTGCAGCCGCTTGTACCCCGCTTGGCTGGCGTGGATAGGGAGCATAGGGTGGTCTGGATGCTCCATGAGGTGCGTGAGCCTCTCCTTCAGCATCTTTTCGAGAAGCTTGCACGACACGCTCGTTAGCGCAATGGGGCGGTACGAAGCGCACTCGGTCGCTGGCTTCGTGGGTTTGTGGATGGGGACCACGTCGGCTCTCGTCCAGACCTCTGGCAGGATTCCGCTTTCCCACGAGAGGTTCAGGACGTGCAGTAGCCCGCGTCGCGCTTCCGGCCCGAGGTGCTGCAGCATCTCCGTGTAGATGCCATCGGGCCCGCAAGCAGTGCCCGCTTTTAGTGTTTGTAACGCCGCATCCAACTCTGCTTCGGTGAGGGGTAGCTCACTCGGGTGTCGTTCCCCGAGAGGCGCTGGGTCATCTAGGGGCGTCCGTTGTAGTGCCATCCCCAGATCCACCGCCTCGCCTCCTCCACTCACCGATGCGTAATGCTTCGCGAACATCTCTGCCTTGCCTCGGTCATCCGTTACTGGCTCCCCTTTCTGCATCAGGGGGTATGCCTGCTGTTGTCTGTTCCTCCCGTCAAGCTCTCTGATGAGTCGGAAAGCTCCCGTGATGTCCCCGGACCGGGCAATGTTATCGCACCTCTCCTGCCAGGCTCCACGCTTGGCGTCGGCGATGGCGTTGTTCGCTTCTCTGCTCAGTTCAGCGAGGGTGGCTGCGTCGTGTGCTGATAGGGCTGGGGTCTGCTGCTGCCGGCGTTTCTCAGCGTTGCGGGCACTCACGGCTTGCCGGACTTCTCCAGACCACCACTTTCGCCGTTGGCGTTTGCGCTTCCTGCCCAATCGCGGGACGTATTTGGCGGCCACGTTCTGCAGGAGGCCTCCGAGCCGGTGATACGACTCGTACAGGTCTCGCCATCGCTGCATCTGGCCACTTCGCGTCTCCATCTCCCGCCTGTACCCGAGCCAGTCAGCTTTGCTCCAAAGCCAGCGCTCTTGGTGGCTGGTCTTGCTCGCCTGCTGGCCCCGTGCGTCGCCATCTAGGGGGAAGGTGAAGAGCATCGGGAGGTGGTCGGAGTTTAAGTCTGCTAACGTAGTCCACGTGGTGTCTTCCCACGTGCAATGCGAGATGACGACGTCTGGGGATGAACGCCGTTGCCCGCTGACTCTTGTTACCTGGGTGTGGTCGTTCCACACCCTCATCCCGTTGTGCACGATCCACCTGTGCAGCGCGTCACCTTGTTTGTCGGGCTGCGCGTGCGTATCCCACATATAGTCCACGGTTTGCCCCCCGGCAGGATCCCGGGAAACCCCGGCCGGGCCCGGAAATTCCGGGCCCGGGACCGGGATTTTGAAATCCCGGCCGGGATCCCGGGGAAATCCCGGCCGGGTCCGGCCGGGGTCCGGCCGGGAATCCCGGGGGTTCTCAGTCTCAGGTCGCTTGGACCGAGGTCATCTCAGACCTATGGCTTTCAGTCCCCAGTTTCAGATTCAGACCTGCTGATCCAGAACCGCACCCTCTCCTTCCACACCAATTGTATCCACTGCTCATGGGTCCGAGTGACGACGATAGCAATGACGATGGCTCCATAGCAAAGATGGCTACCACTGTCAAAGCTCATCTGGAACAGAAACTGTCCCAGATGGAAGTCTCCTGTATAAATACAGGGTTCGGGGTTACCACGAGTGTAACGCAGATACGTGCAGGTGTGTCAAGAGAGTGTGCAGCTCACAGCAGTTCCGCATCCTCCTGGTTGCTGAACTCCACAGTCCTAGGACGACGAAGAGGACGACGAGGGTCGACGTAGGCTTATCTTACGCTACGGCAGGGGTGGACTCAGCCACCCCGGGGGCAGGTTGAACAGGTTGTGTGGTTCCACTGATCAACATGTAGGTCGGCCTGTCTGATAAGACTCAGCCACCCTGCGGGTCAAGTGATTACAAAAGGGTGCCTATTTGACCAAAAGGCAAAATTTCCTCCCGCCATGCTCCCGTACCACAGAGGCTGTTGTGTTTTGCCTCTGTGTATGCGTACGTTTTGCGATGACGGGGTGTGGAACCTGGCGTAGACCGAGCTACAACCAGGAACCAACGGCCCAACTCGGCGCCGTGGGTCAATTTTTGTGAAAAGGCCTTGACCAGAGGCATCCCCCTAACACTAAATTTGCTCTGTTTCACCTGAACCGACCAACCAGGCACCGTGAGGAGGCATCAGAGCCCCTCGTGGACAGCCGCAGCACCCTTCCTTTACTAACGTCAGGTTCACCACTAGCACGAAGCATCACTGTTTTACGTCAGGTATGGCAAATGCCCACCCAAGGAAGTCGAGGAGTTTGAGCCGTTGGAAGTTACCAGAGGGACAAGCAAGAGGGATCTGCAAGCAGTGATGTCTGTTGTACCCTTGGACCACATTAAACTCAAACTGAACCCTCAGTCGTCCTTGATCGCCCGACAAGGTTCCTTTCAGCTTTCTAACAGATGGGTACTGCAACTGTCCAACTATCTACAGACTCACATCCCAGAAGGTGCAGTCCAGGTTCCACAGAGCAAATTAAATGTTAGCATTTCTGCACAACTACCGGTACGCAAATCGCAGCGGCGGTGGAAGTGACTGACTCGAAAACGGCGAGGTATCAGTCTTGACGCTGGAAAATTCCGTTCGGAAATACCAAACACATCCACAGAAAGTGGAAGGAATGGGCGCCAAGATGATGCGAACGATTTTTGGGGGGGGGAGGGGGTGGACTGCTCTGTATCGTGATACCCGCGAGGGCAACCAAATGCAGAACAGGGAGGCACAGGCGCACACACGAAGGCAGCACACAAGTGGCAAGTGGCAGGGGCTGGGGTCTGGGGCTGGGGCGCCGCGCGATTCGCTTCTCCTGACTTTCTGATCCGGCAAACTACAAACACAAAAGCAGTACATGCACTGCAACAACAACCTCCGAAGGGAGCCACAATACCCTCGTGACTCCAAAGCAGCTGATGGCATCGGAGGGCAATCAGCATCATACGACGTCTCACAGCTGCAGAACAAGACGTCAGACACAGACAGCAAGGAATACGATATACACACACACGGACGCACACACTGTGCCGGACAAATCACTCCTCATCGTCACTCTCAGCGTCATTCACACGGAGTGACGGGAATGTCCGCCGGAAGCCACACTCCTTGCCGTACGCACCTCGCACATCTTGATTGATGGCCAAGAGCGAGAGCTTTGCGTGGGAGTCGCGGGACATAGCACTCCGGCACACGGGGATGGCTTGCATCATGACAGAGAGTGCGCTGTCAGGTGCTGTGCAGGAAGGGGGCAAGGTGAGGAGAAACAACACACGCTCAGCAAGAGGCTTGAGCGTCTCGTTGGTAAGCTGGCGTTTCCAGAATACCCTCTCTGAGCCGACCTCGTGCTCCGACACTGCCGAAGTGTACGCCTGGTACATGGGCGCGGTGACGTCGAAGCCGATGTGCTTGCCGAGGTCTTCGCGTGGCAGCAGGTCATCCAGCATCTCCAGGGTCTCGTACCCCTCCGGAGTCAGCTGGCGCACAGAGAGGTAGAACCCCCGGCCCGTTTCCGAGGATTCGCGCCACCGGCTCTGCAGACCGTTGTAGAAGGTCTTGGACACGCGGGCTGCGAGTCCATCCCCCGTGCTCGCCCTCTGGAGGATGTCGATCAGCTCCTCCACCTCCGCGTAGATCGTCGCCGATCCAACCGTCCCGGGTGCCTGCGCGTTGCTGTACCGCGACAAAGCGGCTCTTACCGGCGCCGCGGCACGGACGAACTCCGTCAGCATGTCCTGAAGCGCCTCAGAACCGACGGTCTTCAGCAGCACAGCAAGCTTCTCGAACGTGGGGGGAGTGTAGGCATTGCCAATCCCGGTAGCCATGTACGAGTACAGCATGGCGACACGCTCTTCAAAGTGCTCCGCGCAGTCGAGCATGCTGACGAAGCGTGTGTCGTAGATCCGGGGTGCACGTTTGATGGCCACCGCCTCCTGCAGAGTGCTCTTCATGTCGGCGTGTGCTGCAGACATCAAGCTGCAAAGCTCCCCAAACGTCTTTGCGTTGGCAATCGCATCCTTGTGCGCCTCGGTCACCGCGGCCTTGCAGAGGCCCTTCATCTTGTCCAGAAGTTTGTCCTGTTCCCGCGTTGTCGTCGATGCCGACTGCTTCCGCAGCTTCGCCAATAGGACACCCGCCGTGTGTGTCTGGGGGTCGCTCTGCACACTTCTTTGGTGGTCCCGCCACTTGTTCTGCTTTTTCGCGTCACCAAACACGTAGTTCGTGAGGTGGAAGAAGTCGAGCAGGGGGTCCTCGGCGGCCTTCATCATCCGACGAACATCGGAAAGGGTGTTGTTCAGCAGGTGAGCCAGGCAGGATACGTACGGGATGTGAGCCTCTCCTGCTAGGTCGCGCGACATCTTCACGTTCGACCCACCACGATCGCTGCGCACGACCCTCACCTGTTCAATCCCCACACCGACAGCAGCGAGAGATTCCTCCAGCGCGGTGCGCACCGTAAGACCTGTAAACGGGACATCCGAATACTGTAGCCATCGCTGTCGCCGTCATCCGCATCATCCCTCGCCCTCTTCCCTCCTTTCTGCCCTGGTGCTGCATCACCAACGAGCAGGAAGGAAAAAAAAATGAGGAGTAACAAAAGAGTACGGTGCATGTTTGCTGTTGTGGAAGGTTTCTCTGCCGGGTGTGTGTATGCGGCGCAGTTACGTGGGGGGGGGGGGGGGGGGGCGGGGCGGGGTTGTGAGGTCCAAGTCACGTGCGGTATATGTGAGGTGAAATAGTCGGGTCCAGCAAAAACTAATGACATCGGGTGGATCGCAAAGGGGAAGGGGGCAACGGCAGCGTGCAATGTGCAATGTGCAAAACTCTCAAGTCATCTTACCACCCACCTACACCTGACCCCGGGGGGGTCCCGGGATGACCCCGGGATACCCCGGGGTCATCCCGGGATTTCCCGGCCGGGATCCCGGGATCCCGGCCGGGAATCCCGGGATTCCCGGCCGGGATCCCGGGAATCCCGGAATTTCCCGGAACCCGGCCGGGCCCGCCCGGGATCCCGCCCGGGGGGCAAACCGTGTATAGTGGTGCGCATTTATATCACCCGCTATTATATAATTTCCACCGCACGGAAGCGATCTGGGGTCGAAGTCATCGGTGCGTGTGTCGGCAGCGCTCGTTCCTATGCCGCCGGGCCGGTACACGTTCACCACCCTGAGGCAATCTGAACCGACGGTGATTTGTACGTCGATCCGTTCTGTAGAGGATGCATCTTCGCTGCGATATACCGCCACCGCGTGCAGCGGGTGCTTCACGAGGGTCAGTATTCCTCCTCCTGTCGTTGTCGCACCTCCAGCCCTCGTCTGCGTGCGTTTCCGTTTAAAGGCTGTGTAGCCTGGGAAGTCGAGGTCCCCCGCCTGCGCTGCCTTCAGCTCTTGCACCAGGCAGATGTCGATCTTCTTGGCTGCGAGGGTGTGCTCCAGCTCCGCCTTCTTTGTCGCGGTAAGGCCATTTGCGTTCCAGGAGAGTGCCCTTATGCGCTTGGGGCCTGGGTGCCTCTCTACGTCGCCTGCGCTCAGAAGTAGCCTCCGCCCTGTTTCGGCGAGGTGTCGATGTAGAGAGGGGAGGGCGTGGTGCTGTGCATGGGGTGGGTGGTGGGTTGGGTGGCGTGGCTGGCTCAGCTCTTCTTCCCGCCCTTTTTCCCCCCTTTCGTCGGGGACCCCTTGCCTCCCTTCTCTGCCGGGAATTTTGTATGGGGCGTGGGTCAGCAGGCGAGATCCCACCACCAGGAGTGCCTCCCCACTGCAAGGGATACCCTGCAGCAAGCATTGTGAGCGCGCCTTCAAGTATGATGCGAAGAGTTCAGACTTCGTGGACCACTTTGACGGACCGCGCCATATCAAGAAGAAGAAGAACGCAGCGTTGAAAGTGCAGAGCCAGGGAAACAGCTGGCGCTGTCGGAGTGCGATACCCTCAGTGGCAGGCTTGCAACTTCGGATCGCCCGAGGTGCGTTGTTCACCGGATCACCGGCTGGCATGGTGCATGATGCTGTCAAGAAGTGTGTCCCGAGGAGGGGCTGAACCTGGTTGCGGCCAATCTAGGCACGTGTGTCGTAGATGACCGTGCAGGCAGAGGTGGGTGTCGCTCACTGGCATCAGGGCTCTTCCGACAGAGCTTTCCCTTGATATCGGCGACAGCACCCCGGATGAGAAGGACACCGCCTTCGCTGATTTATTCCCGAAGGCACGGGCGATCATCCCGGGCAATATGCAGCACCAGCTGGATGGGTTCACGACCGCACTGGCGCTGAAGGATGTGCTGTGCCACATCTCTGACGCAGCTGAGAGGGAGAAGCAGGCGAGCAAGACGGCACCACCAGCCGTGCGATCCCGCTTCTCTCCGACACACACTACCTGCACCGCTTGAGTGGATCTGCACCTTGCACCACGTCCCCGGGCATTTATACAATCTTCCGGGCCCGCTGCAGGACAGCGGCCCTGCTACGTGTGCGTCGCTTCTGCGGTTGGCAGAGATGCCCACGAAATCGCTGGGCTCGAGTCCCACCTGCAGGCCGCCGTCCGCCTGACGGCACCCCTCGCATCGCTGCTCCAGAAGTACTGCGATGCGCAGCTGGGTGTGCCAACGGCGTGCCCCTGTCGACGCAGTGTACACCGACATTGAGAATGTCATCGAGAAAGTGTCTGAGGTGGGGAAGTACGACCCCCCAGTGCCCCTGGCAGGGGAGCTGGCCTGGGCTGGCGACCGCATGCGCAGAAGGTGGGACGGCACGGAATCAGGGAAGTCCTTCTGGTTTGCGGTCCGCCGTCTGTGCCCGAGCGGGTACGGCCGCATGAGTCGTAGGGGTGTCAGAACTCCGGTGCCACCTCCCCTCTGTTTCGGGGAGGTCACGAGCAGGGCCTGGGTGATCTACGACTAGGCCACCACGTTCCGAGGGTGTGCTGGATTTCTGGGACAACCCGGGGGCGAACCGGGCTGCTACACTCCTCTCTGCTCTCGGGTGTCTGCTGCTTGTCGAGCGACAGGCAGGGCGGAAGCCATTTTTCTTTGTACAGTCGACAGAGAATCGCAGTGCCCAATGTCATGTGCAGGCAACAGGGAGTTGTCAAGTGTGTTTCCTCAGCTCGGTACGGTAAGCAGGAGGCGAATCCCCAAAGGAAAATAGGAGGGGGAAAAAACGGCCGTTTTTTCGCCAACAACACATGAAAACGGCCGTTTTTATATTTCGGTAGCGGGAACTGAGGTAGTGAATTCCCAGAAAATCCACTCCCTCCATGACGGCCGTTATGACACTATGCATCGTGGAATCTTTCAGTCAAACGCGTTCATTTACGGCCAGGGTCGGGCAGAAAAACGAAAATTGAAGCAGATTGGTGTCCAAGGAGAAAAATGGGCCAAAATGGCTCAAAATAGCCTTCGGTCTTATAGGGTTAAAAATCCGCCAGGGAAACCTGGACAACAGCGCCAATTAACATGAGCGGGGGGGTGGGTGCCGGCAGTGATGTGGTGTGCACCCTCCTCCTCATCCCCCTTGGGGGCACAGCCACGGATGATCCCAGACCCTCCCAGAGGGGGATGCAGCAGGTTCATGTCAGAGGCCAGCGTGCACTCAATCCGCTGCAGAACCTACACATGACCGTCTCCTGACCGCCACGTCCACCACGAGCATTGTTGGTGCAGCATTGGTTCGTGTGGTCACCTCAGTGGTGTGCCGGTCTGTACCCTACGTACTCTACCACCAAGTATATGGACCGTATCCTATCGATTTCTGGAAAATTTGGATACGGATGTATCCGTATCCACCGTATCCTAACATCACTGCCCTAGGCATACTGGTCCCCCCATGTGGGGAACCCCCTAAATATGGGGGAAATATGGGGGTCTCGAAACCCCGCCCCCATACGGGGAAAAAAGCTGAAATACGGGGAAACCCCGATAAAATATGGGGGAATATGGGGGGGCCACCGTGCACACTGCACTGCTCTGCAGAAGCAACCCACACCTCCACCCTACGCCACCTCCACAACAGCCCTTCAGGAGCGCGGGGCACCGGGGCAGGCCGCTGCAGCCTCTATCCCCCCCCCCCCCCCCCCACCCCCACTCACAGTTCCCAGGCAGGCAGAGGCACACCCCTGGAAGGGGTTGCCTTGGGCGTCTGCTGCCTGTCTACTTGGCCGCTAGCTGCCCCAGCAGCCTTCGGGGGCCGCACCTTGAACTGCTTGTCGTGGTGCCCATCAGGGCCCGCACAGTGAGGTGCTGTCACTTGCCGCCTCCCAACGACAGGCGCCCTCTGTGGCACGATGCTGTCCACCATCGTGCTCCGCTGCATCAGAGACACCCCCCTGCGGTGCACGTGAGGCGCGCTCGTCTCGACACCCTCGACGCCCATCCGCTCCCCCGAAAACCTCCGCAGCGTTGCAGACCGCAGCCCCTTGCGCTCCGCATACTCACACAGGCGCACCATCTCCGCATCGTTGCCCATCCGCTGCTGCAGGGAGGCATACTTCTCGAGAAGCCCGGAATCCACGCCAGATGCATTCGCCACTGCGGCGAAGGCATCCGCTGCTGCCCTGTTCAGAGGTGTCGTGGAGTGCCGCAGCGCCGCACCCACCACCACGGTGGCGTTCTCGACTGACGCCATGCCCTTGTCAGACATCTCCGCCCACAGGTCTGTCAGCCTCTGCCTGCTGCGGTCCGACCCGTCTGCTGCGTACAGCGTCAGCTGCACCGTCAGCATGTGCGCGTCGGGGGCGATGCCGTCATCCACCGCCAGCCGCAGGATCCGCTCGCCCGCCTGTGCCTGCGCCAGGGGGAGGCAGCTGCGCATCAGCGCGGAGTAGAGCCCGGTGGAGGGGCGCATCCCGGAGCTGACCATCCGGTCCCAATACACCAGGGCCTTGTCGGCGTCGGGGCGAGTCTCCAACACGGTTGCCCAGCAGCGCTCGTCAGGGCGGATCCTGTCCTGCAGCATGCTGGCGAGGACATGGTTCGCAACGTCACGCTGCATCATATCCGTGTCGCCGGCACGCCGCCACGCCCTGTGCCGCATGGCAACGCCTTGCATCAGATTGCGGTAGCCCTTCAGCCCCAGGGGGTGCCCCTTGCTTGCGGAGTATTCGCGTGCCGCCGGGAAGCCCATCCGCCCGTCGAGGTTGCCGCCGTTGAGGGTGCTGAGGAGGAGCCGCGCGCACACGCCCTCGGTGATGGGGAGGGACTTCTCCTCCATCTTGCGCACCGTGGCCCACGCCGTGCGGAACCTGCCCTGGTTGCCGACAATCGAGAGGTACACCAGGAAGGAGCGGGGGCCGGCGTCGGCCTGCAGCCTGCTGAACTCGCTGTTCAGCAGCGCCCACTTGTCATCATGCGCGATCATGATCGTGCCGAAGTTCCGCAGGTGGCGCGACGTGAGGAACTCCGCAATCTCCTTGTCGCCCTGCGGGTCATTCGCACGCACAGGCTGCCGCGGCGCGGCGTTGGCGATGCTCGGGGGCGATCTGCACCCCCTTGTGTAACGCACCGCATCCCGCCAGCGGTGTCTGATCATCCTGCAGAAGGGGAGGGGGTGGGTGGCAGGTGGGGTGGGGTGGGGTGGGGTGGGGTGGGGTGGGGTGGGGTGGGGTGGGGTGGGGTGGGGTGGGGTGGGGTGGGGTGGGGTGGGGTGGGGTGGGGTGGGGTGGTGGGGTGTCGTCGGGTGCGGTGGAGGCGGGTGCAGGGGCGGAGATGGCCCTTTGGGAGCAGGGTGGGGGGATGTCATGCGCGTCGTTTGGCTGCTGCCAACAAGCCGCCAGCGCGCCATCAGACTCGGGCAGCGGGGGTGGGGTGGGCCGTCGGGGCCGTGGAAGCGCAGGGCAAAGCGCGGTGGAGAGGCTAGTCACAACAGGGTGTGTTGGTGCGCTTGGGTAGGTTCACTCGAAGACGACAGCATCGATGAAGTTGGATAACCGCAGCCGGCCCTCCTCGTCTGCCGCCTTGTCCACCCGTGCCTTCCTGTGTGGTGGGGTGGTGTGATGGTGGTTCGGTGTCAGCACGGCCCTCGAGACATGCCCTTGCACTGCTGTGCACCGTCGGCCCACCATACCACTCGTCAGCATCCACTTCTGTTGCAATCGTATCGATCGCCGCCTTCACCTCGCTTGCTTCGGCAAAAGGCGATGCGCCTGCAAACGCCTTGAAAGCCTCCTGTTGTGTGGTGTGGTTTCATACAAAATCACCCAGATTCGGGACCTGCATTGTAAGAAAGTCGTACAGTAAGAAAGTGATACCGGCGCAAGTATTGTGTAGTTTCGGGTTCGCGTGCTGCCATCGGGGGGCAACATCCCCACACCCAGGAGCACCCCCACACACCTTCACGAGAATCTTGAGCTTCCGCTTCTTGCTGAGCTCGTCCAGCTGCGCCGCGAAGGCGCTGTCCCCAACACCCAGGAGCGCCTGCACGGTTGCCACAGCCGCCACGTCGCCCTGCAGATAGCCCTTCAGGGAGGCGAAGGGCACGTCGATGGGGGCGCTGAGGTCTGTCGTCAGCCACACGCGCTGCAGGAGCTCCGGGGACCCCAGGTGGTGCAGGGCGAGTGTCTGCACGGTGCGGCGCTCGCAGTGGTGCAGCGTTGAGTGCACCAGCTTCCCGAGGAAGGCCACGCACTGCTCGCTCTCGCGCAGCGCCGCAATGCCGAGGCACTCCACGGCAAGCAGCAGCTTCTCGTCACGGTCCGACGTGTCGTCGAAGAAGCAGTCGAGCAGCAGCTCCACACGGCGCAGGTCCTCGGCAGGCAGGTCCATCTCCTCCACCTCTGCGATGAACGCCAGGCCCAGGTCTACCGCCTCCTCCTCATGGAAGGCCTCAGGCATCAGGTCGCCTGGGTCCGTGCCCAGCACCTCCCCCAGGGGGGCGTGGCTGGGCGTCGTGGCAAGGCGGCGGGCCTCCTCGTCGCTGATCTGCGCGTTCTCGATGCTGCGGAGCACCGCGGCGACGGCATCGCGTTCAGCGGACGTGCCGCTGCCCTGCGTGTTGAAGCGGGCATGCGCACGCCATGCCGCGCACCGCAGCCCGACAGCTGCGAGGCGCCTCATCCCTGCAGAGGGTGCGTGTGAAGGACACATATGTGGTGTGTGTGGTGCCAATGTGTAATAGGGTGCATCGGGGTGGGGGTGGTGGTGGGGGTGGGAGCTTCTTCTCCTTCGCAAGGCTGAGCTACACAGAGACGGAGGGAGAGGGGCTAATGGGGCCAAAACTCGTACTCCTTTCGCTTTACTATAGACACCCTGTCCAGCAACTGTGGAAGAACAGTTCCGGACTACTTTTTGTTGAGCGCCACCTTGCTGTCTCAAGGCTGTGTTGAGGCCCTGTGAAGTGGCATGAAGGTGCTAATCCAAAAGCTTCAGTCGTACGACTTCCTTCGTTACTTCGCGACTTCGCTGCGCTTCGTCGCTCGTCAAAAAAGCAGACTCTCCCCCAGCGGGGGCGGGGGCTGTGTGATGCTCAAAGAATAATGAATGGCGCCGAAACCAAAGGAGGCTCAACCGGGCAGACTACTGGCACAGATTTGACACACACACAGGGGGGTGGGCTAGGACCCCGTGCAGGGTTAACCCACCTAAAAAGTGATTGACACACACACAACAGTGCCAAGACGCCCACCGCATACCCCACCCCACCCCACCAGACTAAATCACGGGCAACCTCAAAGCAAAGATGTGGGTAGGATTGCCATCTCTTGTCCACTCTCTTAGGTTAGAATCGGGCTCCCTATATATCCGCAAACCCGCCCCCTTCAAGCCCCCCCCCCTCCAGCCCCATCGGAGGAGAGGGGGTTTGATCATCGAGAGTGACTGGAAAAGCAAGTCGGGAAAGGGGGGGGGGGGTAGGGGGGGTCAAATGCCACCCTTTTACGTGGACAAACACGATTTTTCAAAAAACCGGCGCAGAGGCCCCAAAGCCCCCGTAAACCCTCCAAACCCCCCCAGATCGGTCCGGAAACCCATCGAACCCCACTTTTCCACCATTCCGGGCACCTCAGGTGCCCGAATTGGGGTACCTAAATTTTGTGCCACCGTTTGGTACCGGACAGTGCTACTGTGTGGGAGGTTGGAAAAGAAAATGCCCCAACACACCACATCTGAGGGTTGCAATGCATGTTGCTTGCCAACCACGTCATCCGGTGGGTGTCAGGCGCTATGTAGGTGGCATTAGCCAGGTCTTCGATGAGTTCTGGCTTGTATATGTACCTCCCTGCCACCATGCACCGGGAGGCTGCCTGTAGGTACGGAACAAGTCCAGATGGTCGTGTGATTCCTGTGCAGCAGTGCTCCACAACCGGGATGTGTTGACAACGACTGTTGCAACACGAGCTGTACATTCCGGGAACACACGAAGTGCGCTGTCGTGGTACCCATTGTGCCAGAATTGGTAGTTGCTGCGGTCTACTTTGCCTGGCCCAAGAGCACTGGTACTGAACGGTGCAATATGCGTGGCGAGGTGAATGCAACGGAAGGGCGCAAAGTCAATACAGCTCTCGGATGGCGGGTGGTGGTGCCACTAGTGTGTGACGTTCACTCGAGGATACAACGCATCACAATGCATCAGCAACCGTGGACCGAGTACAATACGCTCTCTGTGGCTGGTGTGGGGGACAAAGGCAGTGCCTGTGCCACAGGCAGGGAGGTACATATACAAGCCAGAACACATCGAAGACCTGGCTCATGCCACCTACATAGCGCCTGACACCCACCGGATGACGTGGTTGGCAAGCAACATGCATTGCAACCCTCAGATGTGGTGTGTTGGGGCATTTTCTTTTCCAACCTCCCACACAGTGGCACTGTCCGGTACCAAACGGTGGCACAAAATTTAGGTACCCCAATTCGGGCACCTGAGGTGCCCGGAATGGTGGAAAAGTGGGGTTCGATGGGTTTCCGGACCGATCTGGGGGGGTTTGGAGGGTTTACGGGGGCTTTGGGGCCTCTGCGCCGGTTTTTTGAAAAATCGTGTTTGTCACCCCCATTTGACCCCCCCTAGGGGGGGGGGGGGGCGACCAGCAGGGTAAAAAAGGAAAGCACAGAGAGAGACATCACTAACATCCCCTCGCTCGCTGTGCAGGGCTGTGGAAGGGGGGGGGGGGGGGGGGGTAGGGGGGATCAAATGCCACCCTTTTACGTGGACAAACACGATTTTTCAAAAAACCGGCGCAGAGGCCCCAAAGCCCCCGTAAACCCTCCAAACCCCCCCAGATCGGTCCGGAAACCCATCGAACCCCACTTTTCCACCATTCCGGGCACCTCAGGTGCCCGAATTGGGGTACCTAAATTTTGTGCCACCGTTTGGTACCGTACAGTGCCACTGTGTGGGAGGTTGGAAAAGAAAATGCCCCAACACACCACATCTGAGGGTTGCAATGCATGTTGCTTGCCAACCACGTCATCCGGTGGGTGTCAGGCGCTATGTAGGTGGCATTAGCCAGGTCTTCGATGTGTTCTGGCTTGTATATATACCTCCCTGCCACCATGCACCGGGAGGCTGCCTGTAGGTACGGAACAGTCCAGATGGTCGTGTGATTCCTGTGCAGCAGTGCTCCACAACCGGGATGTGTTGACAACGACTGTTGCAACACGAGCTGTACATTCCGGGAACACATGAAGTGCGCTGTCGTGGTACCCATTGTGCCAGAATTGGTAGTTGCTGCGGTCTACTTTGCCTGGCCCAAGAGCACTGGTACTGAACGGTGCAATATGCGTGGCGAGGTGAATACAACGGAAGCGCGCAAAGTCAATACAGCTCTCGGATGGCGGGTGGTGGTGCCACTAGTGTGTGACGTTCACTCGAGGATACAACGCATCACAATGAATCAGCAACCGTGGACCGAGTACAATACGCTCTCTGTGGCTGGTGTGGGGGACAAAGGCAGTGCCTGTGCCGCAGGCAGGGAGGTATATATACAAGCCAGAACACATCGAAGACCTGGCTAATGCCACCTACATAGCGCCTGACACCCACCGGATGACGTGGTTGGCAAGCAACATGCATTGCAACCCTCAGATGTGGTGTGTTGGGGCATTTTCTTTTCCAACCTCCCACACAGTGGCACTGTACGGTACCAAACGGTGGCACAAAATTTAGGTACCCCAATTCGGGCACCTGAGGTGCCCGGAATGGTGGAAAAGTGGGGTTCGATGGGTTTCCGGACCGATCTGGGGGGGTTTGGAGGGTTTACGGGGGCTTTGGGGCCTCTGCGCCGGTTTTTTGAAAAATCGTGTTTGTCACCCCCATTTGACCCCCCCTAGGGGGGGGGGGGGGTTAGGGGTGGTCTAAAGCTGTTTAACCCTTTCCAGTCTAGGCACCCCTGACTTATTTTCCGTTTTTGGGACTTTTCTCACACAACCGGAGGCGGCATTTCTGTAATTTTTTCCCCCCGAAGACTGGGTATTCTGGTCTATTTTGACTCGCGGAATCCACCATCGCAAGAATTTTTGAAAAAAACCGAGCAGAAAATTCCTCAAATGGCCATCCTTTGTGCACCCCCAAGTTAGTCCCTTTTCCCACCGAAAATCGGGGTGTGGGAAGTTCTTCTTGAAGGAATCCGAGGCGATGGTGAGGAGTGGTGGGAACAGATGATATCTGTGACAGAATGAGCCCAGCGGATTTCGAGATAAAAAAAATTGACCATTTTGGTGGAGTAGAAGACCTCTCGGAATTGCAGGCCCTGCGGACCCTGCCTGATCAAGTCCCCTCTGTGGGGGGCTATGGGGGACATTCGAAGGGTGCACGAGACTGAACGGCCTTGCGGGCGAGTTCTCGGATTCCTCCTCATCAGTCCCAGGGTGCTCTGGGGTATTTTGAACAGCGGAACCCACGATCGCAAGAGATTCTGACGAACACTGTGCAGAACATCCCTGAAATGGGGCTCCTTTGTGTGCCCCCCAAGGGTTCCCGATGTCCCCTGAAGATCGGGGTGTCGTATGGGTTTCCCCCAGGGAAAAACGCTGTGTCGTGGTGAATGCTGGCGCAATATCGTGCAATATGCGACAGAATGAGCCCAGGGGAATTCGAGATAAAAAAATCGGTCAATTTGGTGGAGTAGGATCCCCCTGAGTGCCACTAGCAATATGACGTCCTGCTCGGCCATCATGTTCAAATACCCTCACGGGGGTATGTGGGAGGCTGAGGGGCCTTGCAGACAGTCCTCCGATTCCTGCTCGTCAGTCCCACACATACTCCCAGGTATTTTGAACAGCGGAATCCACCATCGCAAGAGATGTTGAAAAAGAACGAGCAGAAAATTCATGAAATGGGGCTCCATTGCGCACCCCTCAAACATACCCGAGGCTCTCTCAAAATTGGGGGTGCTTGGGAGCTTCCCCTGGGCAATGCTGTATAGGACCCGATGGTAGCGAATATTGTCGTAACCCATGCAACATGTAACAGAACCAGCACAGCAGAGTTCAAGATAACAAAAATGGATCAATTTGGTGGAGTAGAACACCACCAGAAGCCCGATCCCAATTGGAGGCCGTATTGGGTCATAATAGGTGGAAAATCGACCACAAAAACGACTTTTCCGCTATTCTCTATTGGGAGTAACATATTTTCTACTCCACCAAATTTGAAAATTTTTGTTGTCTTGAACAGGGCTGCTCTCAAACATTTCGAGATCACAAAGATCGGTCAAAAATTCGAAAAATAAATTTCTTTACTCATGGATGCTGAGATATGTGTCCATATATGGTCACCCCGCTGGTAAAGGGTTAAAAACGTATTTTTGAGGTACCCCCAGAATACCCCAAAAGTGCATAAAAACCCCACAAACCGACCCAAAACCCTCCGGAAACGTGTTTTTGAGGTGTTTCGCATGTGTTGGGCTTGATTTTTTGGCACTATACCAAAAGGTGAAAAGGTGGCCACCTTCCCGTACCTGGGCCTGGCCACCTTTGGGGCCTTGAACACACACAGATGCCGTGCACAACGCCGGATAGGCAGGTGGTCCAGCAGGAAGTACAGTTCTTCGTGGTGCTTTTTCTGGGGCTGAAGACGGTCATTTGCAAGGTGGGAGACAGTTGCCTGCTCCAAAATCGCTCGCAGTACAGCGGCTGCATCCCAACCCCCAGAAGGGCGTTTCTGCTGGCCCTGGGCAAGGCCGTGCCTGGTCTATCAGGGAGCGGCAGGTGGTGGACAGCGCAGGTTTGTCTGGTGCCTGAATTGTGAGCACAGGCGGTATCCTCACCGTGCCAGATGGAGGAAAAAGGGCTTGCCTCGGCAAGCATTACAACTACTGACCACGAACCGTCAGCAATTACTGCAGTACACCAAGCTGGCCTGTCTGTAGCAGATAGATGTGCTCCACAGAAGTAGAAGCACACGACAGAAGCTGCTGCTTCAATACTCGGTGAGGAGATACTGATGCGATTGCATCACTGCACAAGGCCCTATCATCCGCCACAGTGTCCACCACTTTCACCGGTATCTAAGTACAAGCTACGCTCTGTGCGCAGTCTCGGGGGGTCCTCAGCCCGGGTGCGAACGTCAGGTGAGGCACAAGTCAGGCAAGTATGCCTGGATTCTGCAGTCAGCGTCGAACGTACGAGGAATGGCTAGATGATTTCCTAGCTGTTGAAGATGGAGACTTGCACAGCCCCGAGAGCACAGCCCTCGATGTGCTGCTCGACCCCAGAAGTACACCGCGTGCCGCTCCCGTCTGCTATTCTTTCTTTTCAGCAGCAATGCAGCACATGAAACGTGGTCACCATATTAAACCTGCGCATGGCAGGGCAGTGTCTCACCGGATCATCGGGAGGGGTGTACAACGACCTGCAGGGCTGGCTCAAGTCGGTGAGAAACTTCTGTGCACCTCCTTCCCTGTATACCACCAAATGGCACGGCACCACTGGGGCCACGAAACCACCCACCATTTGGCGCCAATCATGAGGGGCTGCTCAAACAGGAGCTTACTGAGTGCCTCGGGTCAGCCATTATGTGTCCCCGTACCCTCCTGGCGCTCAGAAGTCGTGTTTCAGTGATGTTTCCGTGCCCAGGGGATAATGTGTCTCTCTCCTGGCCACCCCCAGGTACCGGAAGGTGGCCACCCCAAAAATATGGTCAAAAAAGCCCACCAAACACCTCCAAACACCCCTACACATCATTTTTTTGGGGTTCCGGACCGGTTCTGGGTGGGTTTCATGGTTTTTGGGGGCCTCTGGGGTGTTGTGCAAAAAAATGCAAAATTTACGCTTTTTGGGGGCTTTAGACCACCCCTACTGGCATAGCTTCCGATAAGAATCCGACCCCCAGACCCCTCCGACCCCCGACCCCCGACCCCCCCTTAGCAAAACTACCCCCCCTCCCAAAAAATCTCAGGGGTTTCCCGAGGAAACGCGGTTCCCCCCTCTCCTGCGTTGTTTGGGCTCCGTGCGGATCGTAGTGGGGTCACTTTGTTGGTGTAGGTGCCACAGAACACCTCTGAAATGCGGATGTGGTTCCTTGAGAAAAGGGGGGTCGGAACCTCGGGGGTCGGAATCCGACCCCCGACCCCCCGACCCCCCATTTTTCGGGGGTCGGAGGGGGTCGGGGCTATATCCCGACCCCCCATTCTTGCGGGGGTCAGGATCCGGAAGATGGGGGGGTCTGAAACTGTGGTCAAACTCGGGTCGGAATTTTCGCGTTTTTTCTCGGGGGTCGTAGATGGGGGTCGGAAACTAGGGGTTGGAATATGGGGTAGTCCCCCCTCCCGACCCCCCACACGGGGTTTTCAAAACCCCGTTCTTTGGACTATTTGTTTGTGCGGATCGTAGTGGGGTCATTTCGTGGGTCTTGGGACCAAGCTTCAACGACGAAACATGGGTCTGGTCCAGGTACTGTCATGGGAGGACGTGACCGGGAGGCACACCAGGCCACCCCCACCCACCCACCCAGCGGGACCCTCCCGACCCCCTCCTCGGGTTTTTCAAAAACCCGTTCTTTTGAATATTTGGAGTTTGTGCGGATCGCAGTGGGGTCATTTTTGACATGGGGTGCCTATTCACACCCCTTATTGGTGATCCCCATCCAGGCCACATTCCTTAGGAAATAGTAAGGCGACCCCCTCCGACCCCCCCTCCCGACCCCTGCGACCCCCGACCCCCGCTTATCGGAAGCTATGCCTACTGGGGGGGGCTAAATAGAAGGGGGTGGCCGAATACAAGGGGGTGGCCGAATACAAGGGGGGGGGGGGTCTGGAAATTCGAAATCCAGAAAATTTTAGGCCGAATACAAGGGGGGGGGGGGTCTTGTATTCGGCGGTCCGTGAATTTTGGCCAATTTTCAAATTTTCAGCCTGTTTTTCCAGTCCTAACAGACACCCCATGGTCAAAATGACCCCACTGCGATTCGCACGGAATCCAAACATTCAAAAGAACAGGGTTTTGGACACCAGTGTGGGGGTCCTCACAGGTGGCTGACTCCTGGGAATATCCTCCCATTATCAGGAGCCAAATCAGGCCCACATTTCATGGGTGAAACTTGGCACCTCTACCCACAAAATGACCCCACCACGATCCGCACGGATTCCGAATAGTGCAATGGAAGGCGAAAATCGCGATTCCACGAGGTCACCTGGAGCAAAATTCGCCAAAATTTGGAAAAATCACGGACCGCCGAATACAAGACCCCCCCCCTTGTATTCGGCCACCCCCTTGTATTTGGCCACCCACTGCAAAAATTGCCCAAAATTTTGGGTTTTGAAAACCCCCCCAAAAAAGCGTTTATACGCCTATTAGAAGGGGGGGGGTCTTCTATTTAGCCCCCCCCAGTAGGGGGGGGGGGGTTGGGGGGCATAATATAGGAACAGGCCCCCCCACAGGTGACCACAGGTGGAGGATGTCGGGAGGGGACTCGGGATGGGGTGGATGAGTTGGGCATGCGGCTCCCCTTGCCGTGACCCTCCCTGCCAGAACGGAACAGAAATACCGGATGACCGCAACGTTGACTTAACCCGGGGGGAGGGGGTGGGTGGCTGCTTGTGGGATAGGGGCGAGACAGGGCAGTGGGTAGGGGCGATGAAACGCCTGACAGTACCTTAGCTCAGAAATGCAGAGAAGTGAGGAATGGTGAACCGCCTCACAAAACTGGCTGCAAAGTGACACAGTTTGACACACAGTGTGGCACAGAGCGAAGTCCCCCATTGGGGTGCAGAATCGGGTATTATATGGGGCACTTCTTCGGGCACCCAGGCAGTGTCCCCCCCCGCTGGATCGTGAAGCGGCGGCAAAATATTTCAAGCGATATCAGTGACTGGCACACTTCACGGATCCGTCACTCACCTGCATTGCACGCATCCACCAGACCAGTCTTGGTATGTGGCTGGCAGTGGATGCCGCTTTGTGCCGAGGCTCACGACATCAGGTTCCCTTGAACCCGGGTAGAGCCTCTTGGGGTTTGAGTGTGGCCTGCTCGCCTCAAGGGATGGTCGTCGTGTTGGAAGGTCGATGGACTGCAAAGATAAAAGCGGCCCCTATCGCGCGCCGTTTGGTTTGGCGTGGCGTGGCGCTTGCGTTGGGCTGGAGCTTCAGGGGGGGGGGGGGGGGGTGGTGTCAAGCACGGTGGGATCTTGTAAATTTTACATGTATAACTACAAGTATAATACAAGTACCGTATACGTAAATATTATGGAACGTAAATATTATGGAACGGGCCCATTTTTGCCCGGTCCGTTCCATAATATTTACGTTCCATAATATTTACAGGGCCAGTTGGGGACTCGGTGGTGAGGGTGGCTTGCCTCAGGAATCGCGCGAAAAGTGCACGAGTAGGTCCCGTCAGGGACTCTGTATGCTGTCCGATCACCTGGCCCAAGTCCCCGAGTCGCAGAAAGCCCTGTAAATATTATGGAACGAAAAAAATCTGGAACGCCAACCCACCAGCGTTCCAAAATATTTACGTTCCATAATATTTACGTTCCAAAATATTTACGTATACGGTATAATACTTGCATGTCAACTATTATACATGTATTTTACTTGCATGCAAGTATTTTACTTGTCATGCAAGTATTATACATGTATTTTACTTGTCATGCAAGTATTTTACATGTATAATACTTGCATGACAAGTATTATACATGTAAAATACATGTAAATGCCTGAAATATACATGTAAAATACATGTACCGTATACGTAAATATTATGGAACGTAAATATTATGGAACGGGCCCATTTTTGCCCGGTCCGTTCCATAATATTTACGTTCCAAAATATTTACAGGGCCAGTTGGGGACTCGGTGGTGAGGATGGTTTGCCTCAGGAATCGCACGAAAAGTGCACGAGTAGGTCCCGTCAGGGACTCTGTATGCCGTCCGATCACCTGGTCCAAGTCCCCGAGTCGCAGAAAGCCCTGTAAATATTATGGAACGAAAAAAATCTGGAACGCCAACCCACCAGCGTTCCATAATATTTACGTTCCATAATAATTACGTTCCATAATATTTACGTTCCAAAATATTTACGTATACGGTATATCAAGTAAAAATACATGTATAATAGTTGACATGCAAGTATTATACTTGTATTTTTACTTGATATACATGTATTTTACATGTATATTTCAGGCATATACATGTATTATACATGTATAATAGTTGACATGCAAGTATTATACATGTATAATACATGTATATACTTGTAGTTATACATGTAAAATTTACAAGATCCCACCGTGAGTATGAGATAGTGAGAGATGAAGAGGAGCAGAGTGATCACAGGGGATCGCGAAGTGGCAACAAGAATGATAACAATCGTACTCCTTGCGCTTTACTGTTGACACCCTGTCGACACCCTGTCCAGCAATAAAGTTCGGGTATTGCTTGTTGTTGAGCACACTTCCTGTCTCAAGGCTGTGGTGAGGACCTGTGGAGTGGCATGAAGGTGCTTTGTTAACTAGCGACTTCGCTGCGCTTCGTCGCTCATAACACTTGGTGACAAAACGGGCCCCAAAACAACTGACTGCACAAAAAAAATGATGTTGCTGGAAACGCAGACTTATGGTTTGGATCGTGCAATATAAAAAGACCCGGGAACAATCAGAGGCATAGAACAATCACCCCCCCCCCTACCCCCTCACCCCCCCCCCCCCAGCCTGGCATGCAACACCGAACTCTACACTGCGAGGCCCGGCCTCTGAGGCTGGAGCCGGCGGGGAGCCTCCGACGACAAGAGAGCCCCATTCACACCCGACATGCGGGTGTGCCACAGCCGCTGTTGGACTTTCGCATCAGAATATCACACGGAGGGGGCCTGCCTGAAGAAGGACCGGGTGTGCTACCCGAGATGTGAGACACCCCGAGCCTCTGAGGCTGGGCCTCGCGGCGTATAGTTTGGTAAACACCCCCTGGGGCTCGCGCAGGGGTGATTCACGGTTAAGGTCGCCGGGGAAGGCTATTTGTCGATCGCACGAAACACACAGAAACAACACACCTGCCCTGCGAAAGTGCTGTGTGTGGTTGGCAAGGCGCGCGAGGCTGTGTGTGACGGGAAGCCACCTGAGCACAGCACTTCGCCTGCCGTCGCAAATCCTGGCAACTGCCATAAACGTAGAAATTCTGAACCGTAAACACCCCCCATGCAGGCAAGTGGTGACCGATATTGAAAGCTCCTTTTCCTCGGGAGCCCGAGGTTCTTCTTCTGGTGGGAGACACAAGGGTGGCCACAAACACCCAAAACAGGGGCCTGTGCAATATGACACCCCCCGGGAGGGTTGCTTTTTTAGCAAAGACCTACCCGGCGACAGCCCCTGTGGCATTATGTTTGCCGCGCCACACCCATCCGGGCAATGCTGGAAAGGGCATATTACCTGCGACACTGGGCTGGACCGGGCAGATTATGAACGCCGGGGGGTTGCCCATTGGACCAGGGCCTTTGTCGCATTTTTTTTGGGTGTCGTCAAAATCACAAGCAAGCTTGATCTGCCCAATCGGTGCCTTGGCTCAGGAGAGGCGAACCGCCTCACAAAACTGGCTGCAAAGTGACACAGTTTGACACACAGTGTGGCACAGAGCGAAGGCCTCCCAATTGGCTTTATTTTACGGCCCCCTCAGAACTGTTTGCGTTCGGCACATGCTCTTCGGAAGTAAAAGGAAAGGGAATGCCATTGGACCCCCTCCCCCCCCGCCCCCCGCTCTAATGCGCTGAACCAAAGCAAATCCTCACCGCACCCACCCCCCTCGAGTGGGGGCAGCAAGGCACAGTTCGGGCACACGGAGCGGAAGGAAGGGGAGGGGGCCCTCAAAACGTTACACCAATTGTCTCGCACCGGCTTGTCCCAGTTGGCTGTGCCAAAAAAAAACGTGAGGGTTGGGCGGGGATGTGGTGTTGTGAGCACCAGGGCCGGCGGGTGGGGTGAGGTTGGGTTAGGTCCCCGTGGGCTTTTTCCACCTGATTTTGACCCGAGTTTGGTGGAGTTTGGTGGAGTTTGGCGGAGTTTGGTGGAGTTTGGAGGAGTTTGGTGGAGTTTAGTGGAGTTTGGTGGCGTTCGGTGGTGTTGTGCGGTGTTGTGTGGTGGTTCCCTGCAAAAAATCGAATGTCCTATGGGGCGGAGGGCGCTGGGGACTGGGCAGTGGCCGTTCCACATGCCCTTCCCCTCGTGACTTACACCCTGTCGCCACCCCACTTCACGGAAAACCTGACTACGCAGCAACAGGGTCATGCTTGCGGCGGTATGCAACCACCAGGACAGCCTGTTTCGGGTTCGCAAAGCCTGGTACGCTGCCTTGCCGTAGGGACCCAGATACTGAGGACACCCCTGTGAGAACACTGAGGGAAGATGTTGGGCTGCCGAGTTGAAGCAGGCTTCGGGGTGACCGAGGCAGAGCACCCTGCCCAGAACATGAACAAGACTGTTCGACTCGGGGAAGAACCTGGTGGGCAGGTGTGGTCTTCGGCGCAATGCTTGGAGATATCAGCCTTCTCTTCAAGGCTACCACTTATGTTAGACTTGGCCTTCGCTCCTGTGAGCAGTGAAAAAAGTGAGGGACGCCGTTCTTCCCCTCTGACCGACGACCAGTGATGACGTAGCGAAGAACCTTGAATGGGGTTTGAACCCGAGAGAGTCAATACTCAACCAAAGGTATTCTCCAGGACCTGGCACGGAACGGACGATACGAACGCTCCCACCGTGCGCACGGACCTGTCTGCGACTCTACAAGGAACCACGGGGTGGGGCGCGCACATCACCCGGAGGCCTGACCTGCACGACTCCGCTGCGCCAGCTACAAGGCGGAGCTCGGGCGCCATCCCACCGACCTACAGCAAGGCAAGGGGTGATGAACATCTGGAGACCTGAGCCCATGCAGGATCGGAGAGACGCGAAGGCCTTATCCACAGAGGATCCACCTGAGGGAGACCACCATCCACCTCCTTCGGACACCACACAGCCTTGTCGATGACCACAGCAGCCGGACACAGACCAGTACGTGTACCCTGCCTGCAGCACCGGGCCACGCCCCATCGAGGGTCTCCCTGAAGCATCTCTTTCGCCACGGCCCAAGCCGGAACCCCCTCACCGCCACCAACGAACTGTTGCTGCACCGCGACAAGGAGGCAGCCCGCTACCTGGCTGCAGCAGGGGAACTGGGCACAGCGAGGTACTTCAGCCATTCAGCTTCATGCGACTTTGGGAAGGGATGGCCTCACCCAAATCCTGTCCGGCCGCTGAAATTTGAGCCGGACTACGGGCGGCCATCTCGCGACTCCCACTAGGCACACAGGCAATGCGAGTCGCATTCTCGGGGGTACCCACCACCCGTAAACCCCAGCACACCACCTGCCCGCCTCAGGCACAACTTGACGGTGTACTCATCTGGCGATACGCGTGCACGTCTTTCTTCTCCGCGGTGGCGATGCTGAAGATGCAGTCCACGTTCGTCATACTCAGCCAGGTCTGCAGACACCCCACCACGTACGGCCAAAGGCGGGGAGGAGGGCTGCCTTGGCTTTCTTCCAGAAGGCCAAGGGGGTGTCGGCAACAAGGTGTACCGCACTCAGGACCAGGTAGGCCTTGAACTCCTCCCGACAACATCCTCGTAGAAAACAGTAAAAATTGCACCCCTGGCCCCCCGTCGAGGGAGAAACCCTCAAAATACCCTGTGAGAACCACCTCCGTGTCATTATGTGGACAGGCTTGACACGTCGCGTGACGGCTACACCACCCAAACTGCCTCCAGCTGCCTTCAGGCAGACTGCTTGGAGAATTGAATGTGTGATGCTGGGTGCGAGTCGAATATCGTGAAGAGGAGACGGTTTCATTGACCAACTACCTGTCTACCACATTCTCGCATGCGAGAATGCGATTCGCATTGCCTGTGTGACTAGGACACGCATTCGCGTCTCAGACTCCCGTACCCAGACTCCCGCTAGCGGGCTAGGGGAGTTGGAGTCCACTATGTACTCGCACTCCAGGTCCCTGACTTGCACGCAGTGCAATAATGTGCCTGGAACCGGGAGGAATGCAGTGCAAGTAATGTCCGGGTGTGCAAGTGCTATCTTCCTCCCTGTTTTAGGGGGGCAGTTGACCTGTAGTACGGATCGAACCCCGGTCTGTCCAGGAACAGGAAGTGTACCGTACGACTTCTCCTTCACCCAACGGCGTCGTGCGGTCAAGCAAATCGGATACTCTTCCCAACGGGACCCTTCCCAAGACGAAAACCAGTACCGTATCAACCCCACAGGCCCATCTTCCCCTTACTGGGCCCGGGAGAAACGGTAGTGACCTCCATTTTGTAGCTGATTTTGGCCCGAGTTTGGTGGAGTTTGGCGGAGTTTGGTGGCGTTTGGTGGTGGTAAACTGGAGATTTTCGGAGATTGGTTTCGGGCAAAATCAGGTGGAAATTTTTACGAATCGCACAAATACAATTGGGGGCAGCGGTGGGGATGGGGCGGGGGGAGGAGTGGCGAAGTTGAGACCGGGGGGGGGGGGTGTTTGGAAGGTCGGGGGTCGCTGACTACAGGCCTCTCCGATGTGTCGTGTCAAGAAAGCCGGGCCGGGGGTGTGTGTGTGGGGGGCACCCCTCTAGAGGTGCGGTGTACCGCAGGCCCTTTGACTCACTCACGCACACAAGGTAATAACTGACACTCATGGTTTCTTTTTTAGTGGAATGCTGCACCAAACCAAACTCTGCGGCCACCTCCACTGACACACACGTGAAATATTTCACTGGGTCTTCACTCTGTGGGGGAGGAGTGCAGCAGAAGAGAAGCTAAAGGCGGAGAGAGAGAGGGAGAGAGAGAGGTAGCGAGCGAGTTGGCTTACCCCAACACTCTGTATGCAGGGCTGTGCAAGAGGGAATAAGGCAGGAAGGCGGTGGCGGTTTGATTGCCGAGAGGTGTGGTCGGTAATACTCAAGTTTACCCAACACCCGCTCGCAACGCGTGTCCTTTATTTTTTTTGTAGAGAAGGAGAAGGACGAGGTGGGGAGGCTGTGTGTGTGCGCGTGTTGCGGAAGATAACCGGGGTTATGGCCAGCAAAAAAAAACACCTCCCCCAGAAGAAAATCAAGAAAATATAGGAGGTGTCCGAAGGAGGGGGCAAAAACAAGTAACAACACTGGGGGGGGGGGGGGGGGGCCCACTATAGGGGTGGGTATACCCCCCCCTATACGCGTGAGAAAATAACATTTTTCGGGAACACCAAAAAGTACCTCAGAAAGCCATGTAAAGGGTGCCAATGTGCCCAGATCGTCCCAAAAGTGTTTTGTGGTGGAGATTTCACCACCAGATCAACCTCAGTGCTGATATTTTGGCATTCTAAAAAATTTGCCCATCGGTGGTTCCTACGGTGCCCCCCGGATAGGCACTGCACACTCACTCACACCTCTTCACATGGCTAGTGCCACTCCACAAGCCTGTTACCAAGAAAATATCACCCTCGGGAACCAGCTCGCGCAGACTGTAGAACGAGGGTACTCCCGCATGCCAGATTCTATAGCAATCGACACTCTTCTTCATGACGACATGCTGCCTGTGTTGAGCGCCGCACTGTGCCACAGTTGAACTCAGTCACGTCTGAAACTCATCTTCGCGAAGAACTGGGCACTCCTGGTGAGATATTAGCAGCTGAGGCGCAATCATTTCGATAGGCTCAAGGCACGCCTCCAAACCCTCACAAAATTCAAAGTCCAAACACCTGCCTGCCAGCATGGGAACCAATGCCTGGCTGCGCACACTGCAGCACTGTCAACAGCAGGAATGCACAGACACGCAGGTTTTTCACTGAGTTACTATGCACAAATTTGCTGAATTCGAAGCAAATGACGAGGAGGATGTTGCAAACCACCCGAATCGATGGAAGTCATTCCTGTGACACCTGGCTCTGTTGAGGGGCGTGATGGACGAATTGCCCATCAGGCACAGGCGCGCCCTGAAGCGCAATCGTATTGACGAGCTTCGGGTGCTCTGTGAAAGAAATATACTGGCTGTGAATACCGACAGCCACCTGATTTTTCAGCAGGGCTCCACGCAGGATAACAAGACCGTACAGGCCCATACCTGTCGGGATATGCACATCGAGATCAATCCATACAGGCAATATGTGCCTATCCAGGCCTGTACAGGCCCAGGCACGCCTATACGTGCATGTAATTCGCGCAAAAATCAGTGGGACAGGGGCACAATCGTCGAAACTCGTGTCCGGGCAATTTCCGACACCCCCTTCACCACGCCTACCCCGTATTGTGCCAGCAAAAGGGCGTGTCCAGCAAACAGAGGTGGGCCTACGGTACCACCAGGAACCACCGGTGGGCAAATTTTCCGGAACCCCAAAAAACACCCCATAAGGCCCCACAAATGGTGTTGGTGGCCTCAGGATATCATTCTGGCACCCTTTGGGGTCGGTGCGTGTGTCAGGTAGGGGCTGAGAGGTGTTTAGAGCGTGTCCTGAAAATACCCATTTTCTCACAGGGGTATACCCGCCCCTAGGGCAGTGGTGGCAGCGTACGGCCGTACGGTACGCGTACGCGTACGCCGTACGCACTTTCTGAAAATCGCGCTGCGTACGCGTACGCAGATTTTGCGTACGGCTGGTATTCCAGGTCTCTCAGCACACAGTAGGCCACCCAGCGGGTGGCTGGGCCCTGGCCTTTGCTCTTGCCTTTCACAGATGGTTCCTTGCCGCGCACGTGGCGAATAACTCGCAACACCTGCAAGTACACCCGCAAGCATACTGCAAAAGGTACCACTTCCGACTGGAAGGCTCGGAGGCTGCCCCTGGTACACCTGAGTTCGACTGTCGGATTTGGTGTGCGGCCATGGCCGTCTCCTGTGCTCCATAGACTGCCGTACGCAGCGCCGTACGCGTACGCGTACGCCGTACGCACTTTTTGAAAATCACGCTGCGTACGCGTACGCAGCCACCACTGCCCTAGGCATAGTGCCCCAAACATATGTTTTGGGCCAGAATATTCCAGAATATTTTTTTATGTTTGCAACTTTCAAAAAATATTTTCAAAAATATTTTTGCCAAAAAATATTCCAAAATATTTTTTCTATGCTCAGCAAAAAATGGATTTTTTGCTGAAAAAAATTTCCGGCCAATTTTATGGCCGGAAGTGGGCCCACCCACGACGGGAGGAAAAAAGAGTGAACGGGCAGCATGCCGTTCCTCTTTTTCCCCCCGTGAGGGTGGGCCCCCCCCTGCCAGGCAAGGTGAAAAAATGAAGAAACGGGCAGCATGCCGTTCTACATTTTTCCTTGCAAGGCAGGGAGGGCGCCCCCCATGCCAGACAGCAGCCACCCCTGGAGGGGCAACAACTGACGGGCATGGGGGAACGAGGTGGGTCTGGACCCGACACCGCCACCACACGCGCAGTGCACCTTTCGGATACACTGTCGTGAGTGGGGTGTGGGCAGTTCCCCTATCCTGTGAGCTCCTTTCGGACGAAGAGGTGCAGCGGTTATCTGCAACCTTCGTCCTGGACTTGCCTCGGGGGGAACGCCACGGTTTACCGCGGGTCCCGACGAGGGCACTCAGGCAGGATCTTCACGCCACCCCGCACCGAGGTCCCTTCTCACGCGGCGTGTCTCCCAGGTTCATGGCGGCGTCATCAGGTCAGGCTTTGTAGTCTCTACACCATCAGTAGTAAGGGAAATCCTAAAACCATACATGAAATCCACCTTTTGGGCCGCTGGTGTACGAGGCTTGTTCCTCCAATTGAATCATGTTTGCTGTGTCAGGCAATATCAATACAGCCGCTGAAAGAAGTCGAGGTGTTGTGGATCTGCTGCTCACAGGAAGGATTCAGGGTGGATCACAAGACTGACCACCCTCTTTCCTTTGTCAAGTACCCTGTAAAACATCAGAACACCAAGTATCTTTCAACACTACATGTTCAAGAGTGGAATCAGTGGAATCGGAAGGGGTCACCTACCACACGGACACAGTTCCCGCGACTAATAAATGCCGAGAGTTCCGGTGTCCGACCACCTGGTATTACTTGGCTCCATCCACCCAGTCATTACGAGGGGGCGTCCCTTGAAGCCAGTTCCGCAGAACTCAGACCCCCTTAAAACCAATGTCCTGTGTAGACAACTACTTAGCCTGCCTGATGACGACACCAATTCGCTGGGAGAGACGCCGCGGTCCAGGACCCCAATGGGGATGACGTGGCATTGTTTGACCGAATCGGTTGTGTAAGTGTGTAGCCCCCTCCGCCCTCTGTCCCTCCCCCCAGGGTGGTGTGTGGAGGCGAGAAGCGCAAGCATGCACAGCAAAAAAGTGCGGAGCCCTGCAATCAAGACAACAAGCGATGGGATGGGGCACATGACCTTGCACGGGGGTGGGGGGCAGAAGAAACCAGACACATGATTTGACCAACTGAATCGTGCTAGCTAAACTCCAGAAAGAAGTGTCTTTTTTTCGTTGAACGCAGCCAAATGAAGAGCGTAACCTGTTTTTTGGCGCACAAAGTGCTAGCACGAACATGATGATGTTGGTCTTCTGGTTATGTCTAGTTTATTAGACTTACCGAGGGTACCCCGAGAGAATGTCACCCTCGGCCTCCGCTTGGGGGGTGACATTCTCACGAACATGATGATGTTGCTCTTCTGCTTATGTCTAATTTATTCGACTTAACGTGTATGCAAGCAGGCTGGGGTTTCGGGCAGAAAAATGGCGAACATTGTCTGGAAACCCCGAAAAACCACCCAGAAATGGCCAGAACCCGGTTTTTGGTCCCATTTTCCATGTAAAAAATCGATATTTTTGGGATTTTTCGCGATTTTCGCCAACTACTCGCCAAGCCAAAAAATCGATTTTTGGCTGGGAAATGCAACAAATCAACGAATTAGGCCGTTTTAACCCCTTTCGTGCACTTTTTGGTCCCAGAAGGGTTTACGGGGTGTCCATAACGGCCCTTGGCACAAATCCTTTGGACCCAGACCGCAGCTTCGGGGGTCATTTTTTGGCGCGAATTTTTCGGATTTTCGTCCGGACCGGTACCGCATTTCAGGGGCAAAAATCTGATTTCCGAGGCCCGGGAATGCTCGCAGTGGCTTCAAATGGCCAAAAACGTTCAATTTACCCCTTCCCCAAAAAAAATTCGAAAAGGGTCCCCCTATAAATCGCCGGATTAGGAAGGTTTTTTCCAACATATTTTTATATTTTTGAAAATATTTTTTTATGTTTGGAATATTTTCAACATATTTTTTTATGTTTGGAATATTTTCAAAATATTTCCGAAATATAAAAATATTTTCGAAATATTTTCAAAATATTTCCAAAATATAAAAATATTTTGGAAATATTTTCGAAAAATATAAAAATATTTTTTTATGCGAAAATGAAACATATTTTTGGCAAAAATATATGTTTATGAAAAATATGTTTGGGGGCCCATGCCTAGGGGGGGGGGGGGGTTTTTCGTGCAGGACCATTTATGGAGAAGACGAAGGATAACTAAGGTGACAGTGAGAATGAGGACTTCCGTTGATCGCACAGGGGAGGGGGTGGTCTTCGCGGTCGGGCTAATTTGGATCGGCACTGATGATAAGTTCAGCGATGTTCGCCTCTAAGAATAGAAATCGTACTCCCTCCGCTTTATTATAGACACCCTGTCCAGCAACTGTGGGAGAACAGTTCCGGGCTACTTTTTGTTGAGCGCACCAAGGAGGAAATGCACCGAAGAAAATAAAGGGCGCCGTTCTTTCAGCGAACCGAGAGTGAAGACCACCACACACCATTCCGTTGTATCATGACAGAGAGGAGGGAAAGAAGGGCCACGGCCCGCGAGAGTCAAGGGCACGCAACGCACAGAACCCACCACGGGGCTTCCCGCAAAGCCAGCTGACCCCGGGAAGTCGTTGTGGGGGAAGAAAAAGGGGCGGCGGGACCATGGTCCCACTACCCTCAGTACGGATGCCGATGCAAGTTGGGTGAGCAACCCATGCACATAAAAAGGAGGAGAGAGGGGGAGGGGGGTTAGGAGAGGAGCCAAGCGCACCAGCAAAGCGGGGGTGGCGGGTGTGTGTGTGTGTGTGGGTGAAACGACCCCACCCCCTCCCCCCCGATGCCTTTCATGCGTTGCTATCACATAAGCTCACCCAGAGAAGCGATCATTGGGGTGTGTGTGTGTGGGGGGCGGGAGGGGAACAGCCTTCAGAAGGATAGAAGCTGCTTCATCAGACGACGAGGCACATCTTCTTTTCGGGGGGGGGGGAGAGGGGCATCTGGCCCGTCTCAAAGGTGGCCCTGGTGGGGGCTATGGTATTTTTTTTTGGTGTCGACAATCACAAGCAAGCTTGATCTGTCCCATTGACGCCCCTTACCCTGCAAGCAGTATGTTTTTTTGCTGCCCCACACAATATATCAACACACGGGGGGGGGGGGGTCGGTAGTGAGTGGCAGGGGGGGGGAGAGAGAGAGAAAGGGTGAACAATGGTTACTATAGGAGCTAGTGTGTGGGGGGGGGGGGGGTGATAGGTAAGAAAATCTGTTTGCTTTTTTTGAAAAAGGGGGGGGGGGGAGCGCTCCAATTCAAAAAGAGTTTACGAGAAATCAGCTATGCATAGTGTGGGGGGGTATTGAAACAGAAGTAGTAGGGGGGGGGGGGGGGGGGGGAGCGCTCCAATTCAAAAAGAGTTTACGAGAAATCAGCTATGCATAGTGTGGGGGGGTATTGAAACAGAAGTAGTAGGGGGGGGGGGGGGGGGGGGGGAGCGCTCCAATTCAAAAAGAGTTTACGAGAAATCAGCTATGCATAGTGTGGGGGGGTATTGAAACAGAAGTAGTAGGGGGGGGGGGGGGGGGAGCGCTCCAATTCAAAAAGAGTTTACGAGAAATCAGCTATGCATAGTGTGGGGGGGTATTGAAACAGAAGTAGTAGGGGGGGGGGGGGGGGGGGAGCGCTCCAATTCAAAAAGAGTTTACGAGAAATCAGCTATGCATAGTGTGGGGGGGTATTGAAACAGAAGTAGTAGGGGGGGGGGGGGGGGGGGGGAGCGCTCCAATTCAAAAAGAGTTTACGAGAAATCAGCTATGCATAGTGTGGGGGGGTATTGAAACAGAAGTAGTAGGGGGGGGGGGGGGGGGGGGAGTTCTTTTCGGTCTTTAGTTTTTGCAGCAAAAAAAAGGCGTGACACACAGACACAGACACAGGCATAGGCACAGACACACAGACTCCCCTCCCCCCTGATTTATGTTAGAGGCAGTCCGCTCTTTCCCTCGCTTTCGAGAGAAGGGCTTCCATTACGCAGGGGCATCCGTAGCGGGAGTATAGACTCCCCGCTACGGATGCCCATTCGCGGGAGCCTTAGACTTCCTCACAGACTCCCGCGAGGGTGGCTGGGGTCCACAGTGTGTGGTCTAAATTCTAAACTGAACCCCCTACCCCCCCCCCCTCCCCCCTGAGCAGACCCAGGGCACACATCTCACTCCTCTTATCTGCGCGGCGGGTGGGCCTGGTCTGTCTGCCAGGCGTCTGAGGCAGTACGTTGGTAGGTGGCTGGGCAGGCACCCGCAAGCATCTGCAACACTTTGCAGACAATGATTCAGACAAACGCGGCGGGCCTGCGGGCCAGATCCCGGGTGGGGGGCGTGGCGTGGAGGAAGGCAGGGCGTAGAGGGGGTGGGGCAGAGATAGGCGTGGGCCTTGTCTTCACGTATCGTCGCAGCGTGCCGGTCCCGGGTGGGTCCAGCCCCGGGGGCCAGTCGGAGTCGGGGCCAGTCAGAGGAAGGCGGCTTCGGGGTGCGGTGGCCCCTTGCTACTCTGTCTTCAGGTTCCGCTTCAGGTCCTTCTGTGACTTGGCGACAAACTTTTTTGCCGCCTTGTCGCGGCGGTGGTCCGTCACGGCACGGACTACCGAGCGCGTGAGTGGCTTTGTGCGAGAGTCCTGTGTGGCAGTGGCGGTGGCGGTGGTGGAAGCCACACGACACGACAAACCTGGGTCAGGTGCGGAACAATCAGTGCATACCTCAGGGAGCGTCTCGTACGGCGAGTCGCGCAACAGATCCTCGCTCGGCCTGCTCATGACGTGTTTGATGACAGACTTGAGCCAGCCCAACCGCTTGTCAATGTCGCCCGGCTTCAGGCCCTGCGTGTGAGGGGGTGAGTGGGGCCTGGCATGGTACACACAGCCACAGCCACACCGGGTCTCCAGGCGCACCCTCGCGCTATCCCTAGCGAAAACACCCTCCCCCCCATCTGCAGAGGCTACCCCCCCCTATTCCCCTGCCGTGCAGCAGACACACGCCGGCATACCGAACCATCTGCCGCGTAGAAATGTTCGATCATATCGATATCACGCAGCAGCCCAGGCGCGTGCCCCTCGTGGAAGTACCTCTTGTGCTTCTCGGTGGTGGACTCCCCCAGCAGAGCCCACTCGAGCATGGAGACGAGTGTGTCGAGCGACAGCTTGACGATCCTGAGGCGCATGGCCTCCGGTGTGATGATGGGCAGCGCTGTTGTCATCGCCTCATCGATGTCGTCCAGCATCGACGCCACGGTGACGGCACTGCTGTGCACCATGTGGCTGGCAGGGCCGTGCTTGCTGAGGTACCCCTTCTCGGACTTATGCTTTTTATAGTGCTTCAGATCCACAGCGTACAGCTCCGTCTGCCACCCCGACCGCAGCGTCACCTTCTCTGCGATGTGGCGTGTCACCGCTGCCTCCCGCTCCGACAGGAATGTGCGTGTCGCGGTGGTGCTGAGCGTAACCTCCCGCTCCCCGAGGAACGGCGCGATGTCCTTCCACGCAGACTGCATCGCCTGGATGCTCGACTCATACTCCTGGCGTGCAAGGGACAAGGAGTTGAGGGCTAGCACCATCGCAGGCAGCGTCATGCCAAACTCGGCTGTGGTGACGTCGCCACCACGCGTGAGGAGGAACGCGTCTGTGAAGGAGGCAACGATGACCTGCACGTTGCCCGACACGACCTGGGCCATGCGGTGGAGGTCGGTGGAGGCACCCTTGTAGAAGAAGCAGTCGACGTCGCTGAGTGTGTCGTTGAAGCAGTTGAACACATCGATCACCTCGGGGATCACCTGCCGCGCGCCCTCCTCCACGTGCCAGGTCAGGCTGCCCTGCGCTGCACGCACATAACTCGACATGCTCTCGTGGCGCTGCAGCACAGCACGCTCGCCTGCAGGGCGCAGCCTTGTGGAGTACCTCTCGATGACACGCTGCACAGGCGCACACCTGTTGTGCAGATCCCGTGCCACGTATCGCCACGCCCCCCGGAGGAACTGGACGGATTCGCGTTGGCTGAAGTCCAGGTTGGCATCGCCCAGATTGTGGAGCAGCACATCCACGACCCGCCCCAGGTAGGCAGCGGTGAGCAGCCCTGCGAGCTCCGGGCAGCCCGCGCCCTTCAGCAGGTTGTCGTACTTCCGCGTGTCCTCCTCGATGACGCGCAGCAGCGCGTTGGGCAGGGCAGCGGGGTGCGGCTCCGCCACGGCATCCAGCACAACGGTGCCCCCCTTCAGGGTGCCCGTGGTGACGGGGGCCTGCATCTGCCGCCGCGCGAGGGAGACGAGTGACTTCCAGTGCCCCGACACGCTGTGGAACAGGGCGTGCCCGCACATCAGGTGCACGGCCCACCCGCCCTTCGGGCTCTTCGCGTCGCGCAGCCCCAGGTCGAAGGTCTGGTTCCCGCAGATCTGGCTCAGCACAGCCACCGCCTGCCGCTCCATCACATCCTGCTGCCCACAGAGAGAGAGGGCGCGGCTGCAGGCCACCGCCGCATCGCGCAGCACAGCGCGGGGCAGCGTCCTGCACCTCACGAGGAACGCCTTGTGGATGTGCCCCACCGCAGAGGACACGCTGAGCGCCCACACCTGCGCGGTGGGCTGCGGGGGCGCGCGCAGCGCGGCAAGCGTCTTGGCAATCGCAGCGCACGTCGTGCCCTCCTCACACCCCTGCAGGGCGAGCAGCTCGACGTATATCGCAGCCCGCACCGCAGCATGCAGGGCATCGTCGATACCCCACATGCCGCGCAGCTCCGAGAGGGTGTCGAACAGCTCCCCGGCATCCAGGGGTTCCGTGTCGTCATCCACCGCCACACCCAGCATGCACAGCGCGGCGTACAGCTCTGCCGCCACCTCGAGAGGCATGGGGCAGGCCCCGCTGCGCCCCGCGAAGAGCCCCCGCAGAGACGCCTCCACGCTGTCCCACCGCGCGTCGTGTTTGTTGACCGACCCCGACAGCTGCATCAGGGTCTGGAACACCTCCGCCACGGCCGACGCGTCGCAGCCCTCTGTATACAGCGCGCAGTCGCACAGCAGCATGGCGGTGCGCCGCCTCCAGTCGCGCAGCAGAGGGCCCTCCCCGGCAAACGCCTCCAGCGCCCTGCGTGGGTTGCGGAAGCTGCCCATAAGGCTGCCGATGCGCGACGCCACGTCTGTCCGAAGGAGCTCCCACGCAGCCCCCCTTGGGGGCTCACGAGGCCCCGGCTGGCCCTTCTCGAGGCTGGCCAAGAGCTCAGGGCTGTGCATCACGAGGCATTCCCGGGTCCCCCGGCGGACAGCAGGGGTGATGCCCATTGCCTTCTCGATGCCGCGCACCGCGCGGCTGCTCATGCCGCAGGAGATCAGGGCATAGTCGTAGGCGCAGAGTGCGACGTGCGATGCACGCTCCGACACGTTAGGGAGGAGGTCGTCCTTCAGGAGGGGGAGCGGGGAGGACCACGGTGCGAAGGGGCGGACGTCCCCCACAACGTGTCTGCGGAGGAGGACAGGCGCGTAGGCCACGTCGCGTGACAGCGGGATGGGTGGCGCGGCGAGGGAGACCTGGGAGGTGGTGGGGATGTCGGAGGCGCAGGTGTCGCAAGGCGGTGTGGAGGAGCGGCTGCCCGCCGCGGCGGAGGTGACGGAGGTGCGCTGCGACAGGGTGGTGGTGTGCCCGATGGAGGCGGAGCAGCTGGTGGCGGCGGCTGCGGCGCTTGCCGCCTTCAGGGCGGCGAGGCTGAGCGTCCCGCCCTCTTCGATGGCGGCTACGACGCTCTCCGCATGGAGCCCGCTCACATCGAGGCTGGAGAACGCCCTCACCGGCACGCCATGCTCGTCAACACAGCCACCGCCCTGGGAGCAGGCATGACGCTTCAACGCCCAACGCAACAGCAGGGCACGCTCGTCTGCCAGGCCTGCTGCGTCTAGCTCCATCTGCAGAAGGGTGGTGGAGGTGGTGGTATCCAAGGTGTTCAAAGTGTTGGTGGAGTTATCTTGCTTGCAAGAGAGGGAGAGAGAGCCCCGCAAGACAGGCAAAAACAGTCGGGGGAGACACGGTGAAAAATCACCTAAAACCTGCAGGTGGGGGGCAGGGCTAATCCTAAATCCGGGGGGGGTCGGGGCCAAAATCCAGTTTTGGGTGTCAAAAAAACGCGCTAAACAGGGATCCCTGTTTGTGAGTGGTTTTCATGGAGGGGCACACCCACGGTGTCCAGGAAGATGCACGAAAATGTGCGTTTTTGGACTGTTCCGCTCTCGTCTCGTCACGCCTCCGTCAATGCACCACTCAAAGGCAAAGGTTTTGACGGGGAGGCGCTGCGGCTCAGGCACATCTGCGCACCTTTCGTATAGCCCCAGACGGACCGGGACAGAAGAACACTGCAAGGCTTGTTGCATGTGACTCGAAAGGACTTGGGTCCTGGACAGGCATACGCCACGGGGGGGTCTGGGGGGCGGAGCCCCCCAGCCGCCGGAGGCCACGGTGGTGAGCGTTTGGATGTTACCTGCAAGAAAACCTGGTTTGGCTAACCCGTGTAGCGGGTTTGGGGGGTTTGGCTGGGAATAAACAGGAAAAGGGGCGGGTGTCCAGAGGATTCATCATAAAGACGTCATCCCCCACGAGAAACACCTGGTCCACCCATTTTCCCATAAATAGGTCTCGACCTCACCCCTCGCTGGGAGACCGCACCTCCAGTTTTTCGGACTTTTTCTGGTCGCAGTGTAACGATTCGCGACAGCGGTTTCCACGAGTATGTTTTTTCCCACACAGGCCCAAAAATTTCACCCGTTCCTGCATGGGGCTCCCACTGGTAAAAAAAAACGCGCCAAACACATGGTTTGACAGATTTCTGCCAGAATTTCACAGATTCTGGCAGATTCTGGGGATTCCAGATTTTTCAGAATTTTCAAAATCTGAGAAAATCTGTCCAGATTCTGGACAGATTTTTCCAGATTTTTCAGAATTCTGGAAATTCTGAGAAATCTGGAAAAATCTGAGAATTCTGGAAAAAATCTGGCCAGATTCTGGACAGATTTTTCCAGATTTTTCCAGATTTCTCAGAATTCTGGAAAATCTGAGAAATCTGGAAAATTCTGAGAAATTCTGTCAGAATTCTGGAAAATCTGTGGGGGGGACTCAGGCCTGGGCGGGGAACGAGCCCTTTTTCCAGGTTTTTTGGGTCGGGGAACCAGGTTTTTTCTAAGAATTTTTACAAGGGATTTTTTGCTCGCCCCCCCACAGTTTCCAGGCGCGTGCCCGTCAGGCGGGACTTTTTCTCTGATTTCTCTCCGCGTCATCATGTGACAGCTCTCGAGTGATGCCCAGAGATGCTTGCGGCAGAGAGTGCCCCTCATGCGCGTTACAGCTGAAAATGAATGAGGATCACCTGGCGCTCGTTCTCATCGGGGGTTGTGCTCCGCAGGGACTCAATACACCTTGGCACTCTCGCAGGGCTGGACATGCCAGCAGCTGGAGGACAGTTACAAAGCTGCCACTCCCCGACGCCACCCACCTGCTGGCCCCTTCAGGTCTGAAAGCCCAAAAGCTCCCGGGGATTTTTGCAGTGGTGCGCGCCATATTCAGCGCAGTAGGGTGATCTCTCCGATTTTCCAAAACTGCTGGTTTACTGGTTTGGGGAACGGTCGCCGGCAGACCGTTGAAATGCCCGTGTTAGCAAGGCACACTCACGTTTCAGGTAGCGTGTCGCGTGTCACGCATGTCGCGAACGCGGCAAGTGTACCTCCCAGGTGGGGAAGCCCGACCTCCTGTCCGATGTCAGTCAGGCTTCGAAGAAGCGCTTCATGGATGCGGCGCTGACCTCCTACGCTGCACTGTACCCGGGGAAGTGAGATAGATGGACGGGCACACGCTACATCGGGGGTCTGGGGGGCGGTGCCCCCCAGCCGCCGGAGGCCACGGTAGCGAACATCTGTTCGTGTGGGCGTACAGATTCTGTGCGAGTTGGCTGCGTCCTCAGAGGCGACTGGAGTGGTTGGACCCCGACTTGATGGGATTCGAAGGACTTGAGTACGAGACGTACGCCACAGGGGGGTCTGGGGGGCGGAGCCCCCCAGCCGCCGGAGGCCACGGTAGTGAACGTCTGGCTCTCCAGTTGGCCAGCAAGGCGAACGGTACGTGGGACAGACTTCCCTTCCATCCTTGTGCGCGCCCTGTCGACTAGGGAAAACTTAGAAAAAGTTTTTTCCTCTGCGAAACAACCTTAGAAAAAAAATCCCCTAACAAACTTCTTAGAAAAAAACTTTTTTTCCCCTTACAAAAATTCTTAGAAAAAAAGTTCAGAATCCTGAAAGTGGGGAACAAGCCCCCCAGTTAGGAACAGCCCTGGGGGGGACCTTTTCAAATTTTTTTTTGGGGTGGGCCTATTTTGGACATTTGGACCCATTTTCAAAGGAATTTTTGAATTTTGAGCCCATTTTGAGCCCTAAAATGGCTCATCGAAATATTTCTGCAAAAATCCGGGCCAGAATGCCAAAATCTGAAAAATCTGAGAAAATCTGGAAAATTCTGAGAATTCTGTCAGAATTCTGGAAAATCTGTGGGAGGATTCTTCATATTCCTGGATTTCCCGAATTTCCTGGATTTCCCCCGGCCCCTTAGGCGATTTCAGGGCGGACAGGGCGGACATATCCGGACCGGAAATCCGGGTGTCCGGATGTCCGGGTCCAATTTTGACCCCCCCCCCCCCCCCCGCCCCGGACAGGGCGGACATGTCCGGGCGGACATTTTCTGGTGTCCGGATGTCCGGGCGGACATGTCCGGACCCGGAAATTCGGGAAATCCAATTTTGACCCCCCCCCGGACATGTCCGGCCAGGACCTCAATAGTTTGATTTTTGGTCCAGAAAATAGTTTGAAAAATTTTGAAATCTGGGTGCCCAAAAAAAAATTTCCTAAGACCGGCGATTTGTAGGGGGACCCTTTCGAATTTTTTTTTGGGGAGGGGTAAATTGAACGTTTTTGGCCAAATGAAGCCACTGCGACCATTCCCGGGCCTCGGAAATCAGATTTTGGCCCCTCAAATGCGGTGCCGGTCCGGACAAAAAATCGAAAAAAATCGTGAAAAATGACCCATTTTCCCCAGCCAAAAATGGGCCAAAAATGCCCCCCGGACACCCCCAGAGACATGTCCTAATCCGGGGTGCCAGTAGTAGGGGGGACCTTTCGATTTTTTTTTCGAGGAGAGGTCAATTGAACGTTTTTGGACATCTGAGGCCACTGCGACCATTCCCAGGCCTCGGAAATGAGATTTTTGGCCCTCAAATGGGGTACCGGTCCCCACGAAATTCCGAAAAAAAACATGAAAATCGAAAGGTCCCACGCACCAAATTCTGCCCAAAAATCGTCAAAAATGGACATGTCATACGCAGCAAGGGGGCAAACCACTCCCCAATGCTCAATGATTCCACGGCAAGCCAGATTTTCTGATCAATTGGTTTGTTTGAGCATGTTCCTGGCCCTTGTTTGGAAAGTAGATGACCCCTGGCTGGAGAGGACGGTTGTGCTCGACCGGACGGAGAGAGAACCTTCTCCATATCCACCTCCACTCCACAATGCCACAAGTGGCAGGAAGGCCGGGTGTTACAGGCCTCAACCAGGGTTCCAAGGCTCTCCACTTCCTGGCTGCGTCAGGGATCACCGGGTACAGCGAGCAGGATTCCCTGTCCTGACACCCCAGCATGTACCACCGGAAGAACCCGAAACAGCAGCCCCCCCCCTCATGGGGGTTGCAAGAGGCACGGAAATCGTTCAAATCGGACCAAGTCCGAAAATTCGGCACTTTCTTGGGTACAAATTGCGGTCCGAAATTTTCCGATTTTTTGAAAAAAGGCTAATTCTGTAAGGGGGACCTTTTCGAATTTTTTTTTCGGGCACTTTTTCCACAAGGAAATGTCCGCCCTGTCCGCTACTGTCCGCTACTGTCCACTACCGATTTCAAGGATCCTCCGTGGGGGGGACCTTTTCAAATTTTTTTTTGGGGTGGGCCTATTTTGGACATTTGGACCCATTTTCAAAGGAATTTTTGAATTTTGAGCCCATTTTGAGCCCTAAAATGGCTCATCGAAATATTTCTGCAAAAATCCGGGCCAGAATGCCAAAATCTGAAAAATCTGAGAAATCTGGAAAATTCTGAGAAATTCTGTGGGGGGACCTTTTCGAAATTTTTTTTTGGGGTGGGCCTATTTTGGACATTTGGGTCCGTTTTCAAAGGAATTTATGAATTTTGAGCCCATTCGTTGCCCTAAAATGGGACCGCGAATATCTAGCTCCTGCTGAGGACCTGGGTACATGGCCAAATCAGCCAGAAATCTCAGGTTTTCGTATTGCAATTTGGGTTCGCGTGCTGGTATCGCAGCCTGGCCCCGAGGGTCCATACCGTGAGTAACCGGGCCCGCTATCCTACACTCGTTTTTTCCTAGGTTTTCGTCAGCTGATTGAGGGTGTGATATGAGGGTTCTATCCAACAAGGATATCAAGGCGGCACTTCAAAGTCCTGCCAAGGATAGCGCCACGTGGGTGTGTGCTTCTGATGTATGTTATGTCATCATGTGAAACCCTCCCCAGCGTGTGCCAACAATCCCTGACACGCTCACGAAAAGCATGACACGGAGAAAGCAGGTGCCGAAACAACCTGCCGAGCACACGGGTGGTGCCACGTTGATCCACGCAGCGATCTCCCGTGACAGGAAGCCTTGTCGCCACGGCAGAGTGCCGCAGACTGTGGGAGAGGTGTCGCCAGTCCTTGAGGTTGCAGTGTAAACCCGTGCCTTGTTCACCCTGTTGTTCACCCCTGTGAGGTTGATCCCATATCGTTGCCTGCTTTGGGGCCTGAAGGACATAGGGGTCCAACCGGCACTTGAGCATCGCAAGGCCTGAGCGGCTGTGTGGCAGGTTTTCATTGAAGGGCCAAACCCCCCCTTTTCTGGGTGAAAAGTGTTGTGCGTCGTTCAGTATCTTGCGCGAATTGCTTTCGACACCACCATCAAACCACCGCAAAAGAACAACCCATCTTCTGGAGTGTGATCTCTGGTGGCGGGGTGGGATGGGTGAGTGGGGTGTGACGGTGCAACGACAGTCGAACTTCTTCGAACACAGAACACCCCACCAACCTGCCGGGCGTGTGAAGTGTTCGCAAGGATCCGCACGGTGAAAAGTTTCCTGAGTTGGCTACGCCGAACTTACAAAATGGCAAGGTGTGAGTGTCGCTTGTTACGACCCACTGGCTGGACGAGTTCTCTTTTTGGGACAAGACCACACACAACAAGAAGGTTGTCACAGGGGGTCTTCGCTGGTCGTTATTCTTCGTCAATCTTCGTCAGTTTTCACTATTTCAACAGCAAATACACCAAGATGCACTGACGACCATCCGGTAGCGAAGACCCCCACAGTGAAAAAGATAGTTGGCAGCGCTTTGGGTGACAAACACAATCTACCTTGCCTTGTTGTTATGACTGTGCGCACATTCACACCAACCTTCATCAGCCAAACCACGTGAGGTTTGTTCATCCGGGTTTGGCGCACACACAACGACTTGTCTTTGAAACGTCCAATGCAACACTCACAGCATCGAGGCCAAGTGTTTCTCGTAGTATTTTTCGGTTTTGCTCTGAGTGAGCGGATATAACTGGTGAAAATGGGTACAGTGGCTGAATCTGGAGGTTGGGTGCGGGTTGTGTGTTCCGCATCATCCCTACAAATCAAACCAAGCCGATTGACACCGAACATTTTGTCTGACCTGCACCCATTGTTTCCTGCCTGCCTGCCTGTGTTGTGCTGCACCTGTGCCTCCCTGTTCTGTATTTTGTACCCTCAGCGGGTTCACGATACAGGGCAGTCCACTCCCCCAAAAATCACGGTCTTGACGCCCATTCCATCCACTTTCAGTGGATGTGTTTGGTATTTCCGAATGGAATTTTCCAGCGTCAAGATTACAAGAACAGGGTCAGTCACTTCTACCGTAGCTGCGATGCCGGTAGTTGTGCAGAAATGATTTTTTCGACGGACGCGACGCCTCCCCAGCTTGCCTGTGTCTGTGTTGCCATAGCCATGTGACAGATATTCACATAACGAATGTACTGTCACACCGCAAGGGGCTTTGGACAACGTTAAACAACAGTACACTTGCAGGTTTGGGTCAAAAATTCCAATTTCCGCTGGTCACGGGCCCCTTTCAAAACATTGACCACCTTTCGAGAATTTAGTTCTGCACCATGGATTCGAGGGACTGCGATGATTCGGAACCGAGGATGAAGACTACTGGGAAGGAACTGTGTGCTCTCTTGAAGCACTGGAATCGGCGAACTTGGACGGAACCTAAGCGCGACAGGTGAAGGGGCATCCCGAACAAAGGCATACAAAGTGGCTCTGGAGATATTGTTGCATCTGCGACACCCTGTCTTACATCCCGCCTGGGCTCTGATCTTCACCTATAGCAATGACTAAATCCCTATCATGGGTACATGAAGCTTTTGTAGGTACATTTAAACTTGCGAACCTCTCAACGACCTGTTAATCGCCTTGTACCGAAATCTGACCCTGGGCTTCGGCCCTCACGGCATTCAGCGGGTGACCCGATGCCGGTGTGGATGGAGAAGTGCACAGTTCTGAAACAGTGTGTCGACGAATCCGAGGAATCCAATCAGAGTAGTCCCGAGATGAAGTGGTGCAAGAACTCAAAAACTGTTTGCCTTTGGTCAAGGCCCCCTTTCCAAAAATTTGACCCGCGCAGTGGTGGCCAGTCCTGAGATCCAACAGTAGCATAAGCCTACGACTGGTCCAGGACGAGGCCGACCCTGTACATAGCCTGTGTATGACTACCCTGTCATACCAGGCTGCTGCTAGTTGGCCACAAGCCCCACTGGCAGAATTCTCAGAATTCTCCCAGAATTCTCAGAATTCCCCAGAATCTGACAGAATTCTGCAGAATTCTGTCAGAATTCTCAGAATCTGCAGAATTCTACAGAATTTCTCAGATTCTGCAGAATTTAAAAATCTGGAAATTCTGGGCATTTTTCTGTCAGAATTCTGCGAAACCATGCAAACAGAGGTAAAAAAACGCGCTAAACACCAGTACCACCAAACCACACGGAGAGCAAAACCGCCGGGGAGGGGGTGGGGGAAGGTGGGAAGGGCGGCATGCCGAACTACAGCAAGGATGGCCAACAATGCGATCACTGCAAACAAGGCATGGGACACAAGAGGGAAAAAAAAAGGTCCTGGGCACGACCTTAAACTACCTAAGACCTAGGGAAGTCGTAAAACTCAACCCCACACCCCGAGGGCTCCCCCAGGCTGGTCCGCCTGGGCAACGGGGTCCCAGTGCATAGCACGGAGCACTGGGACAAAAGAGGGTCCGCCTTTTTCCGTCAACTCTGACATGGGGAGGGACAGCTGGAGCCACTGGCGGGGTGCTGTGTTGACTTCAGGGGGCTCCCAACGTGCTTCGGCACACCGGGTTCTTGGCCTGCGGCGGCATGGTAGTCGGTCAGAGAGGCCAGCGCTTGGTCGGGGACTACTCAGAGAGGGCGTGTGCGGACTTCAGGGGGCTCCCAACGTGCATCTGCACACCGGGTTCTTGGCCTGCGGACGTAGATTGCCTAAAGGTTTAGAAACCGGCCGAGCCCGTGGGGGTGACGAACGTACTGCCGGCCCGGGATTGTCAAGGTTCTTTCCCCAGATGGCTCACCAGTACCACCAAACCACACGGAGAGCAAAACCGCCGGGGAGGGGGTGGGGGAAGGTGGGAAGGGCGGCATGCCGAACTACAGCAAGGATGGCCAACAATGCGATCACTGCAAACAAGGCATGGGACACAAGAGGGAAAAAAAAAAGTGGTCCTGGGCACGACCTTAAACTACCTAAGACCTAGGGAAGTCGTAAAACTCAACCCCACACCCCGAGGGCTCCCCCAGGCTGGTCCGCCTGGGCAACGGGGTCCCAGTGCATAGCACGGAGCACTGGGACAAAAGAGGGTCCGCCTTTTTCCGTCAACTCTGACATGGGGAGGGACAGCTGGAGCCACTGGCGGGGTGCTGTGTTGACTTCAGGGGGCTCCCAATGTGCTTCGGCACACCGGGTTCTTGGCCTGCGGCGGCATGGTAGTCGGTCAGAGAGGCCAGCGCTTGGTCGGGGACTACTCAGAGAGGGCGTGTGCGGACTTCAGGGGGCTCCCAACGTGCATCTGCACACCGGGTTCTTGGCCTGCGGACGTAGATTGCCTAAAGGTTTAGAAACCGGCCGAGCCCGTGGGGGTGACGAACGTACTGCCGGCCCGGGATTGTCAAGGTTCTTTCCCCAGATGGCTCACCAGTACCACCAAACCACACGGAGAGCAAAACCGCCGGGGAGGGGGTGGGGGAAGGTGGGAAGGGCGGCATGCCGAACTACAGCAAGGATGGCCAACAATGCGATCACTGCAAACAAGGCATGGGACACAAGAGGGAAAAAAAAGGTCCTGGGTAAGACGTTAAACTGCCTGGGGGGGCCGTCCCCGGACCATGACGGGTGCCTGCACCAGGAGTCTAGCACGGCCGTGGTCCAGGGCATGACCGAAAACTGCTTGGGTACCGAGGCTCCCCAGACCAGGAAGGGTGGAGACACCTGGAGTCTAAATAGTCACACCACGTCAGGCCAGACCTTCGCATTGCACTCCGCGAAGACTGCCACACAGCCGCGGGGCAGGTGTGCAGCCTGTGGAAAACCTCGTACAGAAAAGGGTCGGCGACCGCCCGCCCCCAGTCTGAGAGGCATCAGCCGAATCTCGGTGGAGGCGGGCACAAAACAAAAGGGAGAGTCGTCACTGTGCATATCAGCACGGTCCCGCCCTCTGTGCCAGACCAACACACCACCAAAGGAAAAGAGGAAGAGGCGACGTAAGGCAATGCCTCCGTGCGGCCAGGAGAACACGAAATAGCGACCCCCTCAACGGGGAATGCTACGAGCACGGCCAAAAATCGTTCAAATCGTTCAAACAGGGGAGAAATCTGGGAATTCCTGACCCCCGGGTTTGGGTATGAAGTTAGGATTAGCCCTGGGTGGGGGGGGTTTTTTTGCGGTGGTCGCTTCGTTTAGCCAAGGGAGGGGCGCGAGAGGGGGGGGGGGGGGGTGCACATGGTGGGGTGTTGGGGGATCAGAAACCGAAATGGCGGCCACTTTCCGGTTGGAGCATTGGGGGGGGGGGGGGGGGGGTAGGGGGGGTCAAATGCCACCCTTTTACGTGGACAAACACGATTTTTCAAAAAACCGGCGCAGAGGCCCCAAAGCCCCCGTAAACCCTCCAAACCCCCCCAGATCGGTCCGGAAACCCATCGAACCCCACTTTTCCACCATTCCGGGCACCTCAGGTGCCCGAATTGGGGTACCTAAATTTTGTGCCACCGTTTGGTACCGTACAGTGCCACTGTGTGGGAGGTTGGAAAAGAAAATGCCCCAACACACCACATCTGAGGGTTGCAATGCATGTTGCTTGCCAACCACGTCATCCGGTGGGTGTCAGGCGCTATGTAGGTGGCATTAGCCAGGTCTTCGATGTGTTCTGGCTTGTATATATACCTCCCTGCCACCATGCACCGGGAGGCTGCCTGTAGGTACGGAACAGTCCAGATGGTCGTGTGATTCCTGTGCAGCAGTGCTCCACAACCGGGATGTGTTGACAACGACTGTTGCAACACGAGCTGTACATTCCGGGAACACATGAAGTGCGCTGTCGTGGTACCCATTGTGCCAGAATTGGTAGTTGCTGCGGTCTACTTTGCCTGGCCCAAGAGCACTGGTACTGAACGGTGCAATATGCGTGGCGAGGTGAATACAACGGAAGCGCGCAAAGTCAATACAGCTCTCGGATGGCGGGTGGTGGTGCCACTAGTGTGTGACGTTCACTCGAGGATACAACGCATCACAATGAATCAGCAACCGTGGACCGAGTACAATACGCTCTCTGTGGCTGGTGTGGGGGACAAAGGCAGTGCCTGTGCCGCAGGCAGGGAGGTACATATACAAGCCAGAACACATCGAAGACCTGGCTCATGCCACCTACATAGCGCCTGACACCCACCGGATGACGTGGTTGGCAAGCAACATGCATTGCAACCCTCAGATGTGGTGTGTTGGGGCATTTTCTTTTCCAACCTCCCACACAGTGGCACTGTCCGGTACCAAACGGTGGCACAAAATTTAGGTACCCCAATTCGGGCACCTGAGGTGCCCGGAATGGTGGAAAAGTGGGGTTCGATGGGTTTCCGGACCGATCTGGGGGGGTTTGGAGGGTTTACGGGGGCTTTGGGGCCTCTGCGCCGGTTTTTTGAAAAATCGTGTTTGTCACCCCCATTTGACCCCCCCTAGGCATACTTGTACCCCCATATGGGGAAGGCCAAAAATATGGGGAAAATATGGGGGGAATATGGGGTGTTTTTCAAGTCCTGTTCCCCCATATTTCCCCCATATGGGGGATATATGGGGGAAAACCCAGGGGTTCCTCAGGTGGAAGCAGTCAGCAGTTCTCTTCGTTCTGCTTTTCACAGGGTGTGAAGTCAGCCACTGACAGGGGACGTCTAGCACCTTGCAGAGCCATCTCACCTCGTCGCTTTCTGCAGAGAGGAAACGCCCGGCTGAAGTGCTCGAGTCAGACCACAAAAGGTGCTGTGAGAGTGCCGACCGCCACTTTCTTCAAGTCTGAGTAGCGGTCATCAGAGCATGCTGTCCAGTAGTCCTGTCTTTGCTGGCAGAACAGTTGCGTCCTGCAGCCAGTCCTTGTACTGGCCTTCACAGGTCTCATTCCACCCGGCAGATGCAGCTTGAATATGTCAAGCTGCCTGGTGACGAGCGTCGACTCCGACTTTTCGGCGCTCGGAGCGGTCAAAAGCGGCGGAAGCGCCTGACACCCCAGAATGCACTGCTTGTGAATTCCCTTGTCTAATTAAGGACCCCAGGGGGCAGTTCGCAATCACAAACACACCAGAGGAGGAGGACAGCGAATGTGAGAGTGAGGACTTAAAAACACAAGAGTGTGTGTTGTGAGGAGCTGTTAACCCTGAACGCGCTATGTGTGTCTGTGCGTATGTGTCCACCACCGCTGCCGCTGTCACTGCAGTGCCCCGCCAAACCGGGAAGCGTTCGCTCTCCGCTGCCGCTGTGTCGGCGCAGGAGAGGAACAGGAGGTCGGTGCGACCCACCTGGGGGATCTTCCAGGGGGGGGCCAGACCTGGCCACACCTGAACGAGCGCGCACCTCCCCAGGATCGGACTCCTGGAGGATCCCCAACAAGGCATGAGGCCGGTTTCGACGCGCACTTCGCGTGCCTGAGTGGTTTGATGTTCTCCCGTTGCAGCACGAATACCCCCATATCCCCCCATATGGGCCCCATATTTCCCCCATATTCCCCCATATTTTACCGGGTTTTCCCCATATTTTCAGCCTTTTTCCCCATATGGGGGCGGGGTTTTGAGACCCCCCATATTTCCCCCAGATTTAGGGGGTTCCCCATATGGGGGGACAAGTATGCCTAGGGGGGGGGGGGGGGGTAGGGGGGGCTAAAACCGGGAGTAAACCCAAATTTTCAACTTCGCCGCAGAGAGGCCCCCAAGGGCACCAAAAGGCCAGAAACACCCCATATCACCCCGGAAACCCGGTATCTGCCCGAAATAGGCCCAAATTCGGCCCGGAAAGCTCTTTTTTTGCGTCTCCAATTTTTTGGCACAGATGTGGTACCAGTGCTGTGCCAGTTTCCAGCGGCTGCTGCAACATAAAGCGAAACCTGTGGTCGAAGCAACCGATTGGTTCATCGGTCAAGCTCTACTTCATGCCGCGGATCGATGTAACATCACCATGTACCGAGGGGCGACAAGCAGCACCACGGGGTGGGGGCAGAGGCCAAAATGCACTCGTGGTTGCACTGAGAAGGTTGGTATCCCTTGTAGATTGAGGTTCCAGAGATGGTGGGCACGCACTATGGGCGGAAGCAGGACGCTGCTCGGAGTGTTGGTCCATTCCGACGCCATTCAGAGGAGGCAATAACTCAGCGACCTCGATATCCCCCAAGTGAGCACTTGATGCCCTGCTCACTTCGAGAGTATCAAATAGCAGCCCTTGCCATTCTAATGGGGCGGAATGCCTACGCCCTCTAATAATTGAAGGCAAATGACAAGGAACCTGCTGGCGAGCTGAGCGCCACTCGGATCGAGAACGTTTTCCTTCTCGAGGATAAGCTCGTCTCCCTCCTCCGGGAGATGCACCGGAGTGGCTGGCGCAGTTCATGTTGTGCCAGCCAGCATTGGGGTACGTGAAAAAGGTACGGTGGCACGCCAAGCACGAGAAACACTCCTTGCCAATCTTAAAAACTGTGAAGGGGGCGGAACACTATCGAAGTGGCTCAAGCGTGACTACATTGATGCAATGGTGACACATGACGTCAAGCCGCAGTGCCTGCAGAAAGCAGTGCCCATCGGCTATTTTTCTCGGCCATTCAGGGTACCGCATCTGGTACCACATCTGTGCCAACTGAAAAAAATCGCGTTTCTGGGCCTCTCTGGACCTCTCTGGGCCACACAGGTCACCAAAACCCCCCAGAAACACGTTTCTGGACTGGTTTGGGTCGGTTTGTAGCATTGGTTTCATGTTTAGGGGTGCTCCCTGAAAAAGTGGGGTTTACTCCCGTTTTTTGGGTTGAATTAGCCCCCCCTACTGGGGGGGGCTAAATAGAAGGGGGTGGCCGAATACAAGGGGGTGACCGAATAGAAGGGGGGGGTCTGGAAATTCGAAATCCAGAAAATTTTAGGCCGAATACAAGGGGGGGGGGTCTTGTATTCGGCGGTCCGTGAATTTTGGCCAATTTTCAAATTTTCAGCCTGTTTTTCCAGTCCTAACAGACACCCCATGGTCAAAATGACCCCACTGCGATTCGCACGGAATCCAAACATTCAAAAGAACAGGGTTTTGGACACCAGTGTGGGGGTCCTCACAGGTGGCTGACTCCTGGGAATATCCTCCCATTATCAGGAGCCAAATCAGGCCCACATTTCATGGGTGAAACTTGGCACCTCTACCCACAAAATGACCCCACCACGATCCGCACGGATTCCGAATAGTGCAATGGAAGGCGAAAATCGCGATTCCACGAGGTCACCTGGAGCAAAATTCGCCAAAATTTGGAAAAATCACGGACCGCCGAATACAAGACCCCCCCCCCTTGTATTCGGCCACCCCCTTGTATTTGGCCACCCACTGCAAAAATTGCCCAAAATTTTGGGTTTTGAAAACCCCCCAAAAAAAGCGTTTATACGCCTATTACAAGGGGGGGGGTCTTCTATTTAGCCCCCAGGCCTGTCGCTAACTTTTCGATTTTGGAGATTTGGTGGGTTGACGCTCCTGTTTTGGGGGGGGGGGGGGGGGGGGGGTCAGGGGGGAAAACACTAGGGGTAAATTTTTCTCGCGCGCGCTTCGCGCGCGCTCGTGTTGTTGCCTAATTTTCCCGTCGGTGGACCACTAGGTGGGCACGGTGTGAGGCGCTGGGTTCCTTCCGTGGTTCCTCTCCCGCTCGCGCCATCCTCGGGTGCCGGAGGAAACCCAAAAAATGGCTTTCGGGACCATGATTTCGACGCTACCCCCTGATATGCCACGGCCGTTGAAGCGCAAGGACTTGGTTACTAGACGGGCACGCGAGATGGGGGGTCTGGGGGGCAGAGCCCCCCAGCCGCCGGAGGCCACGGTAGTGAACATCTGTTCATTGTGGGCGTACAGATTCTGTGTGAGTTGGCTGCGTCCCCCTGAGGCTACTGGAGTGGTTGGATTCCCTGACCTGGTGGTAATCGAATGACTTGAGTACGAGACATACGCCACAGGGGGGTCTGGGGGGCGGAGCCCCCCAGCCGCCGGAGGCCACGGTAGTGAGCATCTGTTCCTGCAAAACCATACTCTCTTCGACGTCGACCCAGTGAAAGTGGGTTGACGCTTGGTCGACGCTTGGTGAACGTCGACCCAGTGTAATTGGGTCAACGCTAGGTAAGCGTCGACCCAGCGTAATAAATGGGTTGACGCTTGGTCCAGGCTTAAATGGCAACCCAGTTCCACTGGGTCGACGCTCCAAGCCTCGACCAAGCGTCAATCCAGTTCCACTGGGTCGACGCTGGGTTGACGCTTTTTTATGGGGGGGGGAAACCCAAAATCACTGGGTCGACGGTCGACGCTTAGCGACATGCCTGTTTAGCCCCCCCCAGTAGGGGGGGGGGGGGGGGCGGTGGTTGTGGTTGGGGGGAGTGCGGGTGTGCCCCCCCACCCCCTGCGCCGCCCGGGGGAATATATAGTACAGCCTTCGGGGGTCTTCGCTGGTCGTTTTTCTTCGTCAGTTTTCCAGCCAATTCGACAGGAAATGCACCAAAAATGCACTGACGATCGCCCCGTAGCGAAGACCCCCTTTAGCAGTGCCGCCAACCACATGCCCTTCGCCCGCCCTCATGCCTGCACGTTAGAAGCGTTGCGGGCGGAGGGCGGGTGTGGAGTGGTGTGACGTGCTGCATTGGAGCCTTGCCGCTCCAGGGGAGGGGGGGGAGGGGGATGTCGTGTAAGAGAGAGGAGGAGGAGGAAAGAGGAAGAGGGGACCAGAGCTGCAGTGCAAAGTTCGTGCATGCCGTGTCGTGGATGTCAGAAAGAGAAGAGAGAGAGAAAAAGAGGGGCATCGCGGGTGGTTTTGAAACAGAGCCGGGCTCTCACAGAGCGGATGGGGTGTTTTGAGCCCGTGTTCCAGTATATCGCGCCTCGATGGAGGAGATATGTGTTTCGGAGGGGCGAGACCTGGCCTTGCGTGGTCTGGGCTGCACGGCAGCATGACTGTAACCCACGCCCCCTGCCTCATTTCCATTTGACTGCTTTTTTTCACTCATCGACAAGCTTCTCCGGGGGTGGGGGGGGCCTCTGTGCCACACTGTGTGTCAAACCGTGTCCCTTTACAGCCAACGTTGTGAGGCGGTTCACCCTTTTTTTACTAGTTACGAGCGACGAAGCGGAGCGCGATCGCGAAGTAACGAGGGGAATCGTACGGCTGAAGCTTTTAGATCCACCACATTCATGCCACTTCACAGGGACTCAACACAAGGTAGTCCGGGGAACTGTTCTCCCACAGTTGCTGGACAGGGTGTCTGCAATGTGCGGTGCAATGAAGTGAAAGGAGTACGACTTATCGCTTTTCTGCACTGCTAGCGAAGGGTCCATGCCTTCGGCATGTTGTTTATGCGCACATTTGCATGTGTGTGCATGTGTCCTTCATGCGCTGCAGTGCTTGAGACAGTTGAGAGTGGGTCTCGCTTACGACAGCTTCCGACAAGGTTCACTTTACCCAAAGAGGAAATGCACGAAAATCCCTCGCCGGCACCCTGTCGGTGAAGACCCTAAGAGGGGGAAATGCACCAAGAAACGCACCGGTTTTTGGCACTGTAGCGAAAAGAATACCCGAAGAATGCATCAAGTCGCACGGCGTGATCTCCGTGGCACCCGGACGGCTTCCGTAGCAGGCGGGGTGGTGGGTGGGCCTGGCTGCGTTGCCATGGTTTCAACAACCCAGGGAAGGGAAGAGGGGGTGGATGAGATTGCCAATACAATGGGGCTCGGCTCTGCACATGTTGCCCCCGGCCCTCACACTAAAACCAACGCGGGTGATACAGCCGCACACAGGCATATGAGCTGTGAGGGCCGCCAATACCCAGCGGGGAGCAGTAGCAATGGCTTCGATAGAAGCTGAGGTGGCAAGACATGGAAGGCCTGTGTGAAGACATTCAACTTGTGGTACAGGAGGTTAAGACATTGGCGCGGGGGGTCGGGGGCGTGCGCTCACTTTCACGACGCGGTAGTCGGGCCTCGGACTCGCCTCTACAACCCGTCGATCCCTACAACATGCCGCGTCTCCCGCTGCATTCGGAGGAGTCAATCCAGGAGATCCCTTCCTGACCACCGCGTCGTGCATCTTCTGCAGACCCTGCAGGCAGAACGGTGAACACTGCCCGTAAGCTTGTGCAGCAGGTTTGTCTGCACACAGAGAACGAGAGAATCGGTGCGGATACCCACAGACAAGCCTGTGTGCGGTGCCAGTGACCCGGCGGGGGTGTTGTGGCAGCCCCACTGCATGTGCCCTAGGCTCTGCTGTGGGGTTGCGAAGCGCAAGGCGGTTCGTCCGCGCTCCCCACCCCACCGCGCGCCCCCGTGTTTTATTGAATCGGAAGAGTGTCAGATGAACCGTACAGAATATCGCACAGCCCGGGTTTTGGGCCGTGTGTCTAACTCAGACTAACATAGCCAAAACACAAACCGAAACAGACCCTCTCCTTCGCTTGGTACAACCCGGGTCACCACGCCCGGACATACTTGAGGGCATACCGGGATGCACACAACACAACACAACACAACATTCAGTCAACTTGTTTAAGCACCTTCGGTGCGACTAGGGGGTCAAGGGAAGACTAGAGAGGACGACTTCCCTGTGTGCTTGTTTTTCTACCACTTGCAACAACACCTTTTCTTGCAAGGTTGGAAGGGGGGCGAACGGAACAAACACCACCCTTCATCAGGCCAACGAGTGGTGTTTTGCACCCTGCCTTCGCCCCTCCGTACGTCAACTTTTGCACTGAGCGGTGCCTAATGCAACGGAAAAGCGGTGGCTGAGTTACCCCCCCCCCCCATCTCCCACGAGACGCGTCTTTTTGGTGGAAGCGTCAACGCATCATTAAGGAAGAAGGAAGCACGGTCGCTACGCTTTTGTGTCTTTATGTCCGACCGAAGACTCCCACATCACACCACAACACAACACAACATACGCCCTTTTTCGAACCTGGTGCAAGGACCCGGATGGTCATCATTGTCAGAGGCAAGGCTGTGCACGTCGACACAAATCACACTCCCAAAAGGCTTCGGAAAACTCCTCGAGGGGCCGTCGCAATGAAGCCTCTTCAAGTGCAAGCGTATGCCGCCATGCGGTGTTGCTGGTAAAGCAAAGGAAGACAGAGGCGGGGCACTAAGTGTGCGGTGCCTTAGCAACACCAAGCGTGTTCAAATTCTCGACTTTCTTTCATTCCGGCTGGTGGCGGGCAAAGCCACACACACACAGCACCGCGTGTAAATCTGTTTACAAACCCAAAGGGGTGTCCAAGGCAAGCTTGCCATCGGCAGCAGCACTCAGGGGACAGAACCAGGATGCCCACCACTCCACCCCAACCCAGCTCCGTGTCTTGTTCATGGTGGGGAGGTGGGGGGGCAGGGGCGGCATTGAAAGAACTCCAATACCACGAGCCTTCGCCTCAACACACGTGAACCACCTTCTTACTGCGGCAGCAGTGCAGAGCAGATCTGAGCGCGCCACTCCCCCCAGGGGTCAAGATCTGTGTTCGGCCACCCTGCCCCCCCCCCCCATCCCCTCCCACTCAGCCACGAGGAGGGGATGCTCGACGCTCTGAATCTCGCTCGGAAATTCATGAGGGATCACCCTCACAAAATAGGCTGGTGTGTCAAAACTGACAGAGCCTGGCAGTTTCAAGGCCCCGATACCAACGAAAACCCACCGGGATCACACTACACACTCGAGGTGACACCCCGTCGTTTCACCCGTCGCAATATCACCCGTCGGCCCGAGGAGTCCCGTGGTGGCGGGTGGCTGCAACAAGCGTGTTATTCCGTGACAGGTCGGATCTCATAGAGTCGGCACGTTTCCTCAAGGGGGGGTTTCCCGACGAGGCGCGGCTAGTAGACCGCCGCGGTGGCCGCATCGTTTCGTGCGACCTGTCGGCGGCACGCAGCCCCGGCTGTGCCAGAGGCAGGGGGCTGGGTGTGCGGCGGCGGTGCTTCGAGGAGGGAACTCCAGACCACGTCGCGCGGAGGTTGACAGTCGGCTCTCCAACATCGATGAACCCTGTCAGCGACGAGGTCGTCTTGAGCAGCTCCGGGAGGTCCGTCTCAAAGTCGGACTCGATCATCGCCGGCGTCTCCCTGCCCCCCACGGCAGCAGCGACATCCTCCTCCCCGAGTTCATCCTGCGTGTTGCCGTCACCCTCCTCTTCGCCCTCCTCCTCCTCCTCCTCCTCGTCCTCTTCGACGATGTCACGGAGGTGCTGCTTCAGCTCCACGTCCCTCGTGTCAGCCCGCGGCATGTCCAACGCCTGCCTCTCGAGGCGCTTCCGGGTCGACTTGAAGAAGACATACGTCTCGCAGCCAGCGTGCAGCAGGGTGCGGACGAAGATAAGTATAAACACACCAAACACTATCCACCCCGACACGGTGAACGCCCAGTGGTCTAAGTGCCGCTTGTAGTAGCCGACTGCCATCAGGAGGGTCGCGAAGAACTGCATCAGCAGGATGCAGGTCTGCGTGATGTTGTCCCGGAGTCGAGCGCATGGTGTGAGGGCGACCTGTGCCACACCGTGGACCAGGAAGACAGCTGCTGTGGCGAGCTTGACATGGCCACAGCCGTCCCATGTTCCGGGGTCTGCGCCCTGCGCCCCGCACACAAGCATGGTGGAGATGCAGTCGACAGCGAGGAACCACGCCGCGCCATCGCGGTAGTGCCGCACGACGAAGTAGCGCTCGACCCATGAGGGGTGCACATGGAGGGAGCACCACTCGCCGGGACCCAGGAGGCACTGCTTGAGGGCGGTGTTCCTGCCGTTGTCCGGCAGGTGCACCGCGTGGAGGTGCAGGCTGCGGCGCACGTGCCACACCCACACGGCGGGCAGCCCCAGCAGCAGCAGGAAGGTGCACGCCCCCACCGCCTGGTGCCATGCGCTGTGGGAGAAGAGCAGCATCGACGCGCCGAGCGAGGTGCCGGCATGCAGGTAGAGCATCGCCACCAGCGGCAGGCCGGGGAAGCGCACGGCACCCCATTTGTCGATGTCTGCGGGGACCCACTGTGAGGCGATGAGGTGGCCAACCGTGCCAAAGATGACAGCGGCTAGGGCGTTGAGGCAGACGAGCGCGCAGACAACCATCGTGTTGCCGATGACGACGCCGACGGCGGGGCTGCCGCCCACCACCAGCTGTGTAGGGTGCACCATCCAGCCCAGCTGGCGCTCCGTCCCATCCTGCCCTGCGTTGCACTCCTCGTCGGCAAGCAGCACGCGGACCGAGTCGGGAGATGAGCTCATTAAAGTCATGGCGGCAGCGGCCTGCCCCAGAGGCTGTGACGCCTGCAGCTCGTGCAGCAGGTCGGAGCCGTGGAGGTGGGAGCTACCCTCTCCGCCAGAGCTGGGCTGGTTGTCGGGGCTGGAGGGCTCCGGCACAGCCGTCGTACCCCCCCCGGCATCGGGTGCCGGTGTGGGCACCACGGGGGGGGCAGTGGGGACGGGTGTCACAGGCGACAGCGTCAGAGGCAGCGATGTCGGGCCAGCCGGCGTCACGATCGGCGCCTCCGTCGGGGGCGCCGGCGTGCCGGGCGGCGCAGTTTTGGGGACTCTGGTTGGCGGCGAGGGGGTTGCCCCGCCGGGTGTGGGGGGTGCCGCGGGTGTCGGGGGTGCCTGGGTGGGCGGCGCCGGGGTGGGGGCGAGCGGGGGGGGGATGGGGCACATGCCGGCGCTGGAGTAGCAGGCCTTCATGCCGTAGCGCAGCTGCCCGGGGGAGGACGTGCGCACCGCGCCAAGGGAGTCCACGTCAAACAGGCTGCAGGCATCTGTGGCAACCTCGCGCTGCCAGAAGCGGCACCTGCTTTCGTGCTCGCAGGATTCCTCGCAGTCGCAGTCGCTGCTGCGCCCCGAGACAGACTTGTAGGGCATGTCGTTGGACTTCGCATTCTCGCACACAGCCCGCAGGAGCACAACGCCCGGCTGGTAGTCATCGGGGAACACCGGAGGGGACAAGCACCCGCCTGGGTGCAGCGTGCACTCGTTGTTCTGAAACAGCGCAGCAGCGCATGGCTCAGTGCCTGAGGAGGAGGAGGTGGTGGTGGTGGGCACGGCGGGCTTCTCAGCACAATCACGACTCATCGTGCAAAGGTGCAAAGTGTGCAGATCCTTGCCGCCACCCCCCCCCCCCCCCCACTTCTGGACACTTCTCATTGTGCAGGGCCACTGCGGCGGGTGCTTGCAACCAACAAGGCCAGTTTGGCTGCCCAGCCGAGTGAGGCAAGGTGAGCATACCGGTGTACTCCTTGCAGAGCTTCTCGCAAGCATCGGAGTCAGCCACAGGCGTTGCAGGCACGGTCCGGGAAGGGTAGCGTGGCCGGCAGACTGTTGGGGAAGGGTGATGTCATGTGTCATGGCTGGGAGGTATTGCTCCCGCCACCATTCTCTCCCCACCCCACCCTCTGTGCGCAGGGTGGGGTTGCGATTATTCTTTGTGCGCGGAATTTTTGTTTTTACTAGTTACGAGCGACGAAGCGTAGCGAGTGTGCGCTCAACAAAAATTCTTCTGTACTTCATTGGGCATCCCTACTTAGGAATGACAAGATGGCACGAGTCGACACCAAACCCACCTACTATGGTACGGTGGCCACAAAAGCAGCGCGCTCAATAGGCAGGTGCGCTGGCAACTTTATGAGCCTGCTTCTGAGCAGACGGTCCCCCGAAAACGCACTTGAGATCGATGCCTGCGTGGCCACCCTCAAAGACAGGGCCTTGCCTGTCTTTGTTGACGAGCAGGGGTGGTCCAGCGGGCGAGCTGTACACGGTGACTCCAACAGAGCTGCCAGAAATGTGCTGAAGCGACTTCAGCAGCGCACTCAACCCATCCTCTTTGGACAGGCAGCCAGTCTGTCCTTGTTCTGGCAATTGTGGGAATATGTGCCATACACCAACGACTGCGCAGCGGTGCGCCAGATGATGAACAACTACATCGCTGCGGACAAGAGAACAAACGGAGTGCCCGACGATCGAGCCGTGTTCACAACTGTCACACCCGAGGCCAGTGACGTTTCCTACAAAGCTGCTGCAGTTTGCAACGCCATTACTGGGGGGGGGCAAATAATCGTGCACTCCACTATTAATTGGCGAACGGGCGGGTATAATTGAGGGGCCCCAAAAAAAGGCAAAAAGTTGACGGGGGGGAATAATCGTGGGGTGCACGATTATTCACTTTTGCAAGTTTTCTGGTCAGTTCTGTGGACAAACATCGCAAAAACCCCGTCCGTTTGAATATTTGGAATCTGTGCGGATCGTGGTGGGGTCATTTTGGCCATGGGGTGTCTGTCTTCACCCCTTCCTGGCAGTCACCGTATGGGCTCATTTTCGTGTTGAAACTGGGGGCACAAGGCCGGACATGTGGACGAATATGAGCCAAAATGGTGACGACCAGTCACGGGTGAAGACAGACATCCCATGGTTGAAATGACCCCACCACGATCCGCACGGGCTCCCAAAATTCAAAAGAACGGGTTCTTTGAAAATTCTGCGGGAAAAATTGCTCATTTTTCTTGCAGAACTGACCGAAAATAGCCAAAAGTGAATAATCGTGCACCCCACGATTATTCAGCGGAAAAAACTTTATAAATGCCCGTTTCAAAAAGGCACTATTATTTGACTATGCACGATTATTCGACTATGCACGATTAATTGCCCCCCCCCAGTAAAGCTATCAAGACGACGGCGTCGGTCATACATAATGACGCTGATGGTGATGCAGCTCCCAAACAAACACGTGCGATAGTGAATGACGCAAGATCCAGATGGACGGGTGCCGGCGACATCTGGCTGGAAGCCATGGGTGCCTCGCTGTCCGAGAAGGTTGTAATTTTAAGGGCCGCCAACACAGTCTGTTGCACCGACTATTGCGCTGCATCAGTGGTCAAGCGCATTCATGCACAAAACGAGCATGCCACAAGTGCGACCCCACTACGATGGATCAATTCGAGGGGCATATGCACATATATTTATTAAACGCGTATCTCAACTCCAATGATCCTGCTGCCATCCAAGCAGCCTTCCCTGCCGCTGACCCCGACATCCTAGAGCGGTGCAAGACCGACGAAGTCTTCAGCGCTTTCCCCCTCCCAGACGAATTCCTCCACCAAGCTGCCACTGTCAGCCTCGAGGGCGTGTATTCCCACACGCTCGAGGGAAGCCTCTGGCATTTGCGCAGCCAAGACGTCACAGCTGTCGTGCCGGTGGACTACCATGATAAGTCTGCAGCCTGTGTGCGGATCAGCAACGAGTTGAAGGAAGTGCTCAAAATGGGACCAGACTACATCACTGAGGAAGACCTCGCTGAGTGTCTGGCGAGGGCTGTTCGCGCAAGAGACGACGGGAGCGCGTCGTCCTTCGGCAGCCAGGCCGCCAAGGGACTGGACCCGAGGGTGACCACATCCATGGATTGCGCGTGCGCTGCAGTCTATGCATGACTCTGGGGAGAGGTTCATTTCAAAGGAGGACATCGGCTTCGCTCAGCACTCCAGTTCCGTGGCGAGAGATCATCAAGTGCGCACCGTTCTGCAGGCGACATACGACCGGACGCACATCCTGACGTCGCAGGATGTAGCCGGCTGGAGAGTTTGAGGCTCGTGGGAAAAAAAAATGCGCTCAACAAAAAGTAGTCCGGAACTATTCTCCCACAGTTGCTGGACAGGGTGTCTATAATAAAGCGAAAGGAGTACGATTTCACCGCCAAACCCCCCCCCCATCACCTGGGCTATGCGTTTTGGCGCTTCCAGAAACGCGCCAAAAACGCATCACAAACAGAATGGAAAGAAACCACCGTTGGCACAAAAAGGGCGAAGACCTCCCCCCCCCCCCCCCTGCGCATTTCCCTCCAAACCCCTGCCCGCTGTCTGCGGGTGGTCATACGGAGGTCGTTGGTCGTCATCCAAAAGCTGTATCCCTCACACGGCCTGGCCGCCCCGAGAAGCACTGCTAAAGCTGCCGCGACCAGAGGGAGTGAGGCGCGCACATGTCGCGCCTCACACGACATGATGGCCAGACCACCCTCAACCCCGCCTGCCTGCCTGGCTGTGTGGTGGTGTGTAGGTGAGGCTTTTGTGAGCGGGGAGGGGGTGTGCGTGTGCCGGCTAACAGGCAAACTTTCTGCAAGGGCAACACTGCCTATAACACTGCCTCAAGAAAGGGTGGGGTGTGGGTGTGTGGGGGGGGGTATGATCGAACGCACTGCGCCCCCACCACGTGGCACAGCTCATAACCAGCCTGCGTTGCTTGCGCTATATGTGGAGAGCGGGTAGACAGCTGTACGGCAGCCGGCATGACACACAGCTCCGTCAGCATCAGCCTGTCCTGCTCAAGAGGGATCTAAGCCACTGCCACACACCCCTCAGGAAGAGGGCAGGGATTAGTTTGCTTTGATGCTATACAGGATGGTGCACCCCCCCCGTTCCGCTTCTGCCGCCACCAGAAGAGGTGGTTTTGGAGGGCTACGTCTGCCTGGCAGAGGCGGAATCAGGAAGGCCACTGCCGTGGATCACGCAACCCGCACAACACACAGTGGCCTTGGTATGTCCGATATCTGGGATCCCCGTGCGCTAGTCTCTGATTCGGAGTGAACTGGCGTGTCAAATTCGCTCGTTAGTTTGCCACCGGCATGACGACTCGATGATACTACGTTCGGAATGGATGGCGCCTGCCACATGAATTGTCACGAGTTAGTTCACTCGGACTGCCTTGTCATCTCGTTGGCTCGTGTGCCGGGGAGGAAGTGCACAGGGGGTCCCAGCACCGTGTTGCGTAACAAGAGACAGCATGCAATCTATAAGCTGTTCGATCCTGTTATGATACATAATGCTTCGATAAGCCTTTATGACCCCCGAACATAGGCCACCGTGTGTGTGGGAGGGGTGATTCTATCTTGGTGCTGTGTTGCGCTGTCGCTGCTGTTCGTCGTTGTTGGGTGGCCTCCTCGCTCAGAACATGCAGGAACCATGAGACAAAGAAAATACACTCACAAAAAAATTTGAAGGATACAAAAACTGACACACGGGCACCTTTTTACACAGAGCGCAGGACGGGGCCCCCCGTTACCGGGGGCAACCCACTCCCCTTGCACACAACACACCAAAATCACCACATTACCTGCGGAAGCTCCCATCCCCTTTCATGGGGTACTGCGCGGGCTGGCGGGGCGGCGCAGAAGACCCGAAACCGCCACCACCACCACCACCACCCCACCCAAGCGGCGCCACCTGCACCGGGGTGGGTTCGGGCGCGATGTTCCGCGGGTCGTAGACCCGCCCGTCATATGTGTACACCACACGGGTTGGCACCTCACCCGGCACACGCAAGGTGCGGTGCGACGGCGCGGCTGTGCCGACACTCTGCGGGCCCACCCCCTGCGACAGCGGGGCGTGCGGCGTGTGCGGCAGGCCCGACGCAGAGCGCGACCCGCCAGACACGCTCCGCCCCCCGATCCGTGGCGTCGGGTCGTAGACCCGCCCGTCGTAAGTCCGCGCGGTGCCGAGGGACCCATGCGAATGCGTCTCCGAAAGCCAGCTCCGCACGCTTTCACCCCCCTCCTGCAGGTCAGGGTCGCGCTGCAGCAACGGCCTGGGCGCCGGGGCGGCGGCAGGGCCGCCGCCATACCCAGGAATGCCACTCATATACTGCAGCCAGAAGGAGCCACCCTGCTGATGCTGCCGGGCATCCTCTGCCAGCTGCGTTTGAGACTCGTTGTCGGCAGCGGCATCACCCGGATTCGCTGCTCGCTGGAAGGCATACAGCGAGTCGTCATCCCGCACCTGGTCTGAGTCGACAAGCGGCTTCCACTGCAGCATCGACCTGTCGTACACCTCAAAGCGGGATATGTTCACCTGGGCAACAGCCCTCCCTGAAGGGCGGTGCTTCACGGCATGCATGTTGAGGGCACGCGACGCAGCTGGGTACAGCTCGCTGAGCGACGCATCCACGCAGGGGACGAACACATCCACCTGCTGTGTTGACCCATATAGGTCGAACGACACGTGCACCGTGGTCATGGTGGGGAGGGGGCCGGGGCGTGGTGTAACACCGAGGGGGGGGGGGGGTTCGAGGGTGGCTGCGGCTGCAGCGGCAGCCGTGTGTATCCCACACTCCTGCACCGAAGCAGCAGTGCGAGGGAGAGGGCGGGGGTGGTGCTGCCCCTGGTCCCCCTACTGGGGCAGGGCAAGGCTCCTCCGCACAGCCCTGCGTGTACTGTGGGTGTGGTGTGTGGGTGTGTGGGGTGAGTTGAGGGGAGCGGGGAGGTGAGGTGTGCCGCTGCAATATCATTTGCGGCACCTCAGTCGAGCTTTGTGGTGTGTGTGGAGCTCATCATCATAACGAGAGTCAGGGTTCAACTGCTCGAATCAAAATGCTCATGGGGTTCTCACCCGGTAATACTCACCGGCGAGATCACCAGAGTAGACCCGGGTCGATGTTGGGCAGGTCGGTGTATCGAGACGACGCAGTTACGGTGTTCGTCGCCCCACATGTGAACCGGCGGTTTTGGGTTGGGGTTGGATTGGGGATGAGTGAGGGAGCCTTGACAACGCATGCGACTTTACAATAGGCCCATCACCAAGGTCTTCCTGAGAGAGAAGTCCCAGGATGCGGTGGGCTGAGAGAGTCGTTGCCGGAAAACGGCTTGTTTGCCTGCGACTTGGGAGTGATCGGGACGCGGTCTTTCCTTCACCTCGGCATTGTGAGACATTTTCATTTCCCAACTTGTGGAGCAGCTCTGCTTTCAGCCACATTGCCTGCAGACGCGCCTCTTCAGCTGCGGCCACAACGCATGTAGCGGGTAAAACAAAGAAAATAGCCCTGTTGGGTGAGAGCGCTGACAGTGGTCGGGGCAGGTGAGGTTTGAAGCCGTCAAAAAGTTGGGGTTGAATAAGGTGCAAGGGCTTCTCGAATACAGACACCGAAGTTCGCCTCGTGGTATCGAACTGAGGTGTCCGACATGTTTCACTGCTGTACAACACACGGGAGTCAGGGATAAACACAAACCCTTCACATCAATAAGAATAATTCGCCCCGTGCGCAACACAGGTGTCTCATCGCGAGAACAAAACCCCGCATGAAGATATACACCCTATACATTCTGATACGAGCGAGCGGGATGCTAGCAGTGGGAACAACAACAGGAACAACATTTCAACATAAAAGCAGAAGGGAAGGCTGTTCGCACGTAAAGCCTTCCTACGGAAAGTCTCCCGCGGGAACACCTGGATCAGTGTTTAAGATACTGTTATGAAAAACGGGGCTTAGCCCCGGTTTTTGAGATTTTGCCCCGAAAAACCGGGGGTGCCTCTTTTTTTTTTTCCACCGGGATTTTTCTGAGATTCTGTCCGGGTACTATTCCAGGGTACTTTTTGGCCAGAGGAGGCCGGGGCCAAGAGCACAGTGCCCTGCCCCAGGGTTAGCTCGATGAACCTGTTGAGCACAAGGTGCACGTTGACTACATGCGGCGTGCGACTATGGAGCAGAATCAGCTGTTCGCTACCGTGGCCTCCGGCGGCTGGGGGGCTCCGCCCCCCAGACCCCCCTGTGCCGTCTGCCTGTCTTATATCCAACACCCTTTGGGGTCAATTGGGGATGGAATACAGCCCACCCCGGGAGGATGCAGGCAGCTCACAGAATTGTACGGTTACAAGGAACAGATGCTCACTACCGTGGCCTCCGGCGGCTGGGGGGTACCGCCCCCCAGACCCCCCATGTGGCCTGTGCCTGTCCAGAACCAAGTCTGCAAGGGCAACCTGCGGTGCTTTCAACACCACCGCGCTCTCCCGAACGCTTTCTCATCGACTGGCTCCTTCGCGTTGGCGCCAAGAAGGAGCGCGCTCCTCTCGGACCTGGCAGCGGCCCCCGCAGAGGAGCCACCCTGCCCATCCCAGTTGAGTGGCGTGGGGTGGGGTGGGGTTGTGGGAAGGGAAAGCCCTTCCATTTGGAAATGGCTGAAATTTTACCCCCGATTACCCCCGGTTTTCGGCGCGCAGCCCGGAACCCTATCTTTTACCCTGACCTGGATCCTGCCATTTTTTCTTTCTTCTTTTCTCGCATTCTGTTGTGTTGGATTTTTGACAATATCAATGAATCCGCGAGCACGAACCCGCCCCCTCACAATAGCTAGGCAGCTTCAGCACAGCGCTGTCAAACGTTGTAGTGTACGTCGACTGCACCACCGTCCACTGGAAGGGGTTATCCCCTGTGAAGCCCGCACCTCCGTCGTACAGCTCACACAGCTCCCCTGTGCCATTTTTGAAAGCAACGCGGTCGGGCGTGTTTGATTCAATCAAGAACTCGTTGCAGGAAGCGCCGCCAATCTCCCTCAGGCCCGCATACTTGTACGGGACGGCGGTGACCCACGAAGGACGGAGGGTACCGCAGTACTGTTTGCAGTCGATGCAGCAGAACTGCTCAGTGGGGTAGATCACGTAGCGTTCCATCGGGGACACACTGTGCTGGATGCAGGGGGACGTGGCACCCCTCTTCACATTGTTGCAGATCGGGTTCAGCTCCCCATTCGGGCGGTAGATCACTTCCACCGTGCTGTTCCAGTCGTACGCAACCCACCCAGCGTTCTGCTGGTGCGCACCCCCAAACCACGTGTCCTCGGTGAAATTCGCGAGGAATCTCTCAGGCCACACCGGCACGAAGCCCGCACCAACCCTGCAGCACTGCAACACAACCAACAACGCCACGGCGCAACGCATTATATTGTGTAAATTCCTATTTTTGAAAAGAGTGTTGTTTGAGGAGACGCACTGCAGAGAGAGACCGTGCTGCATGTTGGGGGGGGGGGGGAGCTGAGCGGGGCGTGGGATGGGGGGGGGGGGCGGAAAGGCTTCAAAACACCTGCCCTGCAATGCGGGTCTGCACACCACCACACACCCCTGAGCCCGCGAAAAAAAAAACCCCCCCCCACACCGCCCACTGCTCCTCCGGAAGGAAGGCATCGGGCGGGGATCGGGGGGAGAGGGGCGCATCGTGGGAAGGCCCAGGCAGGAGGGAAGGGCGGGGAGGGTGTTGGGGAAAGTGCGCTCACACCACCATCCCCCTCCCTCCCTCCCTCGGGTTGGCACAGAAGCCTGGTCTGAAAAGACAGGGACAACAGGAAACGGGGGGGTCGGGGAGATAGGGGGGTGAGCGCGGTTTGCACACACATACGACGCGATGTCGGGACGAGGCTGGGTCAGTGGGGCGGAACACCCGACCCTGGCGACCGACGAAAGGAGTGTGGTTCGCCCGGTTGGTACTCCCCATTGTTCACCGACCCGGGCTTGTCACAATTTTTCGAACCGGCAGGCGCGCCGTTGCACAGCCAACCACAGGAGGGGGTGGTGTGGGGTAGGGTAGGGTGCCACGAACTGTGTGCCTCGGGGGGAAGCAATGCCCGCTTCTTTCTCTTCTGCCCACGGCAGACCACGCTGGGGTGTGGTATGCAGTGTTTCACCCCACCCCACGTGACACCTTTTTGCTGTCGACAAGCCTGGCGGATGCGAGACGGACACGCAGTGGCTTGCACAGCGCCGCCAGAAGGCGTTGCACCCCAATGGAAAGTTCGCACATAGTCGTGGAAACCATAGAAATAGCTTTGAAGACAAATCGTTCCGCAGGGGTGGGCATAGGATGGTGTGGATATGCAGAGATAGAAAGGCAGTAAGTCAGCCGTGCCAGGACTGCGGTGTGGGCGACGCCGGACCAAGTGGCAGAGCTCGGTGGTATCACGATGTGGTGCTGGGAACACAGCAAGGCGGCAGCGATGCCAGCCAGCCATTCGAAGATCCTGGGGCAGGCAATGGCTTGCTGTGGCAACAGTGGGCAAAATCATCACAAGCCCACCATGAGTGTGTGGCAAGCGGGGCATGCAGTGGGAAACTTCCAATCACGCTGCGCCGTGCGCAGGGCATGTGCGTAGCCTCCAACACTGTAGGGCTGTGCCTTGTTAAAGACCTACCTCTGCTACCAGGGTCCTGGGTAAGACGTTAAACTGCCTGGGGGGGCCGTCCCCGGACCATGACGGGTGCCTGCACCAGGAGTCTAGCACGGCCGTGGTCCAGGGCATGACCGAAAACTGCTTGGGTACCGAGGCTCCCCAGACCAGGAAGGGTGGAGACACCTGGAGTCTAAATAGTCACACCACGTCAGGCCAGACCTTCGCATTGCACTCCGCGAAGACTGCCACACAGCCGCGGGGCAGGTGTGCAGCCTGTGGAAAACCTCGTACAGAAAAGGGTCGGCGACCGCCCGCCCCCAGTCTGAGAGGCATCAGCCGAATCTCGGTGGAGGCGGGCACAAAACAAAAGGGAGAGTCGTCACTGTGCATATCAGCACGGTCCCGCCCTCTGTGCCAGACCAACACACCACCAAAGGAAAAGAGGAAGAGGCGACGTAAGGCAATGCCTCCGTGCGGCCAGGAGAACACGAAATAGCGACCCCCTCAACGGGGAATGCTACGAGCACGGCCAAAAATCGTTCAAAAATCGTTCAAAGAACCGGCCTCGTTCGACCCAATCTAGACAAGCAACGGGAATGATATTCCCGTTATCGTTTCGGAAGCACGGTCTAACAACGTGCAGGCGCTGCGTCTCGCTGGGTCACAACAGCAAGCCCGGAAGAAATACCCGCACCCAGCAAAGACACAAGGTACGCGGCACGCACAGCAAGTCGCGGATCGCAGTGAAGCGCCCGCTTCATTTTATCTGCTCAGAGGACGAACCCCCACACAGACAGATGGCGCGGGTAAACAGTTGCACGCCGGAACGTCAGATCTGCAGCCCACTTCGGGGCAGGCCATACATGGTGGCGAGCAGGCACGTAGGCAGGGAAAGGAGACACGGGCGATGGGCCCTGCAAGGAGGTCGGGGGGTGCATCCGGCAGGAACTAGCATGCAGCTGGCCACCCTGCCGCGTGGGTGAGGACATGCCTCAGTCCTCCGTGGCCCCGGAGAAGTAGATGATGACGCAGACTGCCACAACGATGCAGAAGAAGAAGACCGTGAGGCGCAGTACGCTCTTGCTGAGATACCAAGGGTCCCGCACGCGGAACTCGATGGCCCCATAGACCGCAGAGCGGTGCACACCCAACGACGGTGCCTGGGCGGCAAACTTCAGGGCAACCACACCAGGGTTCTCGCAGCGCAGCTCCACGTTGCGGAAGATGGCCACCCCGCCGTGCATCAGCGTGGTGTCGGGGGCGACGTTGACTGCGCCGTACTGCTCGGAGTGCAGGATGGTCACCGAGATGTCGTCGGGGTGTGTCTGCTGCACCACACCCGAGCTGTCGGTCAGCTCGATCACCACGTATGGGATGCGGAACCGGAAGAACTTCGACCCGTCGACATCTGTCGCGGGTTCGAGGAAGGCGGTGTTGATCTGCTCCGACGACGTGAAGTACGACCGCACCTGCAGGCAGGGTGGTGGGTGTGTGTGGGTGTGCAGCATGCCTATTTCGCCCCTGGCCGGCAGGGCGGGTGCCTTTTTCTCTGAAGTGCAGAAAAAGGTGGCGAGTCGAACCACACTCACCTACAATATAAAAGCCGCACTGGCGTAGAGTCGATGCCTCCTTGGATGCCTTAGCTCACTCTGTGCGTCAAACTGTGTCGATTTATAATCTTCACTGTTCTGCCTTTCTGGGTGAAGAAATCCCTGTGTCCCCATTTCGGCGTGCAGGCGTGGCACATACCTCGACAGGAGGCGAGTAGGGGTCTGTGATGACTGGGTACGGCTCTTTGCGGAACTGCACGGCGTAGCAGAGCTGCTTGAACTCAACCCTCAGAAGTGATGCGGCAACCTCCGTCTCCCCGTTGCGGACGCCCTCGATAGTTCCGCGGCACATAGGGCACTCCTTGACGAAGCACTGCCGGAAGTACTGCAGCAGGAGGGGGTGGTGCGTGAAGTGTAGTGTAGGTCGCACCGAGCGAACTCTGGTGCTGCCTCCAGTGTACACACACGCGCCGCGGCCAGCCACACACACGCAAAGGTTTCTGTTTGGTAGAGGCCTGCAGCTGCCTCGTGGGCCGCTTTGCGGTTTTTGCATTGTCGCAGCAGAAGCAAAATCATACCTCATCCAGACAGGCCTTGTGGAACCCGTGTTCACAGGGCAGGATCACGGAGATGTCATCGTCCTTGCGCTTCCGCTCCAGGCACACCGGGCAGTCCTGGCAGGTGGTGGTGGTGGGCGGCATGGGCGGGCTGCAGATCACGGGTGGCACACATCACACCACACCACGTCACCTACACATCACCATACCTCGGAATCCGGGTGGCTCGTTCCGCGCGAAGTGCAGGAGTCACGCCTGCAGGGCGTCACAACACGTGTGCTGGTCGGCGATGCATGCGATGCGACGTCCATCTCCGAATGCCCGCCGCGGCTGGCACCATCGCGACAGCTTGTCGTGTACCGCAGCTCCTTCAGCGTCGTCCAGGAAGCTAGGGAGCGGTGCAGCGGTGACGGGTCGCTCCTCTCCGTCTTCGGAGACTCCTGCGGGCTGGTGCTGCGGCTGGTCCCACCACACATCGCAACGGGGAAGGCAAGGGTGTGGCTAGTGTGCCCTCTGGGGTGTGTGGGTGTTGAGCAGGAGCCGGGCGTGTCGTGCACAAAGAGCATGCGCAGCCGCGCAACCCGCCCCGCCACGCAACGAAGCGCGGCTGGAGCAGCCAGCACCACCTCGGGTGCAACCGAACACAACGAGTGCAACCGGTTCTGAACCAATCAGGGGACAGGGGAGGGGGGCCTCGCTCACGCATCTTCGTTCTACCACACTTTGCCCAGGAAAGCTTGGAAGGGCTTGGAGAGGCGCTGGGAACCATGGCCCAACTAGGCACTCCCTGGGTGTGGCCATTATACGATATCCGCACACCCCAGCCTTCTTGCATACAAAAGGGCGCCAGCCAAAGCCAGCAAGAACCGATTTCGCCACACCGCCCCTCGATGCAATCCAAAACAACGACACCACAGCACGCATGCATTGCCGGAAGACAATACAGCCACCGTGGTTCCGGGGCCCGGCCTACCCCCGTGTAGGCGTTTCTGCAGGGAGGCAGAGCTCCGCTCTGCGAGCGGAGCTCTGCCTCCCTGCAGAAACGCCTACACGCAACAGTGATGTGCTGTTGCTGCTGTGCATACCCTTTCACCCCTTCACTTCCCGCATAGCCAACGCTGCGGCACACCCCCGTCTGCTGCCTTCACTTGGTGGTCTCTGCCGTGCACGGCCTGCCCCAAGCACAGGAAGCACGTCGGTGGCTGGGTTGCGAGCCAGGCGAAGGGGGCTACCTGCCGCGCCGCATGACAGGCGGATACACCAAGGTGTGCACAGCAGGGTCGGTGGTGTCCTTCAGGCACCCTGCAGCCGGCACGGGGGGGAACCAGATCTCGCGGCCCACCAGAGGGTGCGGCGGCTGCGTGATGCCCACGAAGACAAAGGATGCGCTGCTGCACTGGTCGTTGCAATAGCGGTAGACCGCCTGCGCAAGTGAGTGGGGCTGCCCTGTCTCGACCAGGCCAAGGGGCGCCACGATGTCGAGGATCAACTTGAAGGAAGCCTGGCTGCGTGCGGCAGCAGCCGAATACCTCCCTACCTCATAGGCGATGCTCCGCAGCGACGCGAGCACCGAAACATCCGCATCCTGGTCGTGGCGGAGGTACAGCGTCCACTCGTTTCCGACACGCCGCAGCTTTGACACAGTCAGCGGCTTCTTCTCCATCTGGGCCTGCGGTGGGGGGGTTTGGAGTGGAGGGGCGGCACAGCACGTCAACTGAAGGGGCCCGGAGAGCAGGCACGCTGATGTGTTGCTGCCGCTTGCTGCACCACGACCACCTGGATCGCAAGGGGGGGGGAGGGGGGTGGGGGGTGGGGGGTGGGGGGTGGGGGGGGGCTGTAGGTCACGGTGGACTCCCGCACGTCGGGGTAGACCCGTTTGGGATATCGGAATATCGGGGGTCTGACGAGGGTCCGACCCCGGCGAGCGGGGGGGTCTGGACCCCCGCTCTTGGGGGTCGTCTGGGCACCAAAAATAGGCAGTGCAGACTCCCGATATCGGGGAGACCCCCCGCTCCAGGGGGTGGGGGTCCACCGTTCTTTCGTCGCTTTGTCAGCGAGTTGAGAGATCACATGCTGGGGCAAGAATCAGAGGAACAGGCTGGCAGGAATATGGACGCATGCACACTTCGTCCAAGATGTGACGAAGACAGGCAGCTCCGCTCCGCACCACGGGAGGGGAATGGGTAGAATGCAGGCCTGGGATCGGCCACAGAGGTGCAGCGCAGCCAATCACAACCATGACTTAGGCCTCGTGAGGCAGGCCCGCATGGGGGACGGAGCACGCAGAACGCCAGTGCAGCACCGGCATCCAACACCGCCTGTGTCTGATCGTCGTTGCCCACAACCATGTTCCCCACAACACGCAGATCAGGATGGAAAATACAATAGTATTCATCTGCCAGATTCGAGATCACACGGGGTAGCACACCACTGTCCAGCACAATCTGGATGCGTTTGTTTGACCTCTCGCTCGCATAGGTCAGACCCCACAGCGCGTCCATGACAGTCTCTGCGTCATCAACACCACCCTCTCCATGTCAGGAGCCCCTAATGCCATTCGACTCTGCAACCCCCTCTCTTCCCGATTATCAGGCGGAAACGCCGTCTCACCAGGGGAGCGACACGCTCTCCCCCGAGTGCACGTCGCCGAGCCCTTACGTGGGGCGTCGACTTCCTTTCTCCCCTTCCTCCCCCTCTGAGTCCTCGGTTCCCCGCGCGCAAAAACGTGTAGCGCACATGCGGGAGGCAGACGAATCTGCCCTAGAGCGCGGTTCGTTTCACAACAGAAGAATAGATCTCCCTTCCTCTCGCATTATCATCAGCACAGCTAGATCAGGCGTGCCTTCCCCTTTCCCACGGGCCTCACAGGCCTTGCGCTTCTTGGAGCGCAAGACACGTGCTGTCCGTCCTTCTCGTTCTCGTTTCCTCCGGAAGCAGGTGTTGCGTGCGGTTCCGAAGCGCACCCGCTGCATCCCCTCTCCCACCATCTTTCGTTCGGCGGCTATTCCGCGCTCTTTTCAACGCGTCGTCGCGAAGATTGCGCCTCAGTACCAGCAGGCGCAATCTCCGGCTTCCAGTGTGTGTGTGTCCCCCCTCCTTTACAGCGCAACGAGGAGGAGAGCGAAACCGTGTGGTGTCACGTAGAGCAAGAGTAGGATAGCGGGCCCGGTTCCTCACGGTATGGTCCTTCGGGGCCAGGCTGCGATGCCAGCACGCTAACCCAAATTGCAATACGTCATCAACAGAAATCATGTGAGACAGAACAGGCACTGCGGCAGGCAGCACACTCTGCCACCAGCATCGACTGCAGCAGAGACAGGGACCCCGACAGAGTTGCGCCGTCCTTAGTCAGTACGTCTAGACCTTACAGAGTCACTTTCTCAGGTCGTATACATGACCGACATCCCGACCCAAGCTGAGGGGGGGTGTCGGGATCGAGAGCAGCACAACCTCGCCCTGTGGCGGTGTGTGGCAGCAGGGCACACAGTGATCAAGCTTCGAGATCAGGAAACCACTTCTTGGCAAAAGTGACTGCCTCCTTCTCGGTAGATTCACGCAGCAGCTCCACAATACCAGCATCGACTGCAGCAGAGACACAGGGGTTGTCCCCAGACCCCGACAGGGTTGTGCCGTGCTCCATCAGTAACCCCAGACCCTCCAGAGCCACTTCATCAGTTTCTGCACACGATCCGGGGTGTTTCAGCCACGCAACGAAGGCTGGGACAAAACCTTCGTTAAAGAACACCGTGCGCTGCTCCTCGGTGCCTCCGTGCATGGCATTCGCCAGCACCCAAGCAGCCGGTTTCATGACGTCTGTGGGCAGATCCTGCGTTGTCATGAGATCCACAAGAAGCACCATGAAGTCGAGGTCGACAAGGTGTTGCAGCTGCGAAGGTGTCCCTACATCAACGTTGCCGATGGCCAACAGACACCCCTTTGTCACCTCTTTCTTCTGGGGAACTGACAGCAGCTTGCGAATGGCCAGTGCAGCACCGGCATCCAACACTGCCTGTGTCTGACTGTCGTCACCCGTCATCATGTTCCCCACAATACACAGAGCAGGGTGCAGGATATAAACCTCTTCATCTGCCAGCTTCGAGATCACACGGGGTAGCACACCACTGTCCAGCACAGTTTGAATGAGGGAAACTTCGCACGCATAGCTCAGACCCCACAGCGCGTCCATGGCGGTATCGGGGTCATCAACAGAGATCAGGTGAGACAGAACAGGCACTGCGGCACGCACCACGTTCTGCCCCACAGTAGGCTTGCCGCGCAGCAGTCCGTAAAGCGCGAGTGTTCCGTCACTCTTCATCTGAAGTGAGGCACCCACGTGCAGGCTGGCCAGGAGGGGCTGCAAGGCACCGGCACCGAGGGCCATGTCGCGCATGTTGGTGCTGTTATTCACAATGTTCGCGAGGCACCACGCGGCCTGCTCCTGCAGGTGGTTGTTCGAGCTGGACAGCATGCGGATGATGGGCGGCAGTGCGCCGTGCTGCACGACAACATCCGTCTGCTGGGTGGTGCCGGCCGCAATTTTGGTGAGTGCCCAGGCAGCCTCGCGCTGCAGCTGTGGGTTGGAGTGCGAGAGGAACTCCACCAGCTTCGGCACAACAGGAGGCGATGCGGCAATCACCATGTCGATAGGCGGTTGGTTGAGACGCATCACCCGCAAGGCAGTCGCAGCATGGAGCTCGTCTTCCCCGCCAGCATACAGCTGTACCGCAAGCCCTGCGATGGAACTCGGTGTCGGCACGATAAAGATGTGATTCTTCACCCTCTTGCGCTTCTTCATGGCAACCTTCTTCTCTGCACGCAAGGCAGCGTCCTTCTTTTCCACATCCGTGAGAGAAGCAGCAGCAGGGCTGGTGGCAACACACGCCATGGTGTGGTGAAGTGTCGACACAAATAGAATCACCTGTGTTGGAGAGGCTGTGGACAGACATCACGGTTGCACGGGGCAGCACAGTCTGTGCCGATGCGCGGGACCTGAATAGAAGTGCTGGGGGCCCTCGCTACCAGATGTGACTGAGTGAGAAAAAGTGAGTTCCAGCCCACTTCCCCTCACTGACTGACGAGCTGTGACGAGCTTTGACTGGTAGCGAGGGCCCCCGCTCGACAGAACTTGATAGTCCTATGGAATACACACACGGTGAACGTGACGTTATTGTCTTATGCCTGCAGAACAACAGGACTCAGGCCTGTGGTGGTTCAGAGGGCTGCGGCAAGGCAGGTTTCTGAAAACCCGGGTCAGGAGGGGAAAGACAGGCGGGGGGCGGGGCGGGGGCGGGGGAGGGGAAGTTGTCTCCCTCGCGTCAAAGGCAGCATTTGTGGTGCTGCTGCACTCCCCCGGGAAGCATCGGTCCACACAGAGCGTGCGTGTAAATTGTGTTCCGTTCGCTTTGGGTCCAAACAATATCCCTCCCCACCGTGCGCTGTGGTGATGCTCTGTGAAGCGGCATCCATTTCGCGACGCCTTTTGCCTCTCGTAACAAGCAATAACTAGGAAAAATATTACGAGATCATATTGGCCTCTGTGCAGATAGAATTGCACTGGACACTTCCACAACTATGCCTGATGAGCAGGTGGATCACGAAGAAGAAGCAAATCATGAGCAAGAGGCCAGTAGCAGTCCCGAGTCCGTCAACCTCCATGATATCCCCTAACCACACTGGCCTGCTGTGTGCAGCAATACAATACATCGCAATTCACCTCCCGGCGGCGTTCTGCAATAGACGCCCATGGGGGTGCCAACACAGACCGACCCTTCCTTACGACAGCCGGAACTCTTCTGTCGTATTTCGACGACCAAGGCTGGCGGCTGAAGGGGTTGTGCCGACGGGGCACAAAGCTGTAATTGCACCTCACATGCCAGGACAAGCAGAAGCGCTCATGCTGTACCGAAGCGGGAGGTGTCCATCACATCGTCGTCTGTGTGTGGCATTCAGACCAGATTTATTGGCAATACAGTCGCTCGCACTGCCCCCCACCCCCCAGAGACCCCATGGATCTTAGCATTGCAAATTTCGGTTGTGATGCTGCTCTGCACTGCTTGAAAAAAGCTTGATCTCAGGAAGCCCCCCCCAGTGGGTGGTGGGCTCGTCCCGTGTAGTTGCAGGGTTGCTGAGCGAATCGCGCAGCGAAAATCGTACGCATTTCGCTGTAATAAAAGACCTTACACTGCCCAGCAACTGCTAAAAGGCAGATCCGGGCTACTTTTCGTTGAGCGCACACTCCTGTGTCAAAGGCTGTGGAAGCCCCTGTGAAGTGGTATGAAGGTGCGATCTCTGACAAAGCTTCAGTTGTATGATTTCCTTCGCGACTTCGCTACGCTTCGTCGCTCGTTGCCTCTCAAGAAATTGGGCGCGAAAACAGAAAAGGGGGCCAGACACCGGAAACAACAAGACAAGACTTCGGCTGCGGCAGGCTGTGCTCCTTGGCGGCATCCTTAAAGTTCTCGCCATCCACCCACCCCCCCCCCCCGTCACCCTCTCGCACGGCGCCCTAGTTTCAGCTTTGACCAGTGAACTAACTAGTTAGGTAACTAGTTAGTTTCCTAACGAGTGATTACTAGTTAATAACTAGTTACTTACTAGTGATCACTAGTTACTTACGAGTGATCACTCGTCATATAACTAAACCCCCCTCCTGCATAATCTTAAATAACGGAGGATCCTTGAAATCGGTAGTGGACAGTAGCGGACAGGGCGGACATTTCCTTGTGGAAAAAGTGCCCGAAAAAAAAATTCGAAAAGGTCCCCCTTACAGAATTAGCCTTTTTTCAAAAAATCGGAAAATTTCGGACCGCAATTTGTACCCAAGAAAGTGCCGAATTTTCGGACTTGGTCCGATTTGAACGATTTCCGTGCCTCTTGCAACCCCCATGAGGGGCGGCTGCTGTTTCGGGTTCTTCCGGTGGTACATGCTGGGGTGTCAGGACAGGGAATCCTGCTCGCTGTACCCGGTGATCCCTGACGCAGCCAGGAAGTGGAGAGCCTTGGAACCCTGGTTGAGGCCTGTAACACCCGGCCTTCCTGCCACTTGTGGCATTGTGGAGTGGAGGTGGTTATGGAGAAGGTTCTCTCTCCGTCCGGTCGAGCACAACCGTCCTCTCCAGCCAGGGGTCATCTACTTTCCAAACAAGGGCCAGGAACATGCTCAAACAAACCAATTGATCAGAAAATCTGGCTTGCCGTGGAATCATTGAGCATTGGGGAGTGGTTTGCCCCCTTGCTGCGTATGACATGTCCATTTTTGACGATTTTTGGGCAGAATTTGGTGCGTGGGACCTTTCGATTTTCATGATTTTTTTCAGAATTTCGTGGGGACCGGTACCCCATTTGAGGGCCAAAAATCTCATTTCCGAGGCCTGGGAATGGTCGCAGTGGCCTCAGATGTCCAAAAACGTTCAATTGAAAAGCGCCCTATCACTTCACAGCTACAACCGCTCTGATGAATTTCCTTTTGTTTGTTGCGTTGACGCTTCTACACACAAAACCCTGAACTGATCACACCCTGAGCCTGATGAAGGGTGGGGTTAGTGTATAGAGCACGTTTGGTTGCAGCTGTGGTGGGGCGCTTTCCGCTCACACGAGTGTGCTTAACCTCTCCTCGAAAAAAAATTCGAAAGGTCCCCCCTACTGGCACCCCGGATTAGGACATGTCTCTGGGGGTGTCCGGGGGGCATTTTTAGCCCATTTTTGGCTGGGGAAAATGGGCCATTTTTCACGATTTTTTCGGTTTTTTGTCCGGACCGGCACCGCATTTGAGGGGCCAAAATCTGATTTCCGAGGGGGTCTTCGCTACGGGGTGATCGTCAGTGCATTTTGGTGCATTTCCTGTTGAATTGGCTGAAAACTGACGAAGTTTGTCGAAGTTTGTCGACCAGCGAAGACCCCCCGAGGCCCGGGAATGGTCGCAGTGGCTTCATTTGGCCAAAAACGTTCAATTTACCCTTCCCCAAAAAAAAATTTCGAAAGGGTCCCCCCAGGCGTGTATCTATTTCACGGAATGAAAATAGGAATTTGGGGGGAAAATATTTTTTTGCACTATTTTTTTTTGCACTTTTTTCCTTTGGATTTTATTGTGACCCTACTTGGTATTGGCAGAAAATTTTTATGTTCCCGGTCTTGGATGTGCTCAAACATTCAAAAGAACACATTTTCCGTGGCCAAAAAATTTTTTGCACCCGGAGGTGGGGATGGGGGTGGTGGTCACTACTTTTTTGCACCATTTTCCTTTGGGTTTTATTGTGACCCTACTTGGCATTGGCAGAATTCTTTTATGTTCCCGGTCTTGGATGTGCTCAAACAGTCAAAAGAACACATTTTCCGGGTGCAAAAAAATGTTGCACCTGGGGGGTGGAGAGGGGGGTCGGAGGGCGGTGGTGTGAGGCTTGCTCTCGAGCTCAAACCAACAGATGTTCACTACCGTGGCCTCCGGCGGCTGGGGGGCTCCGCCCCCCAGACCCCCCTGTGGCGTGTCTTTGCGCGACAATTTATCGTCCCCCCATGCGACATGTGCTATCTGTCAGTTGTGTTGTACTTGAGCGTATGCGACTATGGAGCCAGGCCAACAGACGTTCGCTACCGTGGCCTCCGGCGGCTGGGGGGCTCCGCCCCCCACACCCCCCTGTGGCATGTGCCTGGTCTTGGAGCCAAGTCCTTGCGCGTACGGGGCTGCGGCATGTCGGTTCCAGCACCCTCGCGGGAGGCTGGGCCCGAGCACTGATCTCTAAGAGACGAACCACCTTGCGAATGCGATCGGGTTTGCGGGCTTGCGGCCATGACATCTCGAAAGGGTTGTCGTGGACCCGTGATCATGTTTCGGGTTCGACTTGGTGGGCATCCGTGGCGATTCGCGGAACCACGTGTATGTGTGCGAGGAAGCAAAGAGATAACACACCAGGAGCCACACAGCACCAGGTCGACCTGGATCTGATCGAGCTCAGGGGGAAGGAAGCACAGTCACCAAAGTGATATCACCACCGGCCTCAACCACCAAACTGCAACCGCAGAAGTTCCGCTATTCTCACAAGGGAAGGCGCCCTGGGATGTAGCAGTGATTTGTGTGCAGCGCCATCAAGTGACACTGACCGCCTTGAACAGAGAGGTAGTGTACAGATGGCGATCAGTGAGAGGGCGTGCTGTGTCCTTCCACTTCCCCATCTACCTCCATTCGTTCACCGTTGTTGATAGTGATTTTTTCGCCATTTTTTCGAATCGTATGCATCGGTCAGGCCGAGTGAATCAAAATAGCGCAAAAATCACACCAAAATCTGTGTCTGAGGCACAGAAATCGTGCATAAAAGTACCCAAAAAAAGTGCAAAAAAACCAAAATAGGATTTCGAAAATTGGCCAAAATACCCCCAAAATAGAGCCACACCTGGGTCCCCCTACAAATCGCCGGTCTTAGGAATTTTTTTTGGGCACCCAGATTTCAAAAATTTTCAAACTATTTTCTGGACCAAAAATCAAACTATTGAGGTCCTGGCCGGACATGTCCGGGGGGGGGGGGGGGGGGGGGGGGGTCAAAATTGGATTTCCCGAATTTCCGGGTCTGGACATGTCCGCCCGGACATCCGGACACCAGAAAATGTCCGCCCGGACATGTCCGCCCTGTCCGGGGCGGACATTTCTGGATGTCCGGATGTCCGCCCGGACATGTCCGGGCGGGAAATTCGGGAAATGTCCGGGGGGGGGGGGGGGGGGCAGTGTTGTTAGAAACCGAGTTTTAAACATTTTAAACGTTTTACAGGGGGGGGTCAAATAAACGTACTTAGTACTACTATTCGGCGAACGCGCGGGCCTAAATCGACCTCGCCAGAAAATTAATAAATAGTTTGCGAGCGAATAGACGTACTAAGTACGTCTATTCAACTTTTCCTAAAAACGCTGTTTGCAGGGGCTCTGCGGGGCTGTTTGGTCCACCAGGGGCGCGCTGGTCACTGCTGTCGTCCGTCTCTCACTTCTTCTGCCTTCCGGTCGAGTATCCGCTCTGTTCTCGTCCTACCACTCGCCCCTCATTTGGTTTCGTACCGTTTTGATTTGTATTGCCTCCCCCCCCCCTCTGGTGCCCCCCCTGGTTGACATTCTTGTTGAGTTAGTGAAAGCATACACAGTTCATCAGAGCTGTCAGCTTCACTGTCGGTGGTTGGTTGGTGCGTTGATGCTTAAAAAAAGATGTGAAAAGGGCAAGCCACAACCAGCACGCCCCAACTTACTTCTTCTTGGGCTTGCTGGGGCAAGTCTGCATGTTGTGCCCAGGCTTCCTACACCCTTTGCAGAGCCTGCGGTGTTTGTTGGGAGTCTGGGTGGTCGGGGACGCTGCGCGCTTCTTTTCGGAGGACTGGGAGGACTGGGAAGGCTGTGTCTGTGTGAGAGAGTTCACACGAACCGGCTTCGCCCATGCCAAGATGCTTGTCTGTTGGGTTGGCTGAGACACAACTTTCTTTTGGGTGGACTGCTTCTCTGTGCTCTCTTTTGCCTTCCCGTCCAACCCAGGTTCAAGGTCCGCACCACCAGCCTCAGGGGATGTTTCTGTGCTTGGTGCGAAGGTGAGGTCCGGACAAAGGGAGCTCTTCACGAACCCGTCCTCCTCACCCGACACCTTCAGCACGTACCCCATATCCCGCAAGCGCTGGGCTACCACCTCCCCCCTCACACTTTCCACCGACTTTCCCCAAACAGCTCCAACAGAGGTGCACATGGCCTCGCGGTACCACCTCTCTGTGAAGCGACAATCCTGGCGAAAACCTTCGGCTGTTGATTTCTTTATCTCGAGACGGGCTTTGTCCTTGAGCCCTTCCAGGTGAGTGTGGAAGGCAGCCTTGAATGGTGCAAATGCATGCACATCAAGGTACTGCACTGTTCCTGTCAACCCACCTGGAATGACCGCTGACTTCGCCCCCGTCTTCCTGTGCAAGTACGCAACATTTTTTGGTGCAATGTGTGTTGTCGCCGAGTCATAAATGACAAGCACGTTTTTGTTTTTGCAAATGGGGGCCAAGACGCTGTCAATCCACCACCGCCACTCGGCTTCTTTGACCCAGCCGGTTTTCTGGAAAGTACAGTTAACCCCCGAGTCTTTGTGAATCTGATGCTCCTCCTTCTTTATCCTCTCGCCCGCACCTTTAAAAACGATCGACTGCTTTGTCGCAAGAATGGTCCTGTCTTTCACACTGAACGTGACAGCACCAATCAACGTGGCAAATCTATTTTTGCCAGCATCGGTATCGACCATGATGTTGGTGTCAGTGGTGTAGCACAACAGTTTGTCCCTGCGGGTAGAGCTCTTGTACAAGGCAGACTCATCCACATTCACAACCAGGTCAAAAGTACCAAAGGGGTTGTGCAGCAGCTCGGACCCGATGGAGAGGCGTCTGATGGTGGACCAGAAGCTGTGCAACTGGACCCGGGCTTTTTCAAGAGAAAGCTTGGCAATGCGCGAAGTACGAAATTGAAACTTGTTTCTCCTGGCCCAACCGTCAATCCACTCCACCGAAGCCTGGAAGCCTTTCGGGAAGGGAACAAAGGACATGGCAAGCTCCTTGATTTTGCGGCGCGTCGTTGGCAAGTCGTTCTTCCGCCGTTCTCCCACTTCTTTAAGCACGTGGGCCTCCACCTCAGGAAAGAAACACGACCTCCCCCCCCCCGCCTTTCTTTTGGCATGTGTTTTTCCATCATTTGCTGGGAGGCTCTTCATCGCCTTATCCTTGGGAAAGTCTCTCTTCCAACGAGTTGCCGTTGTCGAACACTGGTCCCGGTTCACTTGGATAGGAGGGTTACCAGGAGGAGTAGGAGGAGCAAAAAGGTAAGCACGCATGGTCTCCATCACCGGGAGCCCAGCCCACAACAAGGAGGCTACAGCCTGCTTGTAGTGGGACGTGTAGCAGGCCCGGCGGGTTGTATCCCCAACCTTTGAAGGGGCCCTGCAGTGCTTAATTTCCCCCCCCAAAAACTCCTTTAGGTTTTCAACCGAGAGCACAATATCCGGGGAAGGGGTCTCCCCCTTCGTTGCACTCTCGGTATCCCCACCCGTGTTCCCTTCCCCACCCGTGTTCCCTTCCTCCCTTCCCTCCCCACTGTCCCCACTCCCGTCATCAGAGCCGTTCTTTTCGAGTTCTTCGAGAACAGAGACTTTTTCGATGTCGTCGTCGTCGTCGTCGTCGCAGGTGCTCTCAGAGCTGCCATTCGATCCAGCGCCGCCCTCTGAGTCAGCGTCATCGTTCTCTGAGGTAGTGTCGTCGTTCGGTCCAGCGTCGTCGTTGCTCGCAGAAACCACAATCGCGCACGCGGTCTCCGCAGCCAACAGCTCCCGAAGATCACGGAGCACAGATTTGAGATCGTCTTTGGAGGGTGCCTGGCGTTCTTGGACCTCCCGCTCGATATCAGCAGCTGAAGACAGCTGATGAATCCGTGTGGGGAAAAAGTGTGTTGCATGCCGGACGGCCTGAATCCCACACGACCACGCGTCCTTCTGCATCCCACTCAACACCACACGGACAGTGCTGAACTTCTGCTCGAGGCTCTTGGCGAGTGGAGAACCGTGAATGATCGCGTGGTCGTCAATCACGATACACTCATCCTCCCGGAAAGCACAAAAGACCCAGTGGAGGCCTGTGTTGTTGTGTGTGTTCACCACACAACCCTGCCACTCCGATTTTGTCTCCCAGAACGCCACACCCTGGGGACTAGCTGGATAGCGCTTCATCCCTTTTGTGATGCTCTCGAACTGGCAGTACTCAAAAAAACGAGTACCGTCCGGGTTTTTCACCGGATCATACCGGGGGTTGGCGACACGGGACACTGCTTCTACACCAGCGGGCTGCAGGTAGTGAACCAGCAGGTTCCCCACGTCGCTCGTCGTCAGCCAGTACCCCACCTTGACATTCTTTGAGGAATGCCCTTTTAAAAACTCGGCCCTTTTGGGGCCGCCTCCGTGCGCTTCCGTCGGCTGTGCCTCACACCCACCCCGAAGGACTGGAATGGGTTTGGCTTGTGTCTTCGGCGCGGAGCAGTCGGTTGAAGGTTTGGCTTGTGTCTTCAGCGTGGAGCAGTCGATTGAAGGTTCGGCTTGTGTCTTCGGCGCGGAGCAGTCGGTTGAAGGTTTAGCTTGTGTCTTCGGCGCGGAGCAGTCGGTTGAAGGTTCGGCTTGTGTCTTCGGCGCGGAGCAGTCGGTTGAAGGTTCGGCTTGCGTCTTCGGCGTGGAGCAGTCGGTTGAAGGTTCGGCTTGTGTCTTCGGCGCGGACCGGTTGGTTGAAGGTTTGGCTTGTGTCTTCGGCCATGAAAAAATCGGGCCATTGCAGCGTGCCCTGGCCCGGGCCAGTTGGTTGAAGGAAGGCCGGGGAGCGCATGGCGGTGGCCCATCCTCGAATATCTTGAACAGGAGGCATTCCATCAGCAGGAGGCACATGAAAGCATCGGACGTCATCATTATGTCGGACACCAGCCGAAGCTATTGGCTCTGTTGGTGGATGGTGAAATCTGGGCAGTTGGATTGCGGGTTTGCGGGCGTGTGTTGATCAGTGCTGCACAACAGGAGAGAATGTCAAACAACGTCAGGGAAGGGGGCTGCGGGGGGTGGGGGGTGGGCTCAGCTGGTCCTCGAAGGCTACATCTATGGTGAGGTGTGTCTGGGGCCATCCGTCCACATCTTCTCGTTGGTGGTAGGGACTGCGGACGCCGTAGATGAGGAGTCGTTTAATGCGCGCCGCTCTTCAGCAGTGATTTTGACGCCTCTGGACCCCAGGAGTTTGCGGGTTTCCGGGTTTGCGGTCTTCAGCAGTGGTTCTGATGCCTCTGGACCGCAGGAGTTTGCGGGTTCGCTGGTTTCCCGTCCGTATGTGTCTGAGGGGGGATGCCCCGATTCCCTTCGTCACGACATATCTTTGAGCGTAGGTCACTTCCCCCCTCTACGGACCCCGTGCACCCTGGTTCCCCTAAGTGGCACCAATAGACCCCGTTGTCCCCATTCCTTGCCCCAAAGTTTGCAGATTTGTGTGTCTCCAAAAAGAAAATCTCAAAAAAAACGGAAAATTTTCCCAAAAAAAAAGGGTGAAAAGTAAGTACTACTATTCAACGGCCCAACGTGCCCCAGAGCCCCAAAAAAATAAGTACTACTATTCGGCTAAGTACTACTATTCAACTAAGTACGTTTATTTGACCCCCCCCTGTAAACGTTTTAAAGTTTAAAACGCCGTTTTAAATTATTTAAAACGGGGTTTAAAACGGCAAAAAACCCTGCAAAATATAGGGGGAGACTTTTCGATTTTTTTTTCTGGAACCCAAAATTGATCGTTTTGGGCCATCTGAGGCCATCTTCGGCAAAAAAATCCAATTTTGAGGCTCCCTGGGGGTCCCAAATGGGTGAACAAATTCCCTGTGTGAAATAGCCTATTGCAGGCCTTTTGAGCATGATCAGGCAAACACAGCTGTGTGGCAGGGCTTTCTGCGAAAATTCGCCTCCTGGTGAAGTGGGCTACTTTTCACCCTCCATTCACCCTGGCCTCAACCCGTTCCTCTGCTCACCCTGACGCAAGCTCATGCCCTCATCGTTGACAATCACCCAGAAAAGATTCAGGATGGTACAGTACAGACTCGGGTGCACGAACGATCCAACGGTGGTGCCTGTTTGACTTGCTGGTGTATGGTTGATCATTGCTTGTTACGTACATGTCGCTTTCTCAGCGCCCCCGCCTTCACCGAAACCCGATGCCCAACACGAGCGGTGTGGCGCCCGTGGTACTGACCCCTTCGGACCTTAACTCCAGCGGTAGCCGCCGGCTTTCTTCAAAGAAACTCATCGATGACGTCCCCCCAGAGTGCAGGTTCCTGCTGCCTACCCACGATCATTAGGGTGCCGAGAGAATGGCTAGGTGATCAATAATTGTCCCAAACACTAGCTTGGCAACAGCCAGAGCAACCCCAGGTGGGGCGCAGCCGAGTGCTGCAACCATCGTTCTGACAGCAACAACATCACCTGGCTGTCTTGTTGAACACAGCCGTGATGAAGCTGGCTGCGCTTCCTGTTTGGAGTTCATCGGGATCCGTTCTGCAAAAGTGAAAGTTGGAGGCAAAGAATACATGACGAGGATGGTTACGCCTTTTGTAGGCTTCTCTCGATCAGAGAAGTCGGGCGTCCATAGGAGAGTAAAGGGAATACAGATATGCTCCTCTCAAAGAGGGGCAGGCCAAAGGTAGGCTCCAGGTGGCAACTGGAACTGTGCAACTTTTCCAGAAGGTGCTTCCAGGACTGTCGAAGGAGCTGGTGGAGTTCGCTGGGTCCATTGCCATCCCCATCATGGTGATCCGGCCTTCAACCTGCGACTTTGTATCATGGATTCAGCTCAAAAGGGTGCACATCGAGTGATGCAAGATGAAGATTCGACACTCCAGAAATATGCTGATGTCAAACTGCATTATTCCTGAGAACAACGGAGGGGGTGTGCCAACTGATGCCGGTGCGATTGATGCAACCCTCACCACAACGTCAGTGCCACCTATTTTCCACCAATAATGTGTCCGCTGTGACAGGAATGCAGGAATAATCACCCAGAATATGAGCTGGGGGGCCTCAGGGGGCATGGAAAAAAAATTTTGGCCGAAAAAATTTTTTTTTGGTGTGAAAACACCACAGAAACGCCCTGTTTTAACCCCCGTTTTAAACTCCGTTTTAAATTAATTTAAAACGCGTTTTAATTTAAAACATTTAAAACATTTAAAACGTTTAAAACGTAAAGTTTTAAATGGGGGCTAACAACAATGGGGGGGGGGGTCAAAATTGGACCCGGACATCCGGACACCCGGATTTCCGGTCCGGATATGTCCGCCCTGTCCGCCCTGAAATCGCCTAAGGGGCCGGGGGAAATCCAGGAATATGAAGAATCCTCCAACAGGAAACTCACTAAAATGCACTGACGGTCACCCCGTAGCGAAGACCCCCTTATGGTTTTAGAAGTTCGCAGCATGCCCCTCACTGAGGCATGCTGCGAACTTCTAAAAAAGACTTCACTGGTCTCCTTCGCGAGCCGCTGTCTGAAGGAAACAAAGTGCATGTGCGACTGAGATCAACCCAGTGAGGAAACGCCCCCCTGTTTCCAGAAGGGACGTACTGTCTTGCGCAATGCGGAAGCTGTGGGAACGGACAGGTGCGGAGTGCACCTCTAACCTGCGCCAGGGGTGCTGTGCACCAGGCTGCGTGCATGTTCAAGCTGTCCTCCGTGAGCACCGGGTGGTACGGGCAACGGGTGCTTCTACAACAAGGTGCGCTATTCCTCTACCGCACGGAAGCTGCCCTGGGGGCCCGTTCCTTCCACGACCTGGTCCCGCCAAGCTACTAACTACTCACGACGCATCGAGTCGGGGCCTTTCCTAAATCTGGGGGTCGGGGGCTGATGGGGGGCTGGTCGGGGGATGGGAACCGAAATCGGATACAAAAAAAATCTGCCCCACATGGGAAGACCCCTGTTGCCCACGACTGTTTCTCGTTAGGTAACTAGTTATATAACGAGTGATCACTAGTTAGTAACTAGTTACCGTATTCGGAAAAATACTGGAACGGAATAATGTTCCAAGTTCCAGCCGAGACCCCATCTGTTCCAGTTATTTTCCGTTCCAGAATTGTTTTGGGGGGTCTGCGCGGACTTGGCCGTTTTCTGAGAGTCGGGTACTTTCCCAAGGGTATGCTGGCCCACCATCCTCCACCATGGCATGGGGTGGGGTGAGGTGGGATTTCGGACATGTGCCCCAAAAACTGACAAGTACCCGCCAATTTCCCCCATATTCTAATTCTGGAACGGAAAAATACTGGAACGGAATAATGTTCCAAGTTTCGAAAATCCGGGTTTGTTCCAGTTATTTTCCGTTCCAGAAAAAATCCGTTCCAGCATTTTTCCGTTCCAGTATTTTTCCGAATACGGTATATGACGAGTGATCACTAGTTAGTAACTAGTGTCACTCGTTCGTCATTTTCACTCGTTAGTCCACTGGTCAATAACTAGTTATCTCGTTGACTAGGTCGCCGTGCGTATGCATAAAGTGTAAGGATCCCCGTGAATGAAAACTCGCACCCCCCCCCCTAGGGAAGTCCACGTGTAGGAAAATCCCTGTTTAGGCCTGTCACAAACACGATTTTTTTGATTTTCGGTCAAAAACTCCACCAAAATGGGCGTACCTGGCCAAAAATCTCGTGGGGGATCACTGAAAAAATCCGAGAAAATAGCAGACACCCTCGGGAAAGTCGATCCATTCGAATTACTTGGCATTTTTTCCTGAAAAATGGCCGAAAATGTGTAACAAAAATGTAACACTTTTCGGCCAAATTGTAACACTTATCAAAACCCCATCTGAGCGCCCAGAATACCATCTAAACACCCCAAAACCGCAAAAATACCCCTCCAGTGAGGTATCCGGGTGGGAAAAAATGGGGGTTGCACCTTTTTGAGACCCAACTTGGGGTCCCAGCCGGGATTTCCTGGCCGAACCCCCATAAACCCCCTGGTTTTCCCCTCTTTTTCAGCCTTTTCCAGACCCGCGGACCCAAAAAATACCACCCAGAGGGCCACAGAAGTCCCCAAAACCCGCCAGGAGTCACAGACATGTCCTAAAAGGGGTGGGAAAAACCAGGGGCGACCACTTTGGTGGTCAGTTTTGACCCAGACTCCCGAAATTTCCTGCTGTAACACTTATGTAACACTTAGCGGTACAGAAGTTGGTGAAATTACACCACTTTTCGGGGTGGCTCTGGGTGCCCAGAATACCATCTGGACACCCCAAAACCATGATAACCTCATTCCAGTGAGGTATCCGGGTGGGAAAAAATGGGGGTTGCACCTCTTTGAGGGAACCTTTGGGGTTCCGGTGGGTGTTGAGTCGGGAACCCCCCCAAAACCCCCCAAAGTACCCTGCTGGAGGCACTCAAAACCTCCCACACCAACATCGACCCCACGAACCCGAATAGGGGCGGTGGAGTGAAAGCCTTGTGTCGCCAGGAGCTAACAAGGACATTTCCTTTGGAGAGAGTCATGGTAGGTACACAATTGGACATCGGGGGTCTTCTCGGAGCCAAACTGTGTCCGTGTGCTGGAAAGGTGTATGTTCACCTGACATATCGAGGACATCCTCAGAGCCGTGGGGTCTTCTCACCACCAAGTCACTCTGAGTCTGAGACAACCAACTCGGAGCCCGCGACAAGTGTCATTGTTCCCTCCTGGCGACACAAGGCTTTCACTCCGTCGCCCCTATTCGGGTTCGTGGGGTCGATGTTGGTGTGGGAGGTTTTGAGTGCCTCCAGCAGGGTACTTTGGGGTTTGGGGGGTTTTGTGGGGGACTCAACACCCACCGGAACCCCAAAGGTGGCTTCAAAGAGGTGCAGCCCCCATTTTTTCCCACCCGGATACCTCACTGGAATGAGGTTATCATGGTTTTGGGGTGTCCAGATGGTATTCTGGGCACCCAGAGCCACCCCGAAAAGTGGTGTAATTTCACCAACTTCTGTACCGCTAAGTGTCACATAAGTGTTACAGCAGGAAATTTCGGGAGTCTGGGTCAAAACTGACCACCAAAGTGGTCGCCCCTGGTTTTTCCCACCCCTTTTAGGGCACATCTGTGACTCCTGGGGGTTTTTTGGGGGCTGCTGTGGCCCTCTGGGTGGTATATTTTGGGTCCGCGGGTCTGGAAAATACTGAAAAAGAGGGGGAAACCGGAGGGTCCATGGGGGTTCAGCCAGGAAATCCCGGCTGGGACCCAAAGCTGGGTCTCAAAAAGGTGCAACCCCCATTTTTCCCCACCCGGATACCTCACTGGAGGAGTATTTTTGCGGTTTTGGGGTGTTTAGATGGTATCCTGGGCGCTCAGATGGGGTTTTGATAAGTGTTACAATTTGGCCGAAAAGTGTCCATTTTTGGTCCACATTTTCGGCCATTTTTCAGGAAAAAATGCCAAGTAATTCGAATGGATGGACTTTCCCGAGGGCGTCTGCTATTTTCTCGGATTTTTTCAGTGATCCCCCACGAGATTTTTGGCCAGGTACGCCCATTTTGGTGGAGTTTTTGACCGAAAATCAAAAAAATCGTGTTCTGTGACAGGAAAAACGGCCTCGTGGACCTCCCTAACCCCCCCCCCCCTCTCTCTCTGCCCTATCCCCCTCCCCCCGCTGGCGTGCCGATCCCCGAAGCTCCGCCCGGGAGCGGACCCAGCCAGGTCGTACCGCTTGCCCCCAGCAACCACACGGAATCAAAAACGGTCGTCGCCACCAGCCTCGCTCCTCCTGGCCCCCTGGTAAGGGGAGGGAAGGTGACAACGGGGCAGGAACAGGGTTGGCATCACTCGTTGTGCAGGTTTTGTTGGGTTGGGTTGGGGGAAGGGGGGGGGGGGGATGGAATGGGTTGCACCACAGGGGGTCGGGCGGCAGCCCGTTTTGCGACGACGAAATGAAGCGTGTAGCGGAAAGAAAAAAATAACCCCCCCGCGTGCCTGAAAAGCAAGCCAAAAAAAAGCGGGCGCGGGGGGAAAGACCCCTCTCACGCAAGCATCTCAGAGTAGTGCGACCCGCAGGACACAGGGGTGCCTGGGCGGGACGACGTGTAGGCACTGTCCAACAGAGACGAGGTGCTTCTCGACACAGGCACCAGGAGGTGTGTGTGTGTCGTGGTCAGCAGCCCCACACTGCTGGTGGTGGTGTTGAGCAGGCCACCCATGCTGCTCGCTGTGTTGTTGAGGGCCGCGATACTGCTGGCGGTTGTGTTGAGCAGCGCGGTGTTGGGCGTCCCACCCAGAAGCGGCTTGGCCCGCAGGCAGCTGCTGCTCGGCACACCCAACGCGCGCATCCCAACGGCGGAGGTGATGCGGCACGCCGAAAGGGCCTCATCCGACCCACTCTTGTTGCCAAACCCGCTCTCCCCGCCCTCGTCACAGCTCACGTTGTGGCTGGAGCACAGCCTCCCATAGCTCACACTGGCGGTGCCCGACGCGTCGGTCCCGCTCAGCTCGGCACCCGCCATCTCCTCCTCCTCCTCCTCCAGGGCAGCAGAGCTGCGGCGGGGCAGGAGGAAGGAGCGGAAGCGGCCCGCCGTCGCAGCGTTCTGGAGAGCGTAGATGAAGAAGGAGATGTCCATCACGGCTTTGGCTGTGGTGATCACAGCGGAGGCGAAGAGGAGCAGCTTGGGGAAAGCGAGCCCGGAGGAGCGGTCAGCCTCGAGTGCGGCGGTCATCAGCACCACCGCCAGCAGGATCAGCAGCGCGTTGGCGCAGCCGATGATGTTGTCGAGCCGGGAGATGAAGGGCTGCACCCACATGGTCCCCACGCAGAAGATGAGGAACGCCGCCGACACGCAGCTGTTGCGGATGAGGCAGAACCTCTCGGTCTGCCACGCCGACAGGCAGCCCACCGCCAGCAGGAGGGCCAGCTCCGACATCAGCCACCACGCGGCCCCCTCGCGGTAGCTCTGGAAGCAGGCGCGGTATTTCTCGAAGAAGTGTGCCCCGCCTTCGCGCGGCACCCACTCAACGGCACCCAGCAGGAAGGCCAGCAGCGGGGAGCGGCGGAATGGGGTCACCGTGGCGGCGAAGACGGAGGGGCGGAGGACCTTTTGGTAGAGCACGGCGGGGAAGGCGGCGACGCAGGCGATGCCGAAGGCGCCAACAACGATGTTGGTTTTGGTGGCGTCGGAGAAGAAAGCGAGACGTGTGGCGGACAGCAGTGTGCCCGGCATTAGGAAGACGGATGGGATGACGATGATGCCTGAGACGTGGGGGCAGCGGCGCAGCGTGGCATAGAGGTGGCACAGCACCAGCACACAGAACACCGAGATGACGTTGCCCACCACGGCCCCGATGTAGTAGCGGTACCGCCCGTTGCCGACCTCCAGCCCGAAGGGGCTGTGATTCCACTCCAGCGGCTCCGCGTCCTGCAGGTCGACATCCTCCATCTGGCAGTGGAGGCGTTGGATGACGAGCAGCTTCGATACGGTGGTGACGGCGGTGGCCCCCGCCACGGATCCCACAAAGGAGGTCACCGTCGTGACGTCCAGCACGGTGGGGGGCACCACTGCCGCGGTGGGCGCGGGGGTGGGTGCGGCCGCCGTCACGGTGAGTGTCACCAGGGGCTGCAACAGGGGGGGCCCTGGCGTGTCCGTCGGGGGGTGTGCCGGGGCGGCGAGGGCTGTGGGGGGCAGTGGCGCCGGGAGTGGCGTGCCCGGCGCGGGTGTCGCCGGTGGCGCGGTGGCGGGGGGTGCGGGCGCCGCGGTTGGGGGCGACGCCGTGGCGGGGTGGGGGGTGGGGGGTGACGGCGTCGGCGCCGGTGTCGGGAGGCGGGTGGGCGGTGCGGGCGTCGCCTCGGCCACGAGGAACATCTGCAGGTCAGCCCCGTCGGTGCCGGACACGAGGGCCACGCTGCCTGACGCAGCGATGCCCGTCAGCGAAGCGCTGGCCTGCGCCTGCGTGGAGTCTGCGGCAAGACTGCCATCGAGGTTGATCGGCAGCAGCGTCAACCTCCGCGTCAGCACGTCCGCCACAAACAGCACAGACATCCACGCCAGCACCGGGCCCCCCTGCCTCGCTGGGGTTGGGCTGCCGCAGCAGTTGCGCACCCCTCGTGAGCGCATGCCGCCGCTGTCGATGTGCATCCACTGCACGCCCTGCACGGTGTGGATGTACACATGGTCCCCCTGCACGCTGAGCGCCGACGCGTCGGCATCAAGGTCGGCGTAGTCCACCAGCTTCGGGTCGGAGTCTGGCCTGACAATCATCCTGCTGACCCTGCGCGGCTCCAGCACGAACAGGGTCCTGTCAGAGGCGGCGACCGCAACGCAGGTTGTGCCGCCCGGCAGCGCCAGGCCCCCTGCCACCCGGGGCCACGGGTCATTCGGCTTGCTTACGACGAAGTCACCGATGCGGTCGTTGGGCATGATCTTCGACATCGTGTGGCAGCAGGCGAATGCACGGCCCCCGTTGGCCACGGTAAGGGAAGAGCAGTCCCGCAGGTCGGGGGCCGCACCTCCCACGATCGCCAGCGTGGGCGGGTTGTCTGTGATGTTGAGGGTCACGAAGCTGCCGTCGTCCCCCACAGCGTAGAGATATCCCGGCGACTCGGTGTTCTGCGCGACACTGGCAAGGCCCCCGGTTGCGGCTGACCACACAAGCTCCTTCTCAAACCGCAGGCGCTGCCCCTGCGCTGCACCCTCGTCGAAGCTCCACATCGCCACGCTGCGATCACGGAAGGGCGCATAAGCAAACCTGTGCGTGCTGCGGGCATCTATCACCACACCCTTTGTGTAGGCGCCGGGGTCAGCAGGGTCCTTGTCGGACACATCCCAGGGGGTTGCTGTGTAGAGCTGTGCAGACACAAGGTGCCCTGGAGGGAGCACCCAGGCCGCAAGGCTCAGGACGGCAAGACGTGTGTGTGGCTGCATCAGCCCGTGGGCCCTGTGGGGGAGGCAATGGCGGTGTGATGGGTGCGTGTGTGGTGCATGCCAATGCAGGGCGCCGCCCAGAGGTTGGCGGGCAGCGGGATGCAAAACATATACTGCCGCTGAGATAGAGAAGCGAGGAAGAAACCAGACCCGGGGAGCCGATTCGCTGCAGCTCGATACGTAGACGGAGTCAATTGTTTTGCTATGCTCAGCCACATTCCATCCATTGTCAACACTGCAAGCAATGTCTCCTATACTCTAGGGTTTAGTTGTGGGAACGAGTATGAGAAGCAGCCGGGGTTTGCCGGGCCCAAAGGCGTGGGATTGGAGTGGCTCGGCATGACGGGTGCGTGCGCAGGGGAACTCCAGAAGCCACCTTTAGACCGGCCTCGGCACCAACTTTGCAAGCCCACAGAGCACCGGTACAGTTCGTCGTCAAACACAGAACCAACCAGACACGGGATGCAATGAGAACACGGGGGCACCTTGCCGCGGTTACCACACAAAAGCCCCGCTAGCTGAAAGCCTTGGTGAAGAAGTTTGAGTCTCCCCAGCCGCCCTTCTTCCTGAGGCAGCATGACCGACATCCCGACCCAAGCTGAGGGGGGGTGTCGGGATCGAGAGCAGCACAACCTCGCCCTGTGGCGGTGTGTGGCAGCAGGGCACACAGCGGTCAAGCTTCGAGATCAGGAAACCACTTCTTGGCAAAAGCGACTGCCTCCTTCTCGGTAGATTCACGCAGCAGCTCCACAATACCAGCATCGACTGCAGCAGAGACACAGGGGTTGTCCCCAGACCCCGACAGGGTTGTGCCGTGCTCCATCAGTAACCCCAGACCCACCAGAGCAACGCGAAGGGTGTTCCCACACGATCCGGGGTGTTTCAAATACACAACGAAGGCTGGGACAAAGCCTTCGTTGAAGAACACGGCGCGCTGGTCCTTGGTGCCTCCGTGCATGGCATTCGCCAGCACCCAAGCAGCCTGTTTCATGACGTCTGTGGGCAGATCCTGCGTTGTCATGAGATCCACAAGAAGCACCATGAAGTCGAGGTCGATAAGCTGCTGCAGCTGCGAAGATGTCCCTGCAGCAACGTTGCTGATGGCCCACAGACACTCTTTTAACACCTGATTCTTCTGGGGAACTGACAGCAGCTTGCGCATGGCCAGTGCAGCACCGGCATCCAACACTGCCTGTGTCTGACTGTCGTCACCCGTCATCATGTTCCCCACAATACGCAGTGCAAGGACCCTGACGTCAAAGCGTTCATCAGCCAGCTTCGAGATCACACGGGGTAGCACACCACTGTCCAGCACAATCTGGATGCGTTCGTTTGACCCATCGTCCGCAGAGCTCAGACCCCACAGCGCGTCCATGACAGTCTCTGTGTCATCAACAGAGATCAGGTGAGACAGAACAGGCACTGCGGCACGCACCACGCTCTGCCGCACAGCCGGCTTGACGAGCAGCAGGTTGGAAAGCGCGTACCCACCGATACGCTTCGTTGTGAATGGGGCACCCACATGCATACTGGCCAGGAGGGGCTGCAAGGCACCGGCATCGAGGACCATGTCGCGCATGTTGGCGCTGTCACCCACAAAATTCGCGAGGCACCACGCGGCCTGCTCCTGCAGGTGGTTGTTCGAGCTGGACAGCATGCGGATGATGGGCGGCAGTGCGCCGTGCTGCACGACAACATCCGTCTGCTGGGTGGTGCCGGCCGTGATGTTGGTGAGTGCCCAGGCAGCCTCGAGCTGCAGCTGTGGGTTGGAGTGCGAGAGGAACTCCACCAGCTTCGGCACAACAGGAGGCGATGCGGCAATCACCATGTCGGTAGGCGGTTGGTTGGCAACCGACAGCATCACCCGCAAGGCAGTCGCAGCATGGAGCTCGTCTTCCCCGCCAGCATACAGCTGCACCGCAAGCCCTGCGATGGAACTCGGTGTCGGCACGACAACGGTGTGATTCTTAACCCTCCTGCGGTTCTGCATGACAACCTTCTTTTCTGCACGCAGGGCTTCCACATCCGTGAGAGAAGCAGCAGCAGGGCTGGTGGCAACACACGCCATGGTGTGGTGAAGTGTCGACACAAACAGTCCACCTGTATTTACGAGACTGTGTACCCGGGTATCTCATACCGAAAAAATGTCATGAATCTGAACCACGATGCTGCCTGTGTGACGTAAATCGCGTTGAATTGTACAGGACCCCTCCAGGAACCCAGGGAGAGTCGACAACGCGACCGCTAGAGTCAGGGCGGGAGCGGGGCATGAGGTTGTCAAAACGAAGGCAAAGGCAAGGGAAGCCTGGGGCGGGAGGGGCGCAGGGGCATGGAGGAAGCCTATCGCGCCTACCTTTCTTCTTCTGCTTCTCTCTCTAGAACCAGTCTACCGAACCTTGCTGCAGGGCAGGGCACATTTTTATTCTCTACTGCGATGTTGAAAACCACACACGCTCTAAACACCGCCCTGCCAAGCCAACGCGAGCAGGGCACAAGAGGCACAGCCGAGGCACACCCACTTGAGTGCAGTCAGGTGGAACTAAACTGCAAGCCGGGCGAGCGGGGGGTCATCATGCATGATTCCTCCCCCCGCACGGACAGCTTCTCCCCCTGCAGATGCCGCAGACTTCGAAGACAACACCGCGTGCCTTGCACTGGGAGCTGCCCGCATCTAAGAAAACACTGTGAAAGGGCTGTGAGACACAGCCACACAGGTGGGGGGGTGGGGGGGGTGGTGAATTTGTTGCTTCATTCTGCAATGGAGCGGGGGGGGGGGGGAGGGGGGGAGGGTGTTCGTTCGCTCGTTCGTTCAGTACACACAAAGGGGAGATGGGGTGGGGTAGGGTAGGGGGTGTGGGTGGCCGTCTTCGGCACCACGTTTCGATTTTTAGACGGTGTTCCACCCTTCCCCCCGACCCCGCTGCCGTTTCGATCGCGAGGGGGGTGTGGAGGCGGCATGCGCGGCGTGGCCTTCACGACTGTTCCAAAGCAGTCTCCACCTGAGAGGGAAGGGGTGGGTTGAGGCAGGAGTGTCGGGTGGCAAAAAAGAAGTTGAAAAAAATTTAACGCGAACACTGGCTCGGTGAGGTCACACACACAGCTCCTAAAACATTACACGCCACTGTATCCAACCTCATGCAGCCAACGGGCTGGCACACTGCGTGCCAAACTGTGTCGATTTACAGTAACCAGTTTACCACAGTCATGAGGATCACTCTCTCACCTTTCTCATTTCTGAGTGAAGGGACTCTACCCATGTTTTTGACCCGAGTTTGGTGGAGTTTGGTGGTAAACTGGGGCTTTTCGGAGATTGGTTTCGGGCAAAATCAGGTGGTATATCCAACGCAGCAGCGATTGACGCAGGCGCCACCTCAAATTGGAAATGCGGTTGATTTAAGCTTGCAGGGCAGGGGGGGTCCACACTCTGACATACCGCGCGCAACATCATGTCCGCCTCTGCCCGGCGTGCGGCAAACACCTCACTGTGCTCACACAGGGCCCCATGCACAGCCGCAAAGATGCCCTGGAGCTCTTCGAAGTTGCCCCACACCTCGTCGTCGTCTGGACAGCTTTGCGCAAGCACCTCGCGTGTCGTGTCCAGCTCTTCCCGGATCGCCTCCAGCACATCGAAGGAGTGCTTGACGCACACCAGCTGGTTGGTGCACTCAAAGGTGGTGCTGGCGAGCGCCTGCTGCACGGCAACCAGGTCCGCATCCACACCGGGGCTCAGCGGCGCCACATCGCTCCCAAGGGTGTCCCGCTCGTTGCCGCTGTTGTGCCCCCCCTCCGGCGACGGCGCGTCCGGCGGGTGCCGCACATCCGCCCCCTCCTCTCCCAGCGCGGCCTGCTCCTGGGGCGAGCCAACACCAACACTACCACCACCACCCCCGCCACCCCCCGCCTCCGGCACCACGAAGCCCTCAACAGGGCGGGCCGACAGGCGGCGGTCGACAAACAGGTCGCCGCCACGCCACGCACACGACACCACGGGGGATCCGGTGGAGGAGGGGGGCACCTGCGCGTTGGCCGCGATGACGCTGAGGCGCACAGGGGACCACACCTCGGAGGTCCGGCTGTCGTCGGGGGGTTTGACGAAGTCGAGGAAGTGCACGATGCTGCCGCGCAGCTTGTGGGAGTCGCGCCTCGAGCCGAAGGAGGGGCTGAGCGCCGTGTCGGCGAATGAGTCGGGTGTCCACACCACAGAGTTCGCGGCGCGTGCCGCACCCTCAGAGGCGGGGAGGGTGTCCCGCCGCTCCGACTGCATGCGCGACACGGTGCGCTTGAGCTCTGCGATCTCCTCCTGGTGTGCCTGCAGCGCAGCCTGCAGCTCGGTGTTGTCAGCCTGCAGCGAGTCCCTCTCGCTAGCGGCGGATCTGGCGGACGCGCTGCGCTCCGCGTCGCGGCGGCGCTGCTCCTCCCGCACACCCTCCACCTCGCGCTGCAGCTCCGCTGCAGCCGCGTCCTGCTCCTGCCTGGCAAGCGCAGCAGCCGCCAGCAGAGCGCCCTGCTCCTCCGCCTCGCGCTGCACACGCGAGTACTCTCGGCGCAACGCCTCTACCTCCGCCTGGTGCTGCGCCTTCGCCTCCTGCCGGCTCTGCGATGCCGCCTGAAGGTGGGGGGTGGTGGTGGGGCGGGGCTGCAGACAGGTGGCATACCGATGATGACTCCTGTGCGCCCTTCAGCTGCTCGTCACGCTGCTCCAACACCTGCCGACGGGGTGGGGCGGGTGGTGGGGTGGAAGAGGGGAGAGAGGCGACGCACAGAGAGAGATCGCTGAGGGCTGAGAGGGCTGTCCCCTCCAGGGGGTGCGATGCTGCACTGCGGCTGGGGGAGGCCAAAGCAAAGAAGGGGCCACAGACCTCGCTGAGGCGCTGAGTTTCGTTTGCCTTCTCAGAGGCCAGCTGTCGAGCCATGTCCAGCTCCTGCTGCAGGATGCGCACCTGCTGCTGCGCCTTCTCCACCCCTTCGGCGCTGTGCTGCTGCTCGGTGGTGTGTGCGCGAGCCTGGTGCTCCAGCTGCTCAGCCAAGCGCTCCCCTGCCTTCGACGCCGTCAGAAGCTCGTCGCACGCTGCGTCGCGCTGGTGCGTCACCTCCTCCGCAGCGCGCGCCGCCTGCACCAGGCGTGCCTTCAGCTCCCCAAGCTCATCACGCGCGTCGCGAAGCGCGCTCTCCGCCACAACACAGCGGCTGCTCTCGTCCTCCTTCGCCTCCTTCTCCTGAGGGGCGGTTGGGGTTGGGGTTGGGGTTGGGTGTGGGCGGGGTGGGGCGGTGCCTTCGCCACCCTTATTTGCATTGACAGTTCGGCACTCACCCCAATGGGGAACCATGCAACTCACCACCCGGCAAATGCTTTATATTTCCTTTTGCCGCCACCAATTTTTCTTGGAGTTGTGGTAAGACAACGCAGGAAACTTTGACCTTCACCTCTGCTGTGTCCTGTGGACTACACCTGGACGCGCCGGGCGGACCTGTATCCACTGTGGTGACGGCGTTTCGTGTGGGTGATGATGCCGACGAACACAGCGAGCCCTGCCGCAACGCATTCACAACGTATCGGGCAAGGCCCGGTTTTCCAACGGAGGCAACAACGGCAGCAAATTGTTGCGCAGGCCTCAAGCGCAACTGGTGTGTCGCAAGCCATGCTGACGGCCGGAAACAAGGTGTTCATGAAGGACGCGACCGTTCCACAAAGCCAGACGGAGGAGGAGATCGCACGCGGGATCCTGCAGGACTTCGACGCCGACGAGTTGCTGGATGTGTTGCCACTGGAAGAAGCTGATAAACCGGAGAAGGCCCCCTCCAGGTTCGCCCCATTTTGGCAGGCGCTTGGTGAAGTTCTGGAGGAAATGGGCGTTGGAAGCGACGCCCGCCGACACGGCCACGTGCTCCGACCTGGTGGCATGCCGCCTTCTATCCGCGCCCTGATCGAAACCGTGCAGCAGTCAGGGAAGCTGGCAGACGAGTCACCCGTCCCCTCAGAGACATATGTCAGGTATCAATTCTGGCCTAGGTCTCCGCATACTGCGGTGGCCGCGCGCTACAAGTGCCGCTTCCCTGTAAAGTACGCTGTTCAACAGCGCACTGCACGGAGGCACCACCAGGACGCGGAGTACGTCCAGCGGGTGCACCCGCTTCAAGGACTATGCCGTGTCCGTAAGCGAGTGGCGTAGCCGTCTCGGTGTTCTGCCTTGATGACAAGGGTATTATCCCCATGTCAGCGGGGACAGCCGCGGCGGCAACTCTCCGACAGAAGCCGGTACTTCAGGCAGTAGGCCAGCAGGAGGAGACAGCAGTGTGCGACCATGACACAGCGGTGCTTGGTTGCATCCCCAGTGACACGCCGCGCGCGAGGGGCGCCGCCACCCAGTGAGGGCCAGAGTGGTCGAACCTGCAAAGAGCAGGTCCCCACTCGGCTACGTGGGGCTAGATTATAGAGTATAGAGTAGAGGTAGATCCCCCCCTAGACTAGATGCCTTTGTGCAGTAGAGCACACACAGGTGCTGTGAATACCCCCTGCTCCGACGTTCCTGCTACCCTGGACGAAGCCCAACTGGTGGGGCACAACCGCGGCCAGGCGTACGTGCGGGTCAAGTGCCGCACGTTTGCCCCCTCCACTGCCCTGCGCCACTGCGCAGAACTACTGCACCTCCTCCGCAAGATGGAAACTCCGCCCGCCGTCTTCCTGATCGAGACCGATGGGGCGACCACAACCCGACACTGGTCAGTGCGGCTGGCACTGCTGGCCATCGCTCACGACAACAAGAACACGATGGCTTCACCTCATCAAGGGGACACACCTTCTCAAGCTCGGCAGTCAGCGCCAGCGCCTCCTCCTTGTGACGCACCTCATCGCTGAGGGACGCGCTGTGCGCCTCGCCCGCCTCCGCCAGCGCCGCCCCCAGCCGCCGCCCCTCCGCCCTGCTCCCCTCCAGCAGCGCCTCGAGCCGCGCCGCCCCCTCCTGCGCGCTGCAGCACTGCTCCTCCAGCTCCTGTATCCGCGCCTCTGCATTGCCATGCTTCTGCCGCGTCACCTGCACCAACCCCGCGCTCTCCGCCAGCAGCCCCTCCGACCTGTCCACCAGCGCCTGCAGCTCGACGCAGCGCCCCTCATGCGCCGCACTCTGCCCCTCCAGATCGCTAATCTCTTGCGTGAGGACACGCCTCTCTGCCTGCGAATCCTCCACCGCCGCCTGCAGCACCTCAACCTGTGTCAGGAGCGTGTCATATTCCTCCCGCCCGATAGCAGCATGGTCTGTGTTGACGCCACGCGAGATGGTGCTGTGCTGCATGGGGTACGTCTGCGTTGCCGCCGATGAGGCCGACGCCACGGAGGCTGGCGCCGGCAGAGGCACTGCGGAGGGCGAACCCTGCCGCTCCGGAGGGGCGGAGACCATGCCCAGCTCGGCACACCCCCCCGCCTGCTGCAGGAGGCGGTCGACATCAGCCTCGCTGTGGGGCGCAGCGCTGTTGACGTGCGCCAGCCGCCACCCCTCCTGGATGCCTGCCCGCTCCGCAGCGCTGCCGGGGGCGACAGAGGCTGCAGCCAGGGTGCCCCCCACCTGCGGCACCCACGCCACGCCGAGCGGCTCCCCGTCGGTGCTGACGCGCACGCAGAGGTCGTGGGGCGGCACGTCCTGCATGCCCTCAGAGGGCACCGTGCTGTCGAGGAATGTCACGCTGAGCGTGCTCTGGCGTGCCTCCAGCTTGGGGCGTGTCGGCTGATGCTGATGCTGATGCTGCTGCTGGGGTGCGGCGGGCTGTGCGGTGTAGGCCTCCTGCGGGGAGAGACGTGGCGTGGGGCGGGCAAGGCTTGCGGGCGGCGTGGCGTGGCGCTGCGGCTGCGGCTGCGGCTGCTGCGCAGGGGAGGCGGCGCAGCCGCCTGCCGCGGGGTGCGGCTGCGTCGCGGCAGCCTCGGGTGTCGGGGGCCCCGACTGCCGTGGGGTCCCGGCGCCGCCGCTGCCGCTGCCGCCGCGCCCCTCCGCGAGGGCAGAGGCGCGGGTGGTGCGGGGGCTCCTGCGGCGCACCTGCGTCAGGCGCCCGCCCGCCTCGGCGTAGCCGTCGGGGCGCCGCACGCTGGGCCCCACGGAGGGGGTGCCGGGGGCGCTGTGGAGGGAGGCGGCGGAGGACGACGCGTTGCGCAGCTCCCGCAGCGCAGCCTTCGCAGCGCTCAGCCTGCTGGCGGCGCTGGCAGCTGTGGAGCCGCGGGGCGACTTGCCCCCCGGCAGGGGGCTGGGGATGCTGCCCGCATGCAGCAGCGCCTGCAGCTCCTGCTCCGCAGCGGCGAGCCGCCCCATCGCGGCGTGCTTCGCCTTCGTCACGAGCTGCGCGTCGCGCGGCTTCGCCGCGGCTGCCTTCTCCGGCAGCATGACAGGCGTGTCGGCGCTGGCCCTGCGGATGCCATGCGGCACGGTGTAGGGCGGGGGGGCGGTGCCCCGGAGGGGGGACTGCGTGGAGGGTGTCACAGCCTCATAGTGTGTGTGTAGCTGCTGCAGCACGGCCTGTGCCGTGTCCTCAGGGGCTACCACAGGCGTGCGCCAGGGCGGGCTGGTGGGGGGCCCCTCCACTGCGCGCGTGCGGGGTAGTGCCCTGTGGCCTGCGAAGTGCTGCAGGGGCAGGGAGGCAGCCCCGTGGTGGTGCTGCGCCTGTGTGAGGTGGTCGTTCGCATTGGCGGGGGCCCCCGTGCGGGGTGGGGACACGAACTGCGACCCTATTCGCGGCTGCATCGGGGCGCGGTGTGTTGTGCGTGGGGTGTGCATCGCAGCATGCACGCGCCCTGGGGCCGGGGGGTGGGAAGGGGTGCCGGCCTGGTGTGTGGATGTGGCGGTGGAGGCGGTGATGGCAGTGGTGCAGGCAAGCAAGCAAAGGAGAATGCAATCATGCAGGAAGGGGAGGTGCGCGGAGAGGCTGGGGCAGGAGGCGTCAATATTCAAACTGCATCGCGGCTCATGCAGCATATACGGGGCTGTGTATGCGGGGCGCGGGGGGGCATGTGTGTGTGTGGGCGGAGCGCGACGCACAAGCTGGAAAGCTCTGGGCGCACCCCCCACCCCACCCCACCCCACTCAAGGCTCCGACCCGGACACAGGCCTCGGCCTCCGCGGGCTTTTTGGGTTAGATTTTTTTTTCCAGAACAAACAAGAATCCCATATAATGACGGATGAAGCAATTTCCGACACCACCACCCAGCCAACCAGGAGGCTGACAGCCTGTCAGGGCCTGTTAGGGCGCCCTCCCCTGCCCTACCCTACCGTGCTGCTGCGGCTGCAAGCTCCATGAGGAGGGGCTCGGCCATCGAGACGACATCCTCAGCAACGCCGTGCTTCTTCGCTGTGGACACCAGCTCCTGCAGCAGCGGCATGCAGGACGACTTGCTCCGCTCCAGCTGCTTCAGCTTCGTCAGCTGCGCGCTGTTCTGCTCGGTGAGCACCTTTGTCTTATACCCGTCCAGCAGCCCCTTCTCGACAGTCATAGTGCTGATCACATTCTGCATGTGCCGTATCTCCACCTTGCAGTGCTTGATCTCGCCCTCCAGCGTGGTGTTCTCTGCTGCCTTGGTGCGGAACTCATGCGTCTCGGCAACCTGCACCTCCAGCTTGGTCACCTCGCCCACAAGACTCTTGATCTCGCTCTGCAGCGCCTTGGCCTCCGCCTCGAAGGCGACGAAGCGGTCTTTGATGTAGCGGTCCTTCTGCTTGTCCTGCTGCTCCAGCGACTCCAGGCGTTTCAGCCCCATGTCGCGTTCGTACAGCACGCCCTGCACCTCCTCGCGGATGCGGTGCACCTCGTTCTGCACATCCTCCTCCTTCATCCCTCCGCACAGCGCGCGGTTCCGCTCCTCCGTGAGGGCTTCGATGCGCGTCTGCCGCTTGCTGTGGCTGCGCTGCATCGCCTCTTCGACACCCTGCACCTTTTTCCTGTGCGCGCCGAGGTCCGATGACACCGCAATCCGCTCCGTCACATGCTCGCTGTCCCTCTGTGCCGACGTGTTCTGCATCGCGATGACACGCTGCCGCATGCACTCGTTAGATGCGGCGAGCTTTGTCACTGTCTCGAAGCTCTCACGCTCACTGACCTCCGCAGTGCGTTTGATCATCTCAACAGTCTCCTTCAGCGCCGCACACCTGCAGAGATGTCCGGATGGCCATATGGGGACAAGAGGGCTGGGAACAGTGCGCGCAGTGTGAGCGGCACGCTTCTCAGGACACAACACAGCTGAAAAGCAAACAGAGCGTCCCCTCTCCCCTCCCCCTTCACGCACATACTTGTCTTTGAGGGCAGCGACCTCGACGGTGTGTATTTCGTCCAATTCGCGGATGTGCTTCTGCTCTATGAGCACCTGCTCCCCCAGCAGCTCTGCACGGGCCCCCATCTCGGTGCTCTCTTCGAACAGGCGCTGTGCGATGGCGCGCGGTGGCAGAGGCAATCGGGAAGAAGCAATACCAACAGGACCCCTCACCAAACCCGAAGCAACAACACTTCCACCCACCACCACCATCACCCCGACCTTGACATGCAGAAAGTGTCACTGCGCTTTGTTCGGCACTTTTTGCTTTGGTTTCTTTTTTGCGTTGACGCTTCCACACTCACACTCCTGCTGATGATGGTGTCGTGAGTGGGGAGCACAAGGGCACGAACAAGCTGAAAAGAAGAAGCAGCAACAGCAGCAGCAGCAGCCGAAAAGGTGATATATCGCATATGCCTGATACCTTGCGATCCAGCTCTGAGGTCTTCGCGAGTGTCTCCAGTGCGATCTCAAGCTTTGCAATCTCGCTCTGCCTTCGCCCCTCCCCTGTGACGGCAATCTCCTGCGATGGGTTTGTTGGGTGAGGGGAGGGGGGGTAGGGGCAGTGGGGCGATTGTTCGTTGCGCGTTGTTGCCCGAGAGAGGTCCCCATTCCCCGTCCCACCCCCTCCCGCCGTTCTGCAGAACATGTTCTCAACCTGGCAACCTGGCAACCTGGAGGTGCCAGAACCGCAAGATTCTTTTCCCTCTCTCTCTCTCTTTCTCCCTCTGCGAATTCTTTACTGTAGTGCAGCCACACCCGCCCCTCATCAGGGGTAACCGCATGTTCCACTGCCCTTACGGCCCGCTGCGACATACCTCCTGCTCCCGCATGTGTGCCACCAAGTCCTGCTCGACTGATTTGTGTTTCGCGATCTCTGCGTACAGCACAGCCTGTGCAAGGGCGAGGGGGTGGTGCTGCTGCTGTGCTGCATGCGTAATGCGAATCCCCCCCCACCCCTACGACACAAAAAAGCACAACAGAGTCTCTTGCTGCTGCATGGTCAACCGCGGGTGTGCCCTCCTCAGCGTCTCACTCCCACCCACCCTCATGCAGGCAGGCCGCAGGCATACCCTCGTGTTGTCCGCAGTCCTGCTCCACACACACGACTTGTCTTGATATTCGTCGTAGCTTTGCGTCACATCCCCCAGCTCTGTGTTGAGACTGTCTATGAGTGACTCCTGCCGCTTCTCCCGCGCCTCCATGCGTGCAATGGTGTACTCATGCTCGCGCAGAGACTGTGCCCCTGTCTCCTGGAGGTGGTCCTGCGCCTCGACCAGCTCCGCAAGGCGCCTCTCCGCACGCACCCCCTCCTCCTCGAGCTTCAGCATGTGGCTCCGGCTGTTGGCGGCCTCTTCGCGCAGTTTGTTCGACTCGTCGCGGCCGCTGATCAGCTGTGCGTTGAGCAGGCCGAGAAGGATGTTGTTTTTGGCCTCCTCCTTCCGCTGCAGCTCCACGCATGACTCCAGGCGCAGGGCGGTGAACTTCCATTTGTCGACCTCTGAATGCAGCAGGCGCAGCAGGAGCAGGTCCTCTGTCCCGTCGCGCGTGTTCTCAACCTTTCCGCGTGTCAGCTCCATGCCTCGTTCGCGCAGGTGGCGCTCTTGCTCCTGCTGCTGCTCTGCGAAGCGGGTCTCGCGCAGCTTGCTTTCGGCATCCAAAACGTCGACACGTGACTGTGCCGTCTGCAGCTCCTCCTGTGCCTTGACCAGCGCCTCCTCGAGGGACCTGCACTTGGTTCCCCAGGTGAGCAGGCGCGTCTGCTCTTCCTGCAGCTGCTTGTCTGTCTCGTGCCTCTTCTGCGACACCTCGTGCGTCTCCTGCTTCAGAGTGGCCTGCCGCCCCTCCAACTGCTCCACCTGCTGCATCAGCTCCCAGATGTGGCGTGCCTTCGCATCCTCGACGTGCGTCTCACGCACAAGGGCAAGCGAGGTGCCCCCAGCATCGCTTGCGAGCTTTGCAGCAGCGCCCAGCGCTTCCAGAGCTGTGGAAGCCATACTGCACACCCTCGGATGGAGTGTGCCTGTTGTGGTGGTGTGGTTGCCGTGTGCTGGGTGTCGGCCCCTCTGCAGCACAGCTGCGAGGTGAACCTGTATGCCAAACTGACAGGGCGACGGCCCCCAGCGGTGTGATTTCAGAAAAGTGAACTGCGAAAAGGCAGCTTCAGGCCGTCTGACCAGACGATAGCATGCTGCGGTGCGAGGGGGTTGGAGTTGGAGTTGGGGGTGGGGGTGGGGAGTGCATCCTGCGGCCAGGGACTTTCCGAACTGTAGGGAGGAGAGTGACACATGCCATGAGGGGCGAATATACTCAGAGGGGGTCGTGAGGTGGAGGGGTAGGGAGGCGCAGGACAGAGTGTGGGATGCCTCCCACAGTGGTGCCTTGGGAGCGCCGGCAATTCTCGAGGGATATGCGGAGTGGGCTGCCGTGGCTTGGGCACAGTATGGCAGCGTCTTCACGACTGACATGGTATACACCGAGGTCTTGCTTGCCGCATGGGTTGGGGTCTGCCTGGCTGGGGGTGTCAGAGTCAGCAGCGTCTTGTTGTTGCGATGACGATGATGCAGCTCATGGAAAGGCGGCAGCAACCACGTCGCTGTCACGGCGCAGCCGGGCAGACGCGTAGATGTAGGCTTTTGGGTCGGCACGCACAGCCGCCAGCACCACCTCCTTGTCGCAGCACAGCGCTGTGGGGGCGTTCCTCAGGGCACATCCATTCTGGCGCACAGCCGCCAGCACCACCTCGCGCTTGTTCCACAGTGTGCTGTGGGCAAATCGCAGCGCGCTGCCATCAGAGGTCACGGCTGCGAGGACCACCTCCTCGTCACCACAGAACACAGGATCGGCGTACTGCAGTGCACCGCCGTGTGCACGAGCCGCTTGAAGCACAACCGACCTGTCGCTTCGCAGAGAAGCATCAGCGTACCGCAGCGCCCTCCCGTCCTGCAAGACGGCCGCCAGTTGAAGCTCCTTGTCACGGGAGAGTGAAGCACTGGCGTAGCGAAGAGCGCGCCCACGCTTCCGTACGGCTGCAAGCATGAAGTCTCTGTTGCTGAGGAATGAAGGATCGGTGTGTTGAAGAGCATCTCCGCCTGCGTGTGCGGCTGCGAGCAGCACCTCCTCGTCCTTCTGGAATACCACGTCAGCATAAGAGAGAGACAACTGCGACGACCTCACAGAAGCAAGCACGACCTCACGATCCTTGCGCAGGTTGTCCGAAGCATACTTCAAACAGCACCCCTTCCGCACGGCTGTGAGGACGACATCTCTGTTGCTACGGATCGACTCATCACAGAACTCCAAGGCATTCGGGTCCTGTGCCACCGCAGCAAGCTGCACCTCCCTGTCGCTGGACACGGAGGGGTCGGCGTATTCCAAGGCACATCCCTGCAGCTTGACACACTGCAACACGAAGTCTCTGTTGGTGCGAAGCGAGGTATCTGCTTCTTCGAGAACGAAACGGCCTCGACGCACACCTGCCAGCGCCACCTCCTTGTCCCGCTTCAGGTGTGAAGGGACATGGCGTAGTGCAACAGCCTGGCCCCACCCCCTGCTGTGCATCGCAGCGAGCACCACCTCCCTGTCGCCCTTCAGGGAAGGGTGAGCGTACTTGAGGGCCTCGGGGCAGGTCTCGAGTGCTGCAAGCACATATTGATTTTGTTTTGAGACTGACTCATCCAGAGGATCCAGGGAGCCCAGCGCAATTGCCAGACCCCCCAGACGGCCAGAAGACGCCGGTCTTCGCCGGGGCGGACCCAGCTAAAAGCTAACAGCAAGAACAGCAATAAAAAGGGAGAGCGTGCTCCTATCTCTGTGGGCTGGCGGGAAAAGGCTAAAAGGTAGAAAGGAAGGAAGCAATGTGCAACAAAATACGATTAATGCACTCGTTTGTTAACACCGCGCCGGTCGCATAATGCTGCGGTCGGATGAACGATTGACTGATCAACTCCAACCCAGTGGGCGTAAAAAGGAGAAGACGGGAACAACGGCTGGTCTAAACAGGACGAACGGACACTCACCACCACAGGGTATTCCAGAGGCGTTCCTGGTCGCGGCTCGACTGATCGAACAACAGGTGACGGGCAAAAGATCGTGGTGAAAAGAACTAAAAGTAGGAAGGCGAAAGAAGGCAAAGCCGGGGGATCCACGTGTGCGTTAAACTTGTCCCACGTGCGCGTGTGCGGTAAACTTGTCCCACGCGCCCCGGTGAAAAACACGTAACACGGTTGCCGCCCACAGTTTCTTCTGGCCACGCGGCGCGCTTCATGAGCGCCGCGTGCAGCCTGACTGGTCTTAGCGGCCTAAGCGAAACACCGGGTCTCCAGAGGGATACATCCAGCCTACACGCAATGCGCTACCCTAAGCCAAAGCGTGCAGCGTAGCTTACCTCAACGGTCTGTTCGCAAAGGCCCCCAGGGTTCACCACGTGGAGGTGCCAGCCGTAGTCGCCAGGTCCGCTCCCCTGACGACCCATCACCCCTCGAGTGCTGCAAGCACAAGGTCTCGGTCTTGGTGAAGCAGCGTCTCTGGGCACATCTCCACAACAAACCGCAACACCTCACCCTGCCACATCACAGCCTCGCGTTGGAACTCTGTGTAGTGACGCAGTCCGACAGATGCCTGGTTGAAGTTGTTTGCCCACTGACGCACAGCAAGGAGCATCAGCTCCTTGCCACACAGTGAATCAGAAGGAAAGACCGACAGACCGCCCACCCGTACGACACGGAGAACAACCTCGTTGTCGTTGATCAGTGCAACACTTGCGTGCTTGAAGCCACCACATGCCATCATCACCACCTGCCTGTCGTTGCGGAGGGACTCACAGGCATGCTCGAGTGCGCCAGTGTCACATTGCACTGCTGCCATGACTACCTCTCTGTCGGCCTTCAGCGCTGCATCGACATGCTTGAGTGCAGGATGTGCACGGTTGCAGCGCTGCACAAGGGTGAGAATGAAGGGTTTGTTGCCGAGCAGTGCAGGTGATACATGCTTCAGCACATCGGAGGGTCTCATCAGAAGAGACGGGCGTGACAGTGCCACTGACAGCACCACATCCTCATCCGCACGCAGGTCTTCGGAAGCGTACTGAAATGCGGCACCGTAACTGCGCACCGCTGCGGTGACGATCTCTTTGTCACTGCGGCATGACTCATCCAGGTGCCGCAACGCATTGCTACTGCACCGCACCATCGCAAGCGCCACATCACGCAGACGCCGTGCCCAGACAGGTATGGTTTCGATGACACCGCCACACCTCCCCGGCTTGTCACGCCTTTGCTTCTCCAACACCTCAACGAAGCGAGCACCCGACAGCGCCACGTCGATGGAGCACCCCTGCGACACACCTGCGGCACCGCACAGAGGCGTGCTGTCGTCGAGCACCTCCCCATCCACCGACAGCTCCACATCCTCGGGAAGCGCGTCGGGAGGGGACCCGAGCACCACGTCGAGTGCATTTGCCTTGAGATGAGCCGGGGTGTCGTCCTCTCCGATGTGCACCGCATGCTGCTCCCCACACAGCTTGTCTTTCAGGAACACCTCCATTGCTTGCTCAACAGACATGCTTGGTCTTGCCTGTGTGTCTGGTGGTGCGGTGTGCCGAAGTCACTAAGTCACAGGGTAGAGGCTTTCCTCCGGAAGAATCAAAAGGCCGCAGTCCCTGCTGACACCCTGCACGATGCGGTGGTCAGGGGCTTGACATGTCATCAATGCCATGTCACCATAGGGTGAGGGGTTGGAGGGGCTCATCCAAAGGGCTCGCACCCTCCCCCCCCCCCCCCCTAGGGGTGGGTATACCCCCCCCTATACGCGTGAGAAAATATCTTTTTTCGGGAACACCAAAAAGTACCTCAGAAAGCCATGTAAAGGGTGCCAATGTGCCCAGATCGTCCCAAAAGTGTTTTGTGGTGGAGATTTCACCACCAGATCAACCTCAGTGCTGATATTTTGGCATTCTAAAAAAATTGCCCATCGGTGGTTCCTACGGTGCCCCCCGGATAGGCACTGCACACTCACTCACACCCCTTCACATGGCTAGTGCCACCCCACAAGCCTGTTACCAAGAAAATATCACCCTCGGGAACCAGCTCGCGCAGACTGTAGAATGAGGCTACTCCCGCAGGCCAGATTCTATAGCAATCGACACTCTTCTCCATGACAGGACATGCCGCCTGTGTTGAGCGCCGCTGCCACTGTGCCACAGTTGAACTCAGTACTTTCTGAAACTCATCTTCGCAAAGAACTGGGCGCTCCTGGTGAGATATCAGCAGCTGAGGCGCAATCATTTCGATAGGCTGAAGGCACGCCTCCAAACCCTTTCGAAACTCAAAGTCCAAACACCTGCCTACCAGCATGGGAGCCAATGCCTGGCTGCGCACACTGCAGCACTGTGTCAACAGCAGGAATGCACAGACACTCAGCAGTTGAACTGTGTTACTATGCACAAATTTGCTGAATTCGAAGCAAATGACGAGGAGGCTTTTGCAAACCACCCGAATCGGTGCAAGTCATTCCTGTGACACCTGGCTCTGTTGAGGGGTGTGATGGGCGAATGGCCCATCAGGCGAGGCACAGGCGCGCCCTGAAGCGCAAGCGTATTGACGAGCTTCGGGTGCTCTGTGAAAGAAACACACTGGCTGTGAATACCGACAGCCACCTGATTTTTCAGCAGGGCTCCACACAGGATAACAAGACCATACAGGCCCATACCTGTGATATGCACATCTATATCAATCCATACAGGCAATCTGTGCCTGTCCAGGCCTGTACAGGCCAAGGCACGCCTATACGTGCAAGTAATTCGCGCAAAAATCAGTGGGACAGGGGCACAATCGTCGAAACTTGTGTCCGGGCAATTTCCGACACCCCCTTCACCACGCCTACCCCGTATTGTGCCAGCAAAAGGGCGTGTCCAGCAAACAGAGGTGGGCCTACGGTACCACCAGGAACCACCGGTGGGCAAATTTTCCGGAACCCCAAAAAACACCCCATAAGGCCCCACAAATGGTGTTGGTGGCCCCAGGATATCATTCTGGCACCCTTTGGGGTCGGTGCGTGTGTCAGGTAGGGGCTGAGAGGTGTTTAGAGTGTGTCCTGAAAATGCCCATTTTGAACGATTTTGAACGATTTTTGGCCGTGCTCGTAGCATTCCCCGTTGAGGGGGTCGCTATTTCGTGTTCTCCTGGCCGCACGGAGGCATTGCCTTACGTCGCCTCTTCCTCTTTTCCTTTGGTGGTGTGTTGGTCTGGCACAGAGGGCGGGACCGTGCTGATATGCACAGTGACGACTCTCCCTTTTGTTTTGTGCCCGCCTCCACCGAGATTCGGCTGATGCCTCTCAGACTGGGGGCGGGCGGTCGCCGACCCTTTTCTGTACGAGGTTTTCCACAGGCTGCACACCTGCCCCGCGGCTGTGTGGCAGTCTTCGCGGAGTGCAATGCGAAGGTCTGGCCTGACGTGGTGTGACTATTTAGACTCCAGGTGTCTCCACCCTTCCTGGTCTGGGGAGCCTCGGTACCCAAGCAGTTTTCGGTCATGCCCTGGACCACGGCCGTGCTAGACTCCTGGTGCAGGCACCCGTCATGGTCCGGGGACGGCCCCCCCAGGCAGTTTAACGTCTTACCCAGGACCTTTTTTTTTTCCCTCTTGTGTCCCATGCCTTGTTTGCAGTGATCGCATTGTTGGCCATCCTTGCTGTAGTTCGGCATGCCGCCCTTCCCACCTTCCCCCACCCCCTCCCCGGCGGTTTTCAAAATGCCCATTTTCTCACAGGGGTATACCCACCCCTACACCCCCCCCCCCCCCCGCCACGTTCCGGAGTTTTGGAAGGCCCTGCTTCGCACAGAGCCCACCTCCTTTCACTTATTCCCCGTCGGTGGACCACCAGGAGGGGTGGCGAGAAACTGTGCAACTTTGAGATCAGACAGAGTAATCGACCACTAGCTAGCTCAACTCGGGAAACAAGTGTATTTTTTTTGGCATCGACGACCTCCAGCCTGACGTACAAGACGACCAGGCCGTGACGTACACGGTGTTGCCCAAAAAAAGGGCGTTGTCACGGAGTATAGACGAGTTCGTCCTCACACCTCAGCAAGATAAACTCACCTAAAAGGGTGGGAAACAGCAAGTGTATTTTTTTCGTTGAACGCAGCGACTTCGGTACGCTTCGTCGCCCGCCACCAAGACATCGGATCACCGCTCCTGCCACGTCTGTCTGCCACTGCTTTTCGCGATAAGGATGAACGGCGGATCCAGGGTCTTCGTTGGGGTGACGAAAATGGTGCATTTTTTTGGCGTACTTTCAACTCCTTTGAGGGTCTTCGCTGGTCGACAAACTTCGACAAATTTCGTCAGTTTTCAGCCAATTCAACAGGAAATGCACCAAAATGCACTGACGACCACCCTGTAGCGAAGACCCCCTTTGTCTCTGTTTGTTTCTTGGATTTGTATTTGCTGGCACACTACACACTGCGCGTGCACTGCGCTCCCACTGACTCTTTTGCTGTGACAAGCAAGCTTGTGTTGGGACAGTGGGGTCTTCGCTAAGGGCAACATTGAATCTTCTTCGGACGTTTTTTTCCGACAAAAGTGGCATTTCTGCAATTTGCAATTATCTGCACCGTGTAGCAAAGACCCACCCCCCTCGCCTGCAGTCAGAGAGGTGTACCCCCACTCTCCTTCAGTTTGGTATTTCCTCCCAACACCAACACGCATCGCAATACGACCACTAACCTCGTTTTTTTTGATGCAACCTCATCCCGCAACGAGGGATTAAACTGGGGAACACAAGAAAAGCAGGTCCTTGTTATGGCCAACGGGGGGGTGCGATAGAAAGTGGAGCTCTTGCGGACCCACACCTTTATCACAGGTCGATGGCGGTGCGTTTCACCACAAACCAACTCTCTCTCTCTCTCGTATGATTTAAGTGTGAATATCCCCGTAACGAAAATACTCGCACCATCTCTCTCTCTCTCTCTCTCTCTCCATTCCCATACCCGATTTCGGGTGACATGTGTCTGATGTGCCCCATTTTTTCCCGGCGCTTTCACCTTCAACCGCAACGGTGCTGAGAGCCCACCACCACCACCACCCTTCCTCCCCAATCCCACCCTCATTTTCATGCACGCGGGTGGAGCCGCATCATGAGCTGGTCCTTCCCCTGCTGCCTGTCATGCACGCACATGGTCAGCTTGGAGCCGTATGTATAGGCATCGGGGTTCACCGTCTCAGGCCGGAAGTGCTGCAGCAGGACCGCCGCAACGGTCGTCGCCTCAAACAGCGCCATGTCCCTCCCCAGGCAGATGCGGCGCCCCGCCTTGAACACAGGGAACTCGGCAGGGTCGGGCATCTTGAAGGGGATCCAGCGGTCCGGGCGGAACTCGAGGGCGTCCTCGCCGTACCTCTCCCTGCTGCGCCCCATCGCATAGGCGCACACCAGCATGCGGGTGCCCTTGGGCACCGTCACACCGTCGGGCAGGGTGTCGTCCGCCTTGGCCACGACAGTAATGACGGGCACGACGGGGTGCAGGCGGAGTGTCTCCCAAATGGCGCCGCGCAGATGCGGCAGCTGCTGCATGTCGTCGTGTGTGGGTGCCGAGCCCTGCAGCACGGCGTCGAGCTCGGCGAGGATGGTGTCGAGGGCTGCGGCGTTCTGCGGCAGGCCCAGGCGGTAGAAGAGGAAGCTCAGCAGCGATGCCGTGGTGTCGCGGCCCGCCAGGATGAAGTGCTTCGTGATGTCGCGCAGCGCGGCGTCGCTGAAGCCGTCCCCCTCCTCGGCGCCCATCCTGAGGAACAGCGCCAGCAGGTCGCTGCTCGACTTGTCGTCTGTGCACCCCTCTGCCAGCAGGCGCCGCTTCTCCTGCACTATCTTGTCGATCTCGGCGTCGAAGGTGTCGACGTTCGCCACCAGCTCCTGATGCAGCGCGCTCCGGGACTCGATGGCATGCTCGAGCAGGTCGCGCAGCGGGCGGGGGAACAGCTCGCACAGCACGAGGGTGCCGACGTTCTTCGCGAGGAAGCGCATCGCCAGCATCTGGCTCCTGTCGAACAGCGGCCCGATGGTGTCCTTGCCCTCGAGGGTGCGCAGGTCTGCGCCGAGGGCGATCTTGCCGAAGCATTCGAAGGTCAGCGCATTGAACCACTTCTGCATGTCGACAGGTGCTTCCACAGTGCCTGCAGCCTGCAGTAGCTCCACCATACGCCGCGTGTGCTCCAGGAACACCCCCTCGTAGTACGATTTGAAGAGGTTGCGCGTGAAAATTGCTGCGGCGGTGCGTCGCTGGGTGTGCCACATCTTGCCGTGGTCGGCAGGGTTCTCGGCGTGCGGGCCGTGGTCGCTGACGAAGATTCCGTTACCGAAAAACCGCACGAAGGGCTTCGCCACGCGGCCCCCGTTGTTCGACTTCGCCCACACATCGAACTTGTCCTGGAGGACGTGCTTCACGACGCGGGGGTCAGCGGTGACCAGCTCGGTGCCCAGCCCATAGACGTTCTTGCAGAACAGCGGCATCAGGATCTTGTAACAGGGGTGAGCTGCATCGGTGTGCTGCTCAAGGTTCTCGATGTGCACGTCAAGCGACCGCCCGTGCCACTTCTTGCGGACCAGGACATTGCCGAAGGGGAAGTCTGGCTTCGGGCCCCAGTACCCCTCGTATGCCTTATAAGCCTTCATATGCTCCACGGTGGTCAGCAGCGCTTTGACCACCACCGACACCACCACCGCCGCCACTGCGGCGAAGGTGTACCATGCGAGATCAGCGAGAAGCGACAGAACCATCGCGAGGCCTGTGGCGTCCGCAGTGGAGGGGGCGGTGCATGCGGCAGCAGAGCGAGGCACCCTGGGATGCAGAGATGCGGTGCACCGTGCGCCAAGGCAGTTGGCAGGGTGGGGTGCGGGGGGGGAGGGGGTTGAGGGGATTGAGGGGCAAGGGCAGACACTCGAACATGCAAAGCCTGGCTGGTGGTAATAAATACGCAAGAGCGTGGCCTCCTGCACTGCCACGCATCACGCGTGTGTCGCGAATCGAGAAAACACCCCCACACACGGAGCGTGGCGTGCCCTGCATAATCCGCACAGCACAGTCCCCACCCCTCCCCACCCATGTGTTGTTAGCGCACAACTCCTAAAAACCATTTTAAGCCACCTGAACCCACATCCCCTGACAAGGGGCGGGCACGGCGGATGAGAAGACGTCCTGTGGGCCCTGATGGCACCCACCACCCCCCCCCCCCCCACCTCCACGGCTACACCGCGGAGAACGGCAACGAGGACTTCCCGACCCGCACCCTTGCGGTGGTGGACATCGACCGGCGCCGCCCCCCCGCCACCTCTGGAGGGGGCAGCGAACCGCGCCTGCTGCCTGCGCCCTCAGCATCTGACATCCTGCGATCCGCCATCGAGGCGCGGCGCGCGCGGGGGCCGGTGCGGGTGGCGCTGCTGGAGCCGCGCCGCGCCCCTTCGAGCTGCGGCAGGGGGCGGCTCACCGAGACCCTCCGGCTGTCCTGGCGTGACGACGCCTTGCGCTGGAAGGTGCACACCATGTTGACGGCTTGCTTCAAGCTGCGCGTGCGCTCCCTATGCTGAGACGGCGCCATAAACTGGTCCCACCCCGTCACGCTGGACTGGCACATCAGCAGCTTCCCCAGGGTCTCCTCGACAGCCTGGATCCAGCACTCGTCGCTCCCGGTGTCCAGGATCAGCTTCGCAAACAACCCGACCGACTTGACGACAATGTGTATGCTGTCGAACAGGCGGGCGACATCCTGCGCCCTGAGGTCGTGGAAGGGGAGGGCGGCTAGCCTCTCAATGCCGGCAACATACTCCATCATCGTTGAGTGCATCCCCAGCACCTGGCGGTCCTGCTGGGTGAGTGCGGGACCCACATAGGCAGCGGTGTGGATGCGCGCTGCGGCGTCCACCTCCATAACAGGCACGCTAGGGTGCGAGCCTGCCTGTGCCGCCGCTTTCCAGTAGTCGCGCCTCCCCCGGAGAGCGTCCGGCACCATGGAGTACAGCGACTCCGGCTTGGAGATGCCCTTCAGCTGCACGTGCCCCATCGACTCGGTGTGTATGTCGCAGAAGGCTGCCCCATCGCTCTCGTCGTCGAGGGTGAGGAGTTCGCTGAAGGCGTCGTGCCCCACCACCACCTCCCCCCCGCACCCCCTGCTGCTGACGCGCGCCGCGTTGTTGACGATCGGGCCCAGGTAGTCCATCCTGTTGGATGTGGTGTCCACCTCGCACATCGGCTCCCCGGTGTTGAAGCCCATCCGCACGCGGGGCCCGCTGAACAGGAGGGTGCCGCCCGCCCACACCTTGCTGCACTCCGGGATGGAATCCAGCGCTTCGGGCCATGTGTGCTGCAGCAGGGCAGCCTGCGACGCCATGCACCACTCCAGCGCAGCTCTGGGGTTGCGGAAGGCGACGAGGAAGGCGTCTCCCTCTGTCTTCACCTCGTACCCGTCGTGCTCTTTGATTGTGCGGCGGAGGAGCGTGTTGTGATCTGCCAGGACTCTCTCCATCACATCCGGCACGGAGTCCCATATGAGAGTGCTGCTCTGGATGTCGGTGAAGGCAAGGGTGACCCGCCCCAGAGGAGGGACCTCCATGTTGAGCGTGTCGCGTGCGTGCATGAACTCGCGCTCGCGCTTCTCCTGGAGGCGGAGCAGCCTCCGCGCGCGTTGGAAGATCTTCGGCGCCCGCTTCTCCATCCGGAGCAGGTGTGCCTGCTTCGCAGGGTCTAGAACCAGCCTCAGATTCTTCGGCTTCGCCGACAGGATGTTGCCCCATATGTTCTTCTTCTTCTCCCCCTTCCCCGCAACCTCCTTCCTGCGGGCCAGGGTGCGTGGGAACAGCTGGAACATCGTTTCGTTCTTCGAAATGCCCTTCAGGGTCTTCGTGCCTTTCCCGGTCACCACCACGTCGGGAGAGGGCAGGCCGTGCTTCTGCCGCAGGGCGGCCATGGCGTCGCTGCCGACGATGCTGTCACCCCCTTTGCCCTGCCCGGAGATGCGTGCTGCGAGGTTCACCATCGGACCGAAGTAGTCCATGCGTCCGGTGACAGGATCCACGGTGCAGTCGGGCTCGCCTGTTGTGAGGCCCATGCGGACACGGAGGCCGTGGAAGAGCGTTACCCCGTCCAGCACCATGTCTTCGTTGTTGCGGGCGGTTGTGATCTCTGCAGGCCACGTTGCCTCCACTAGCTTGAGCTGCAGGTTCATGCACCAGTCCTTCGCGTCGCAGACGTCGCCAAAGGCGACCATAAATGCGTCGCCCTCGTTCTTCACCTCGTAGCCGTTGTGCAGATCCAGCAGGCTGCGCAGGATGCTGTTGTGAATCTCATGCGCAGCCTTCATCGCCACAGGGTGTGCCTCCCACAGCTGCACAGACGATTGGATATCTGTGAACACAATCGTGACGGTGCCGGTGGGCGCCTTGACAGCCAGGTGCTGGTCTTCGATGCTCATGCGGTTGCACTCCAGCAGCGCTGCGTGGCGCTCGAGGACAGTGGGTTGCCGGGTGTGCGCCTCGAAGGGGCGTGGGCGGGGGTGGGTGGTGCGGAAGGCAAGGCAGGTGCCCTCGCTGTAGCTGGCGATGATGCAGTCGGAGAACAGCGGCACGTGGATGCTGCGGCGGAAGGAGTCCATCTCGGATGCAGCCGAGGGGCACAACACAACCTCCCCTGCACGCGCCGCCCTCTCGCAGCGGATCGCCAGCGCCACCGGCTTGTGGGAGTACGGCACAGGGTCTGTCAGCACTGTGGTGGCACTGCCGAACGACATCCCGAAGGAGAGCTGAGGCACCCCCCCGTACTCCTGCAGCGTGGCTGCGCCCCACCCGCAGCCCTGCACCGTGTTCTGCACCCTGCGCAGCCACATGTAGGCGGAGCAGATGGAGGGGAACACCGTCAGGACGAGTGTCGTGTGCGGGAGGAGCACACCGCCCAGCTCCCCCACATGCCGCACCACCTGCTCCGACACGTCTGCGGGCACGCTCCCCGTCACCACCACAGCCACATCGTTGACGGGGCCGACGCGGCAGTCGCACCGCCACAACCCCCTGTCGTGCCCCCCCATCACCATCCGCTCCGCCGCCTCACGCCGGCCTGCAGAAGCACGGCAGAAGCGCACTATCTTATCCCTCTTCACCTGCAGGTTAGAGACAATCGCAGGGACGGAGGCGCATGACCGTTTGCTGCGCCGCTGCGCCGCAAGCTGGAAGATCCGCTGCTCATAATCCGCCTCGAGCGCTGCGTACCGGTCGTGCTGCTCCTTTGCCTCCCGCTCTGCTGCATCGAGCTGTGCCCGCAGCTGTGCTTCGTAGGCCTTCAGGCGAGACAGCTCTGCACACACAGGGGCCTCGCTTCCGGTGGTGCGCCTCAGCGACATAGACTGCGCGGTGGTCGGGCGGGGCGGCAGCGGTGTGAGGCCCTGCGGGCGCTGCGGCACCGCCGCATTCCCGCCATGCACATCTTCGAAGGCACGCACGCTCTCCGCAAGGGCTTCGTTGCGCTGGCAGACGCGGTACTGCTGCATGAGTCGCGTCCGGGTTGCATCGTGGTCCTTCGACGACAGGACATACTGGGCAAGGGTCGCCTGCAGAGCCTCGATGTGCAGCACATCGCAGTCTTGCTCCATGGCATTGCAGACCTGCAGGGGGGGGGACGGGGTGTGTCACACAGGGCATGCGATGCGCGGGGGGCAGGGGCAGCACTCTCTTCGCGGGCAACACAACAAAAAAGATAAGGCTGTTGTTTGTGCGCCAAATCCGGGCAAAAACAAAAGCAACTCCGCAGCCTGATGAGGAGGTTGAATTTGTTGCCCAAGCGCTGCCTACTATCTTTTTGACACTGACAGGTTCCCTGTTGTGGTAAAAAATCTGACACCCGCACTGCAAACTGCAGTGAGAGAACAGGCCGGGCAACAGAGGGCGGCGGGAGGGCGGGGCGGGGCGGGGGGAAAGGGTTTCGTTAGGGCGGTGCAGGGCACCTGCATTGGCCCAGCCTCTGAGGGCTGGGGCCTCACGGCGCAGCTGAAATCGGGGGCCTTCTAAAGCGCAAAGCCCCGCAGGGAAGGTTGAGCTGCTACCGTGGAGGGGTTGTTGAGTGGAGCACGCCACGCAGCAAAAGAAAGCAAGGCTAGGCGGCATTTTTTGTTTTTCAGAGGAAGCTACGGGGGTTCTTAGAAAGGAAAATATTCTTCTTTTGTTTTTTTTTGCGCGGCGCGCCCCGCGGAGGGGGGAGGGAGCCACCGCCATCCTGGTGTGGGGGGGCGGGGCAGCCCGTTGGTTGTTTGGATCACTCTTCGACAAGCGTCTCGATCTCATCTAACACGTCATTGATGTCATCGATCAGCTCTGCATGCCGCTGCTGGAGGAGGGTGATCTTATCCTGCTGCGCGTCGAAAGGCGAGGGCCCGTTCATATCAGAAGCGGTGTACTCCTCGTCTGCCTCCCACTCATCCTTGTCGCGTGCGTTGTAGCGGTTGTACTCCGCAAGCGTAGCGCGTGCCCTGTACAGCTCGTGTGTCATCCCGAGTTTTGACTGCTCCAACTCCTGCAGCTGCCGGATGCGCCGCGCCACTGCCGCATGCGCACCACCGCACTTCAGCAGCTGCTCCTCGATGGCACGGATGGCCTGCGACACCTGTGCCATCTCACTGTGTATCTCACGCACAACCCCCTCCATGTCATTCCGTGCCGCACGCGCTGCCACCTCGTCGCCCCCGCCGCTGAACTGCGGGCGGAAGAAGGCGTGCAGCCTGGAGTACGCTTCTGCCCGCTGCGCCTGCAGCGCCTGGAGGTCCTTCCCAAAGGAAGCTAGCGGAGGGTGGCCGTTCTGCATGGCCATATTGAGAATCCCTTTCCTGCAGTGGCAAGGTGTGGGTGTTGGGTGCCGCACTGCGGAGGTGCAGTCTAGGCCTTTCGTATGTAAAGGGCTCATAGTTTTCACTGAAAAAGGTAGGGTTGTTGTTAGGCGCCAAATCTAGAGAAGCGGGTCTGTCTTTTGTTGCCCAAAAAACTATCTGTGCCCCCGCTGGATCGTAAAGTGACAGCAAAACGAGACAACAAACCAATTCCTGCCGAAAGTTGTTTTGTTGGAACGCAGACCCCACTCTTTGTGTGCACCACTCCCCGGTCTGATGAAGTGGTGTGAGTGGGGACGCACGATCCAGCTAAAGGCACAGAAAGTTTCCCCAGTTGGCTACGCCGAACTAACAAAAAAAAAGGCGCTGATTCAAGCCTGGTTATGCTATACTTGACAACGTGACAGAAGGCCCTTTTGTTGTGGTAAAAAAGACCACACCCTCCTGGCCCCAGCGACATTATCAACAAAGCGGACGCCACAATTTTTTTTGGCTCTCATCCACAGGCGCCTGTTATTTGGCCCACATTTTCGCGTTAAAACGCTATCGATACCGCCCCATATCTACATACCCCGCCGTGCGATCCCCCACATGTCTTTGCGCCACCGGGGAGGGGCTTAGGGGCCTCGGGCATCCTGACAACGGGGAAGGGTGTGGGTCCTTTGGCTGGGTTGATCTGCTCTGAGCGTATCCCAGGACGCGGAGGCCTCGCAGGCCTGGCGCACCTGCAAGACGTGGCTTACTGCCGCTTCACGACGCTATCTAAGGGTGGCTCCTGGGGGAGGCAGCGGACTGCGGGGGGGAAGGGAGACGCTCAGCGAGATCCCCCCCCACCCCACCACCACATTGCCCCCCTCTCGACAGAACCCCCACCCCACCCCACCCCACCCCACCAGGCACGATGCGTGGCATACTTTCACGGAACGTGGATCACGACGACCAACAGGCCAGGCGTTTTTTTTTCGTTTCATTTTTTTTGTTATCGACAGGGCGGGAGAGAGAGAGAGAGAGAGAAAGTGAGTTGAGTGAGTGAGGAGAGTGAGAGGAGGAAAGGTACGCCCTCCCTCCCCCCCCCCCTCCTCCGCATGCTCGTTCTCCTTCTCTTACCCCCGCGCATCGCTCGCTCTCTTCCCCCCCCATCCCGCCCCCCCCCCCCCCTCCCCCGAACCTCCTTTCGCTAAACGAAAAAAAAAGGGGGGGGGAACAAAAAATATTGATGCGTTGGCAAAAAAAGTAGCCCAACACCCCTGAAAAGTCAAGCAGCGTGGGGTAGGGGTGGGGGTGGGGGGGGGGGGGGGGGGGCGGGGGGGAGTTGAAGTACCGTATGAAACAGGAACGTTTCTGTGGGGTGCTCTGGGGAGATGGGGTGGGGGGAGATCAAACAACACGGGCAGGCATACGGCGACATACACCCCAATCATGGGATGGTTGAAAGTCAAACACGCGATGCTGCCCACGGATGACATTGCTTTTGAAGGGGGGGTGTTGTGTGGGCAGCATTCCTTTGGGATAGGGGAGCGACGCAATTTTATTCCCCCTGAGGAGCCCCAGCCTCTCCTGATGTTCAGCAAAAAAAATACACACCGTTCGAAGCGAAAATCGTAACCAGGTTGTGTCTTTTTTTTGCAGGATTTCCGAGAGGGAAAAACATAATGCGGGATAAAACAATAGATGGACACACCTCGTATCCTTGGAACTGCGGAGTTTTGTTTTTTTGTGCGTGACTTTGGTGCCGCGGCGAATTGTTCTTGGCACTCAGGAGCACCTGGCGATGGAAAAAGAGAAAATAGGAGGCGGGGAGGAAAAATCACACAAATAAACACGGGGCCGCCACCACCCCCCCCCTGCTGACCACGGAGAAAAAAAGGAAACCATTTCACACGGGGGGTGATACGTTGGGGACGCCTATCCCAGAACAGCACGGGATGTGTCCCAACGGAAAGGAGAGATCCGGGGATCCAGAGACGAAGAGAGAGACGATCAGTTGTCAGCGGCCTCGTTCGCGAGGTACTCGTCGTACTGCGTACGGTCCATGAGGGGCTCGGTCGGCTCCTTCACGTCCTTCACCTTCAGGGTCCATGCCTTGATCTCGGGCGACTCGTTCACAAGCACTGTAAGGAGCGGGGGGGGGTGTGGAGATGTGTGGGGGGAGAAAAAGACATGGGGACAAAAACAGGGCAGTTGGCAGTGCTTCGCGGATGGGGCCTTGCCGTGTGCATACCGGTGTTGTCCAGGAGCTCGTCGTTGCGCTCCGACACCACACCCGTCACGGGAGACACCAGGAGTGCTGTCGCCTTCACAGACTCGACGGTGCCGTACTCCTCACCTGCGGTAGGGGCGTTGAGTGGCATCGGGTCGCCATCGGGTGGCAACACGCCCCCTCGGGTGGGGTGGGAGGAGTTTGATTGTCGAGAGTGAGCAGAGGCAAGTCTCCCAGCACCCTTCCCGCATTGCTTTGCCCCCTCTTTGTAGTCACCACACCGGGGTGGGAGTGTGTGTGTGCTATGGTAAGTTCAAAGACAAATGATATGCGGTTCTCGACCAAACTCAAAACTGCCCAAAAAACAATCACACCGGGGTGGGAGGGGGTGGGAGGGGGTGTGAGGGGGTGTGAGGGGGTGTGAGGGGGTGTGAGGGGGTGGGAGGGGGTGTGAGGGGGTGTGAGGGGGTGTGAGGGGGTGTGAGGGGGTGTGAGGGGGTGTGAGGGGGTGTGAGGGGGTGTGAGGGGGTGGGAGGGGGTGTGAGGGGGTGTGAGGGGGTGTGAGGGGGTGTGAGGGGGTGTGAGGGGGTGTGAGGGGGTGTTGAGGGGGTGGGAGTGATCCCGAGAACCAGCAGGCCCCATATGCTAGGGGCAGACGAGCCACCCCCCCACCCCCACTTGTCGTTGCGGCAGGGCATACCCTCAGCCACGTCGTCGCCCACCTCGGGCAGCTCGATGTACACCACCTCGCCCAGCTCCTCCTGGGCGAACTGCGTGATGCCCATGGTGGCCTCCGTCCCCTCGATGTTCACCCACTCGTGCGTCTTCGTGAAGAAGACAGGCATCTGCACCACGCGCGACGCGCTGAAGTGCCGTGCCTGCAAGGGAGAGGGTGTTGCCATGGGTGAGGGGCATCCGGTTGGGGGCAAAACGGAAAAACCGACATGCCAACAACACCCTCACAACACAAACCCGCATTTGCAGGGTGCTGCGCGCAGGGGGAAGTAGGGTTGGGGCACACATCTGCGGATACAACAGCAGCACAACACCCAAATCTGCCAAACCAGTGAAGTCCTGAACATACCTGCACAGCCGCCGTCCTCGTCAGTGCCCTGAACATGATGAAGTCCTTTTTGTTTAGGGGGGAGGACAAGCCTGCAACGGGTGGAGGAGGGTGAAGGGTGGTGTGCGTGTGGGTGCTGTGCATCCAATGCGAGGGCACCCCCTCAAGAAGCCCCTGAAGCAGGCAGACTCACCCACACATCCGCACAAGGGGGGAGATGAGGTGTGGGGGGGGCGGTGGCGGAGGTGTGGGGGGCGGTGGGGGGGAGATGAAGTGTGGGGGGCGGTGGGGGGGAGATGAGGTGTGGGTGGGGCGGTGGCGAGGCGGTGGCGGGTCGCAGGGGATCCGAACGTGTGTCGCCGTGATACGGCAACCAGCTACCGGCACCCAGCAGGCGGAGTCCTGCCAGCCGCGTTGCCGCGCGTCTTGCCCGGAGGGGGTTAGTCAAACAGAGAGGGCGGCGGCAGAAAGAAGGAAGGCTCAGATCGGCCTTCACGCTTTCATGGCGAAAGCGAAAGAGTGTTGGGAAATCCTTCGCACTTGGGTGTGTCAAAGCAGTGCCAGTGTGACCTTGCAAGTGGCTTCTATAGCTGCTCCAGAGCGCGGTGTCACTGCATGCTTCTGCACTGTAACTCCTGTTCGAGCGAGATGACAGGGAAGACATACCCACCACACAGGCAGCACACAGGTGGAGACCTATATCAAGGTTATCGGTGTGGGTCGGATACAAAGGATAGAGGGGTAAGAAAAGTCACTTCACCTTTCAGCAGCAACCGGCTCTCAGCCTGTATTTTGTTTGTTGGTGCGGTGACGCGTGTGCCCCCCTACCCCCCACAACCCGCCCGCCCCCCCGCCCAGCACGCTTTGGGGGAGATACGCTCCTTTTTGACCCTCCCCCCACTCCCCATCTGCACTCGGCAGGAGCGGGGGAGCATCACTGCACCGGGGCCGGCAACTGCCACTCCCCGTAGATCAGGTCCTGCCCGGGAAGGCGCGACAGGTCGTTCAGAGGCATCGTCCTCCGCACAGCGGGACGCTCTGGCGACGGCGATCTCTCAATCTCGCACTCAGCCTGGAACTCCGCCAGGACGTTCCGAGCCTCCTCCTCATCCCCTTTGCCCTTCGTCGCCTGCCACGAGGTGAGGACACGCGCCAGCAGATCGACTCGCTGCTGCTTCGTCCCAAGCAGAGTCCCCCCGTCGGATGGCGGCGCCCACACCTGCTGATACGAGTAACCCTGCGTGGCGTTTGGTGGGTGTGGGTGTGGGCGGCAACACCCCCCGGGGGGGGAGACGGGGAAGAAGCGAAGGGGGGGACAGTGAAATAGAAGTAGAAGGGAGCACAAGAAACGATCACCCCTTCACTCGTTATGCAGGTGGTGTCTGCTGTGTTTTGGGTTTCAAAAAAAAAAATATCGCATCGCTTCCCCAAAGGGTTACAAAACACCCCCCCCCCCTGTTTACACACCTGCTCTTCCAAGAAGGCCTGCCTCCTGTGGGAGTACTGCACCTCTGTGGTGTCCTGGCTGACCATGGTGTAAAACAGCGCGTTGGGGATCTCGTGGAAAGGGGTTGGCGTCTCCTCCACAAAGGGTGCAGGGTGGATCAGCGAGCCCTTGGGCCGCAGGATGCGCCCCAGCCGCTGGGCCTCCTGGCGGCGGCTGCCGAAGTGCGACGACACCTGTACGATCACAGAGGCGGCGGGGAGGTCGATCGCACAGTCCCCGATGCGGCTGATGATAAGCGTGTTGAGGCGCGTGCCTGATTGGAAGTCTGACAGCAGCTGGAGCCGCTCGCGGAGCCCCGTTGCACCGCTGATGGCGGGTCGGGACAGGAGCTGCATCAGCTGCTTCAGCACGTAGAGGCTGTCGCTGAAGACAAGCGTCTTATCCCCCCGCGCCTCGTGGTGCCGCACCACCGCCGCCGTGGCCTGCAGCTTGCTGGGGTTGAGGCAGGACAGAAGCTCCTGCAGGCTCCCCTTGGTGGCTCGGAGGTACTCCCCTGCGAACTCACGCGACATGAGGCACCGCACCTCGATGCATTTCACACGCGCGAGGACACCCACCTTGACGAGGTCGCCCCACTCGGCCTCGTGGAGGCGAGGCCCAATCAGGTGGTCCAGCGTCACGATTTTGTTGTCCTCCCTCACGAGCGTCGCGGTCAGCCCGAGGAAGGCGCGCGATTTGAGAGCCTTGATGACGGTGGAGCAGGACTCCGCAGGGAGGACGTGGACCTCATCCAGCACCACCATGCCCCAGTGCTTCTCGAGGAGGAGGGCGACGGCGGCGGCGCCGTCTGTAGAGCGCTTGCGTGGCATCAGCATGTTGTAGGTGGTGATGACGACCTGTGTGGCGTCCGTCACCTTGTCCTTCGTCTTGCCGGTGTACCGCGCGACGCGGCCACCGAGGGTGTGGAGGTCGGCCCACCTGCCGTACTGCGCGACCCACTGCTCCACCGCAATGCCGCTGGTGCACAGCACAAGGCTGGGGGCGCGGACAGCGGCGGAGGCGAGGACACCCACCATGGTCTTGCCTGCGCCGCACGGCAGGGCCACCACGCCGCTCTTGGCGCGCGGCCCGGCGGAGAAGGTGGGGAAGATGGCGTTCAACGCCGCCTCCTGGTGGCTGCGCACGGCTGCCAGGGTCCAGCGCGGTGTGCGGGGGACGAACCTGGGGGCAGGCCCCGTGTAGCCTGCGTCGGGTGCGTCCAGCTCCGACAGCTCCCACTCCAGCCAGCAGCGGACGCCCTGCTCGCGGGCAGCCGCGCGCACCTTCGCAACACCCGCCTGCGGGCAGGTGAAGCGGTACACGCCCCCCCTGGCGCGCACCGCCGCGAGGCACGCGCAGAGCGCCACCACCGCATCGCACGACACATCTGCGACAGGCTCGCCGCGCGCAGACGGCGCTGCCTCCTCTGGGCCCCCTGGGGGCTCGGCAGCCAGGGCCGCCTCGAAGGAGAACTCAGACCCGTCGTCATCATCCAGCAACAGGGTGTTCGACAAAGACTCCGGCAGGACCGCAGCAGGCGCAGTAGGTGGGGCCTGCTCCTCCTGCTCCTCCTGCTGCCCCTGTTCCCCCTGTCCCCCCTGCTGCGGCTGCTGCTGCTGCTGCTGCTGCTGCTGCTGCTGCTTCTCCTCCTGCTGCCCCTGCTGCGCCCCTGCGTCCCGCCCCTTCTCAATCTTCGACTGCTGCCACGAGTCGATGTCACTCCAGAACGGCACAGCCTCCGCATCGCGCCGCAACACGCCCTCCCGCCACTGCACCTCGGAGGGGCGTGCCGCCAGCACATCCGCGTCGCCGCGCAGCAGCAGCAGCTCGTGCAGCGACCCGCTCTCCACGCTGCATGTGGGGCCCACCACGACAGTCACGCCACAGGGCCTCTCCAGCTCAGACAGCAACCCGGCAGCAACGGTGGCGGGGATCGCCCCGCCACTGAAGTACCGAAGACGCTCTATCGCACCCTCAACACCACCTGGGTACCGCCGCAGCGAGGGCCGGGTGATGACGTAGCGGTGCATGCTGGAGCAGCGCTCCAGCGGCTCTGCACACTGCGAGGCAAAGGCAACCGCAGACTCGCCCTGCTGCCCGAAAGCCTCCACAAGCAGCACTGCAAGCTTCACAGCAGAACCCTCCTCAGGCGGGAGGACCCAGACAGGGCCACATGCCCTGTGGGCGTCGCGTGGCACCGGGTGGAGGGGCTCGCAGGCACCGAAGATGCCCGCGGCCAGCCGCAGCTCCTGCAGCGTCATGTCGCTGCGCGACACAGTCGAATCGGCACTCGCGTTGCTGCCCTGGCTGAGGGTGGCCGGGGGAGGGGCGCGGTGGGGCGGCGGCTGCAGGTGCTGCTGCTGCGCCCCTTCGCCGTCGGGACCCTCGGGCATTCCCTCGACATCGTCCCAGCGGCGCTTCTCTGCCATCGCAGGGAGGGGCGGTGGGGGTGGTGGGGGTGTTGCGGCCCTCGTACCGCCTTCCCCCTCCCGCAGGTGAGTGTGGTGGGTGTGCCCTAAACAGGTGGGGTGTGGGGTGTGGGGGTGGCCTGTGTCATATACATCAGACATTGACACGAATAGGCCCACCCCGCAAACCCGCTCTGGGACAGTGGTTGGTCGGAACGCGTTCGGCTGTGGCGGGGGGTGGTGCGAACGCCCCGAACCTTCGGGCCGTTTGCCCAAATCGCTGCCCTGGGATGGGCGAGACGTGGCCCGGACCCCACGTATAACACGCATTGGGGCCTTCACTCAGAAATGCAGAAAGGTGAGAAGGTGAACCGCCACACAGAACTGGCTGAAAAGTGACACAGTTCGGCACACAGTGGCACAGAGCGAAGTCCCCTATGACACGATGGGCAAGCTTCGCTGCGTGAATCTGTCTGTTTGAAATTCACACGTTAGTGGGGTGGGGGGGGTGGGGAGCGTTGAAGGCTGGCACAGGTCACGGTTTGGCACAGAACGAGAGGGCGCTCTCAGGTTTCCCGCACGTCAGGGCAAAGCCACCTCACTTCCACATGCAGCAAGGCACGAACATGATCTTTACTTTGCAGAAGGGTCATGCGAAGGTGAAGCGCTGCTTGGCATGATCAGCAGAGTGGCAGAGCTGCAGCAGGGCTCGAGTCAGAATGATGCCATGAGGGCGAATATGCTCAGAGGTGAGGTGGGGGGGTAGGGAGGCGCAGGACAGAGTGTGGGATGCCTCCCACAGTGGTGCCTTGGGAGCGCCGGCAATTCTCGAGGGCTGTGCGCAGTGGGCTGCCGTGGCTTGGGCACAGTATGGCAGCGTCTTCACGACTGACATGGTATACCGAGGGGTGAACCTTTTGAACGGGCGCCTCCACGTGGCGAACCCTGGTAACGGTGAGGGTAGAGACCGGGGAAGATATGGTGGCTTTTACCCCATGGTGCACGCAGCAGCTGGCGCTCGTCGGCTTGCAGGTTACAAATTCTGTTTTCTCCTGTTTGAGAGGCCTTCGGGCATTCGTTTGTTAATAGGGGGCCTTTGGTCTGTGTCACTGTGTGTCAAACTGTGTCACTTTCACAGGGCAGTTATGTCACTCTTCTGCACTTCTGAGCGAGGGCCCCCAGTTCCCTCTTCGCTATATCTTCACGGGTTTGCGTCTGGGGCGAGTAGGGGGCTGCCATTCGCCCCCTGCTTCCTGTGGTGTCCCTTCTAGCTTCCAATTGTAAATCGAACACGGGTGTGTGTCCCGTGTGTGTTCTCCCCCACACGCATGCCGGGCGGACGCTGGATGACCTGCTCGACAGGCTGGCATCGGGCAGATGGGCCGGGGTCGGTCATCGTTCGGTTCAAACCCAACTGCTGACATGGTATCCACCGAGGTCTTGCTTGCCGCAGGGGTTGGGGTCTGCCTGGCTGGGGGTGTCAGAGTCAGCAGCGTCTTGTTGTTGCGATGACGATGATGCAGCTCATGGAAAGGCGGCAGCAACCACGTCGCTGTCACGGCGCAGCCGGGCAGACGCGTAGACGTAGGCGTGTGGGTCGGCACGCACAGCCGCCAGCACCACCTCCTTGTCGCAGCACAGCGCTGTGGGGGCGTTCCTCAGGGCACATCCCTTCTGGCGCACAGCCGCCAGCACCACCTCGCGCTTGTTCCACGGTGTGCTGTGGGCAAATCGCAGCGCGCTGCCATCAGAGGCCACGGCTGCGAGGACCACCTCCTCGTCACCACAGAACACAGGATCGGCGAACTGCAGTGCACCGCCGTGTGCACGAGCCGCTTGAAGCACAACCGACCTGTCGCTTCGCAGAGAAGCATCAGCGTACCGCAGCGCCCTCCCGTCCTGCAAGACGGCCGCCAGTTGAAGCTCCTTGTCACGGGAGAGTGAAGCACTGGCGTAGCGAAGAGCGCGCCCACACTTCCGTACGGCTGCAAGCATGAAGTCTCTGTTGCTGAGGAATGAAGGATCGGTGTGTTGAAGAGCATCTCCGCCTGCGGCTGCGAGCAGCACCTCCTCGTCCTTCTGGAATGCCACGTCAGCATAAGAGAGAGACAACTGCGACGACCTCACAGAAGCAAGCACGACCTCACGATCCTTGCGCAGGTTGTCCGAAGCATACTTCAAACAGCACCCCTTCCGCACGGCTGTGAGGACGACATCTCTGTTGCTGCGGATCGACTCATCACAGAACTCCAAGGCATTCGGATCCTGTGCCACCGCAGCAAGCTGCACCTCCCTGTCGCTGGACACGGAGGGGTCAGCGTATTCCAAGGCACATCCCTGCAGCTTGACACACTGCAACACGAAGTCTCTGTTGGTGCGAAGCGAGGTATGTGCTTCTCTGAGCACAGCTGGGGTACGGCGCACACCTGCCAGCACCACCTCCTTGTCCCGCTTCAGGTGTGGGCGGACATAGCGTAGTGCAAGGGTCTGACCCGGCCCTCTGCTGTGCATCGCAGCCAGCACCACCTCCCTGTCGCCCTTCAGGGAACGGTGGGCGTATTTGAGGGCCTGGGGGTGGGTCTCGAGTGCTGCAAGCACAAGGTCTCGGTCTTGGCGAAGCAGCGTATCTGGGCACAGCTCCACAACAGACTCCAACGCGTCACCCTGCCACATCACAGCCTCGCGTTGGAACTCTGTGTCGTGACGCAGTTCGGCAGATGCATGGTTGAAGTTGTATCCCCACTGACGCACAGCAAGGAGCATCAGCTCCCTGTCACACAGGAACCCCAAAGAAAGAAAAAGAAAGGTAGACAGGCCGCCCACCCGTACGGCACGGAGAACAACCTCGTTGTCGTTGAGCAGTGCAGCACTTGCGTGCTTGAAGCCACCACATGCCATCATCACCACCTGCCTGTCGTTGCGGAGGGACTCACAGGCATGCTCGAGTGCGCCAGTGTCACGTTGCACTGCTGCCATGACTACCTCTCTGTCGGCCTTCAGCGCTGCATCGACATGCTTGAGTGCAGGGATTGCACGGTTGCAGCGCTGCACAAGGGTGAGAATGAAGGGTTTGTTGCCGAGCAGTGCAGGTGATACATGCTTCAGCACATCGGAGGGTCTCATCAGAAGAGACGGGCGTGACAGTGCCACCGACAGCACCACATCCTCATCCGCACGCAGGTCTTCGGAAGCGTACTGAAATGCGTCACCGAATCTGCGCACCGCTGCGGTGACGAGCTCTTTGTCACTGCGGCATGACTCATCCAGGTGCCGCAACGCATTGCTACTGCACCGCACCATCGCAAGCGCCACATCACGCAGACGCCGTGCCCAGACAGGTATGGTTTCGATGACACCGTCACACCTCCCCGGCTTGTCACGCTTTTGCTTCTCCAACACCTCAACGAAGCGAGCACCCGACAGCGCCACGTCGATGGAGCACCCCTGCGACACACCTGCGGCACCGCACAGAGGCGTGCTGTCGTCGAGCACCTCCCCATCCACCGACAGCTCCACATCCTCGGGAAGCGCGTCGGGAGGGGACCCGAGCACCACGTCGAGTGCATTTGCCTTGAGGTGAGCCGGGGTGTCGTCCTCTCCGATGTGCACCGCATGCTGCTCCCCACACAGCTTGTCTTTCAGGAACACCTCCATTGCTTGCTCAACAGACATGCTTGGTCTTGCCTGCGTGTCTGGTGGTGCGGTGTGCCGAAGTCACTAAGTCACAGGGTCGAGGCTTTCCTCCGGAAGAATCAAAAGGCCGCAGTCCCTGCTGCCACCCTGCACGATGCGGTGGTCAGGGGCTTGACATGTCATCAATGCCATGTCACCATAGGGTGAGGGGTTGGAGGGACTCATCCAAAGGGCTCGCCCCCCCCCCCCCCTAGGGCAGTGAAGATACTATTCGCGAATAATTCGTGATCTCCGATTTTCAGAGGGGGCCCTCGCTACCAAGTGTGACTGAGTGAGAAAAAGTGAGAAGTCAGCCACGTTTGGCTGAAAACTGACGACTCGTGACTCACAGTGACTCGTAGCGAGGGCCCCCAGAGTTACATATTCGAATAATATTCGTATTCGAATACGAATAATGGCATTATTCGCGAATAAATGGCCATGTGTTATTCGGTCATTATTCGTGAAGTTTCTGTGGGTTTGTGTAGGGGCAGAGGCGTCAGACCACGTGTATTCCAGTGCAAACCGAGGGAAAGCGCCGCAGAGCGCCTCAGGCTTTGCTTTCCTCATGAATCATCACACGTATGTCTGACCGTACGGCACACAGGTGTGGTGATCCCTTTGCATCGGCAGCACCTCACTCACGCGTGGAGGTCTCCACCACGTGCAGTTGGTGACTGGCAGGATAGCAACTGCCTCCTTCAAGATCCCTGTGGTGGAGACCTCCACGCGTGAGTGAGGTGCTGCCGATGCAAAGGGATCACAACAGGAACAGCATAAAGCACGCACAATGTATCCCAGGTTCGGGCACCGGGGTAGTGCTTCCACCTTTGAGTGACCCAGGCGGTTCCGCTCCCTCCACGCAAGTTCGGTAGGGATCGCGGATGACGATTTCCCTATCAGGTACAGCCCCGTGGTGCAACAGCGGCCGCCTGGCACCATAATGGTCCCACCAGCGCGACGGTGCCCACTTCCCTTAGCGCTTGGTGTTTTCAATGCACGGTGCAGCGTACTCCTCCAGGCACTGCAGATGATGATTCTCGGCGTCGCATCATCACAATGTAGTGATTCCAGGCCCCTCAGGGCACACTGGGGTCGTGGGCTGCGCCCACGACCCCAGTGTGGGCAGTAGGTCCCTATTCCTAGTAGAGAAACCCCAGTAAAACCCCACGAATAATTCGCGAATTATTCGTGGCGAAAATTTTTCGAGAAATTATTCGAATAATATTCGTACCTGGGACCCCCCGTGTTTAAGTCCCCCCCCTGGAGGCGATTTTCGGCCGGGGGGGACTTAAACACGGGGGGGGCGGACCTAAACACAGGGGGGGCTTAAACACGGGGGTGGCACAGTGGAGACCAAGAAGACCTCTTCCTCTGCTGTCGTAGGGGGGTAATTCCGGTCCGGATGGACTTTTGGCACCCCACTTTTCGACTCAGACAGCACCTGGAGGGCCTAGGGGCCACCTGATGACCCTCCAGACCAGCCCACCCCCGTGTTTAGGTCCCCCTGTGTTTAAGTCCCCCCCCCTGCCAGACCCCCAGGGGGGGACTTAAACACGGGGGTAAGGGGGGGGGACTTATACACGGGGGGTCCCAGGTATTCGAATAACACGAATTTTTAATCACTGCCGGGGGGGTCAAATGGGGGTGACAAACACGATTTTTCAAAAAACCGGCGCAGAGGCCCCAAAGCCCCCGTAAACCCTCCAAACCCCCCCAGATCGGTCCGGAAACCCATCGAACCCCACTTTTCCACCATTCCGGGCACCTCAGGTGCCCGAATTGGGGTACCTAAATTTTGTGCCACCGTTTGGTACCGTACAGTGCCACTGTGTGGGAGGTTGGAAAAGAAAATGCCCCAACACACCACATCTGAGGGTTGCAATGCATGTTGCTTGCCAACCACGTCATCCGGTGGGTGTCAGGCGCTATGTAGGTGGCATTAGCCAGGTCTTCGATGTGTTCTGGCTTGTATATATACCTCCCTGCCTGCGGCACAGGCACTGCCTTTGTCCCCCACACCAGCCACAGAGAGCGTATTGTACTCGGTCCACGGTTGCTGATTCATTGTGATGCGTTGTATCCTCGAGTGAACGTCACACACTAGTGGCACCACCACCCGCCATCCGAGAGCTGTATTGACTTTGCGCGCTTCCGTTGTATTCACCTCGCCACGCATATTGCACCGTTCAGTACCAGTGCTCTTGGGCCAGGCAAAGTAGACCGCAGCAACTACCAATACTGGCACAATGGGTACCACGACAGCGCACTTCATGTGTTCCCGGAATGTACAGCTCGTGTTGCAACAGTCGTTGTCAACACATCCCGGTTGTGGAGCACTGCTGCACAGGAATCACACGACCATCTGGACTGTTCCGTACCTACAGGCAGCCTCCCGGTGCATGGTGGCAGGGAGGTATATATACAAGCCAGAACACATCGAAGACCTGGCTAATGCCACCTACATAGCGCCTGACACCCACCGGATGACGTGGTTGGCAAGCAACATGCATTGCAACCCTCAGATGTGGTGTGTTGGGGCATTTTCTTTTCCAACCTCCCACACAGTGGCACTGTACGGTACCAAACGGTGGCACAAAATTTAGGTACCCCAATTCGGGCACCTGAGGTGCCCGGAATGGTGGAAAAGTGGGGTTCGATGGGTTTCCGGACCGATCTGGGGGGGTTTGGAGGGTTTACGGGGGCTTTGGGGCCTCTGCGCCGGTTTTTTGAAAAATCGTGTTTGTCCACGTAAAAGGGTGGCATTTGACCCCCCCTACCCCCCCCCCCCCCTAGGGCTAAGTTCACGACGCGCTGGCAGAAATCTCCTGAACCGGTTTGAAAACAGTAACCGGTTCCTTGGGAACCGGTTTGGGAACCGGTTGAAATCACAACGGCAAACCGGTTACTGACAAATCCGAACCGGTTGAGGACAGGTTCAGAACCGGCTGGGACCGGTTCTGAAACTGGCAAAAACCGGTTCGTGAACCGGTTTGCAGGAACCGGTTTCAGAACCGGTTCGAGAACCGGTTCCGGAACCGGTTCGTGAACCGGTTTCAGAACCGGTTCTGGAACTGGTTCCAGAACCGGTTCTGAAACCGGTTCCCCCAGTCCTGACCGGATTTCTATAGGGGGACCCTTTCGAATTTTTTTTCGGGGGGGTAAATTGAACGTTTTTGGCCATTTGAAGCCACTGCGACCATTCCCGGGCCTCGGAAATCAGATTCTTGCCCCTCAAATGCGGTACCGGTCCGGACGAAAATCCGGACCGGAACCGCAGGTACCGCATGCAGAAACTGGCAGAAACCGGTTCGCGAACCGGTAGAACCGGTTTGCCCAGAACCGGTTCCCGAACCGGTTCGGGAACCGGTTCTGGAACCGGTTCACAAACCGGTTCTAGAACCGGTTCACGCAGTCCTGACTGGATTTCTATAGGGGGACCCTTTCGAATTTTTTTTCCGGGGGGTAAATTGAACGTTTTTGGCCATTTGAAGCCACTGCGACCATTCCCGGGCCTCGGAAATCAGATTCTTGCCCCTCAAATGCGGTACCGGTCCGGACGAAAATCCGGACCGGAACCGCAGGTACCGCATGCAGCCGCCCCAGCGCCGCCAGCCTGTCCCAGAAGAGGTCGCTTTTCCCATTGGTGCCTGCCTATGTATTGCCTCTGTTGTGCCTGCGCCTGTGCCTCCCTGCCCTGTATTTTTTTACCCTCACGGGTATCACGATACAGGGCAGTCCACCCCCTCCCCCCAAAAATCGTTCGCATCATCTTGGCGCCCATTCCTTCCACTTTCTGGATGTGTTTGGTATTTCCGAACGGAATTTTCCAGCGTCAAGACTGATACCTCGCCGTTTTAGAGTCAGTCACTTCTACCGCCGCTGCGATTTGCGATACGGTAGTTGTGCAGAAATGCTAACATTTAATTTGCTCTGTGGAACCTGGACTGCACCTTCTGGGCTGTGAGTCTGTAGATAGTTGGACAGTTGCGGAACCCATCCTTTGTGTGCCTCCGACTTGAGGAGCTGTCGACTTCAGAACCAAGGTTCAGAACGAAGATGACGACCTGCTGTGAGCTGCAAACCTTCTTGACACACCTACCGTACCTGCATTACACTCGTGGTAATTCCATACCCCTGGAAACAGGAGACCACCGTCTGTTCACAGATGGTCTTGAGCGTGGTAGCCATCTTTGCTATGGAGTCACGATTAAGTCTTTGTGGTCACGTGGGCCCATGAGCAGCGGATACACTTGGAGTGGAGGGAGGGGGTGCGGTTCTGGAAAAGCGGGTCTGAATCTGGTCAAGGACGACTGAGGGCTTCAGTTCGAGTTTAATGTGGGTCCAAGGGTACACAGGAGATCACTGCTTGCATATTCAACCTGCTTGTCATCCTCTGGTTACTGTTCAACGGCTCGAACTCCTCGACTTTCCTTGGCTGACTGAAATGAAACAATACGTATGCTGCTATTGTGTTGTTCCCCTGACAGAGGAACACAAGGGAAGGGTACTGCAGCTGTCCACGAAGTGGCTCGACGTAGCCACCTCACGCTGCCTAGAGGGTCGGTTCAGGTTGAAGCAGAGCAATTAAGTGTTAGGGGGATGCCTTTGGTCAAGGCCTTTTCTAAAACCCTGTGCCTGGAATTTTGTCCAAAAAATATCACGTTTTCGCACAAGGCATAAAATGGTCAAAAAACCCGAAAATCGGGTTTGTAGGGTATAGGCCCCCTGTCTGAAAATGCAAAATATGGCCCCGCAGGTGCCCCCAGAGTGATTTAAAATCGGAAAATCGACATTTTCCACCTACGGGAAATCCCCCAAAATAGGGGGTCCCCAGTCACGAACCCCAAAAAAATGTCCCGCGCGCCTCTAAGGCACTCTGGATTTTTATTATGTCATCCAGATGTCACATCTGGGTCCAGGAACACCGGTTTTTGGCCTCAGGAAGTCGAAAAATATGTGTGGAATTTTTTATTCCTGACCAGGATCCCCTAAAAGCCCGATTTCCCCTGTTTACACATGGGGGATTTCGTGCAACGCCCGCTCGTGTGCTGAGTGTGTTATCCGCGACGTGGATGCGGTCGCCCTCTTCCTCCCAGAAGCCACTGATCTTCCTCATCCAACTTCACCTCTGGATGTACGCGGCACGTGCTTGGGTTGTCCTGTCGCAGTGCAGCAGAAGTCCCCTGTGCACTGCTGCCCAAGCCATTTCGGCTGCACGGAATACGCCACGCAGAGTAACGTGGTATCGCGTGACCAGCTCGTGAGGCTTGTGCCCCGAATCGAATCGATAGGCTGCGAGCTGCATTGCCTCGGCCAGTTGATGTCCTTGTGTGTGCATTTTTGTGCACAACAGTCCCTTGGGTATCTGCAGCGCAGGTGCCTGCACTGGACCAGAGGACTTCTGATTTGCCTCTGGCGCTTGTGATCGGAACGGATGCGGCGACATGCCACGGTGCCCATGGATAGCCATGCCGGCACGAAAGTACGTTCACGACGGTTGATTACCATTGCTGCACTCTGTCAGAACCCGAAGGGTCGCAGCTCACCTGAACGCCCACCAGGCCCCCCAACAGGGGGTGAAACCAAAGGGTCCCCCCTGGGGTTTTTTAACCCAATATTTTCGAATTCGACATGTCCCCGGGATTTCCACTATGTCGCAGATTTCGACCATTGGGTCAAGAAAACCTAAAAATCTAGGGGGGAGGTGCTGAAGGATTGCACTGAAAATTTTATCTAACTCGGTCAAAATTCCAGGCACGGGGTTTAAAAAAAATTGACCCACGGCGCCTGTGTTGTAGCTCGGTCTACGCCAGGTTCCACACCCCGTCATCGCAAAACGTACACATACACAGAGGCAGGCCTCTGTGGTACGGGAGCATGATGGGAGGAAATTTTGCCTTTTGGTCAAAAAGGCGCCTTTTTAGAATAAATTGACCCGCAGGGTGGCTGAGTCTTATCAGACAGGCCGACCTATGTTGATCAATGGAACCACACAACCTGTTCAACCTGCAAACCACCCGGGGTGGCGGCTGAGTCCTCACCCCTGCCGTAGCATGAGATAAGCCGACGTCGACCTCCGCTCCGGTCTCTCAACAACGGTCGTCACCAGTTGAACCGCGTCTGGGAAAGCCTGATCTTTGGATCTGGCCTCCCTGTTGTCACTGTGATTCGAAGAACTGTGGGGTTCAGAACCAAGGATGAGGAACTGCTGTGAGCTGCACACTCTCTTGACACACCTGCACGTATCTGCGTTACACTCGTGGGAAACCCGAACCCTGTATTTATACAGGAGACTTCCATCTGGGACAGTTTCTCACGGTTTGCCCCCCGGGCGGGATCCCGGGCGGGCCCGGCCGGGTTCCGGGAAATTCCGGGATTCCCGGGATTTCCCGGCCGGGAATCCCGGGATCCCGGCCGGGAATCCCGGGATGACCCCGGGTTATCCCGGGACCCCCCCGGGGTCAGGTGTAGGTGGGTGGTAAGATGACTTGAGAGTTTTGCACATTGCATATTGCACGCTGCCGTTGCCCCCTTCCCCTTTGCGATCCACCCGATGTCATTAGTTTTTCACGGTTTGCCCCCGGGCGGGATCCCGGGATATCCCGGGATCCGGCCGGGGTATCCCGGGATGGCCCCGGGATATCCCGGGGTCATCCCGGGACCCAGTCGTGCCCTTGTGCTCCTCACTCACGACACCATCATCAGCAGGAGTGTGAGTGTGGAAGCGACAACGCAAAAAGAAAACAAAGCAAGTGCCGAACAAAGCGCAGTGACACTTTTCGCTCAGTAATGCTGAAAAATGAGCCGCCTCACAATGTTGGTGACCCCTCCACCTCTTCCCAGCACAACTGGAGAGCCACCCACTCTGCGCAGTTTGCCGAAGCTAGTACCTGGCAATACCCCAGCGCGTTCACTCCATCGATCTGTACAAGAGGCAGCCCAGCCAGTGTCACAAGCCCAGGCCGAGGGGGGGTGACATGCTCTCGGAGTACCCGAGGGAACAGAGAGGTAACAGAGCGGGATATCCGTGGGACATCCCTCTCTGTTTCTCGCGTGTCTTCTGCAGGGTTCCACATTGGTGCAGGACATCCAACGGGAGAAGTAACATTCCGTGGAGGTTATCCCATAGGATATCCTCCCCAGGTTCTGGGAATCGAACCACCACCTATGTTGTCACGCAGGCTCCATGCGACAGTACCTCGCGGACAACCCAGAATCGGGCGCGGAGCACATCTCCCGACGGTGTTCCCCCGAGGGGAGCCTCGCCCGGGTGTACTTTGCACAGAGTATGGGCGCCCTGTTTGGGATGTCGACTGCCGCAACCAGATCCCAGGCACTGTGTCGACGACGCAGCACCTGAGCGGGTTTTGAACCCGAGACCGTCAATTCTCATCAATCGAGGCGAGGACCTCAGGGAGGGCGCCGACCCGGGCTTCCCCTCCCGGTGTCCTCGCCTCGAAGGGAGGGCGTTTGGTGTGTCGGCATGAGGTGGTGCAGAGGGCAACCCTCTGGAGTGCACTACACAGCGACGTGGTTCCTGATGGACACCGTGGTTGAGCAGCAATCTTGTTTCCTGCCACTTGTAATCCTGCCACTTGTCACTTGTGTGCTGCCTTCGTGTGTGCGCCTGTGCCTCCCTGTTCTGCATTTGGTTACCCTCACGGGTATCACGATACAGGGCAGTCCCCCCCCTCCTCCCCCCAAAAATCGTTCGCATCATCTTGGCGCCCATTCCTTCCACTTTCTGTGGATGTGTTTGGTATTTCCGAACGGAATTTTCCAGCGTCAAGACTGATACCTCGCCGTTTTCGAGTCAGTCACTTCCACCGCCGCTGCGATTTGCGTACCGGTAGTTGTGCAGAAATGCTAACATTTAATTTGCTCTGTGGAACCTGGACTGCACCTTCTGGGATGTGAGTCTGTAGATAGTTGGACAGTTGCGGTACCCATCTGTTAGAAAGCTGAAAGGAACCTTGTCGGGCGATCAAGGACGACTGAGGGTTCAGTTTGAGTTTAATGTGGTCCAAGGGTACAACAGACATCACTGCTTTGCAGATCCCTCTTGCTTGTCCCTCTGGTAACTTCCAACGGCTCAAACTCCTCGACTTCCTTGGGTGGGCATTTGCCATACCTGACGTAAAACAGTGATGCTTCGTGCTAGTGGTGAACCTGACGTTAGTAAAGGAAGGGTGCTGCGGCTGTCCACGAGGGGCTCTGATGCCTCCTCACGGTGCCTGGTTGGTCGGTTCAGGTGAAACAGAGCAAATTTAGTGTTAGGGGGATGCCTCTGGTCAAGGCCTTTTCACAAAAATTGACCCACGGCGCCGAGTTGGGCCGTTGGTTCCTGGTTGTAGCTCGGTCTACGCCAGGTTCCACACCCCGTCATCGCAAAACGTACGCATACACAGAGGCAAAACACAACAGCCTCTGTGGTACGGGAGCATGGCGGGAGGAAATTTTGCCTTTTGGTCAAATAGGCACCCTTTTGTAATCACTTGACCCGCAGGGTGGCTGAGTCTTATCAGACAGGCCGACCTATATGTTGATCAGTGGAACCACACAACCTGTTCAACCTGCCCCCGGGGTGGCTGAGTCCACCCCTGCCGTAGCGTAAGATAAGCCTACGTCGACCCTCGTCGTCCTCTTCGTCGTCCTAGGACTGTGGAGTTCAGCAACCAGGAGGATGCGGAACTGCTGTGAGCTGCACACTCTCTTGACACACCTGCACGTATCTGCGTTACACTCGTGGTAACCCCGAACCCTGTATTTATACAGGAGACTTCCATCTGGGACAGTTTCTTGAGCTTTGACAGTGGTAGCCATCTTTGCTATGGAGCCATCGTCATTGCTATCGTCGTCACTCGGACCCATGAGCAGTGGATACAATTGGTGTGGAAGGAGAGGGTGCGGTTCTGGATCAGCAGGTCTGAATCTGAAACTGGGACTGAAAGCCTAGGTCTGAGATGACCTCGGTCCAAGCGACCTGAGACTGAGAACCCCCGGGATTCCCGGCCGGACCCCAGCCGGACCCGGCCGGGATTTCAAAATCCCGGTCCCGGGCCCGGAATTTCCGGGCCCGGCCGGGGTTTCCCGGGATCCTGCCGGGGGGCAAACCGTGGTTTCTGTTCCAGATGAGCTTTGACAGTGGTAGCCATCTTTGCTATGGAGCCATCGTCATTGCTATCGTCGTCACTCGGACCCATGAGCAGCGGATACAATTGGTGTGGAAGGAGAGGGTGCGGTTCTGGATCAGTAGGTCTGAATCTGACACTGGGACTGAAACCCATAGGTCTGAGATGACTCAGTGCGGGTCAGGTCCGTATACCGGTCCACCGACCGGTACACGGCCAACCGGTCGGGACCCACTTTGCCCGGTTCGCAAATGTCGGTTCTGGAACCGGTTCGGGCGGAACCGGTTCACCGGCGGAACCGGTTCACCGGTGAACCGGTTCGTCCGAACCGGTTCTGGAACCGGTTCCACCGAACCGGTTCGCCGGTGAACCGGTTCCGCCGAACCGGTTCTGGAACCGGTTCCAGAACCGGTTCAGCCCGTGCCAGCGCGTCGTGTTGGCATGATACGCGTTTCAGAGCACATTTTTGGCGGGGGCGATACGTGATACGTATCCGATACGGCAACGGCGCTGATACGGCAGGCGTACCCCCGAGCCCCTTTCTAGACACGTATCCGATACGGCGTCCGGATAAGGTGTTCAGTGATCTCGTGCCTGATCAGGCAGATAGGGCAGCTGCCCTACCTATTTAATTTCAGTCCGAAACCTTGGTAGGGCAGGCCTGACCAGCCTGCCCTACCAGAATAAATACTTCTGATCTGCCCCCACCCCCTGGGCCCCACTGGGCCCAGAGAGCAGGGCTATTCCGAACTATTGACCCAATGACCCACCGAATTTGGTCAGGTGCTTGACATGTCATGGACGATATGTCAGCCCGAACATATGTTCACTACCGTGGCCTCCGGCGGCTGGGGGGCTCCGCCCCCCAGACCCCCTGAAAGGCGATCTGCTGGCTCCTGGGTATGGGGACCGAAAACACTGACCCCATGCAGTGATACGCGAGACGCGAATCGTGATACGTGATACGTATCTGATACGCGATACGTATCACGTATCACGCCAACTTAGCCCTAGGGGGGGTCGAAAGGCCCGTTTTTGGGTCCCAAAGTGGTGCTTTTCGACATAGCAGCCGCGGCCCTCTATTTGACCTTCTGACCCCCCAGAACCCACTATACCCCGGTTTTTGGGCCCAATGAGTCCGATTTTCGGGTTCCCGAGCCCCGGAAAGTCGAATTTCGATGATGTCAAAATTTTGTCCCCTATACTGCACCTCAGGGTCATGGCACGTACGCCTGCCACAGGCAGATAGTAAAACACTACCATCCTGGGACGTCCGAGCGCACGCCATCCTGCGGCTGTGATTTTCTGATGCATCCGCTCATCCGTGCTACAAACAACGTCGTATCTCAATGATTTGAGCAGTGAGAGAAGATGGCAGCGAATACTGCCATCTGACACAGCCGTTGGGCGGCCTGCTGCACTGGAGGCAGAACTCGGAGCTGCCAGGAACAGGGAGGACGCCGTCATACCCGACAGTGATACACTAGTGGTGATTTTTTCTTACAAGGCAGGTAAACACCTTGCCACTGCTGCTGTTATCTGAGAAACATCTCTCCTGTGAATGCAGACAGTGAAACGAGGTGAAGAGCGCAGCGAGTACGCAGCTGCAGCACAGAGGTGCGCCCTATCTTCGCATAAGGGTCACTTCCGGATGCTCAAGACCAGGGTCCTGTGGGACCCTGGTCTCAGAACAGTGTCCGGGTATTTATGCTGCAGTGCAGCACGCGCCTTATGGAACGACGAGTGCGCAGAACTGGCTAAAGAAGCTCCAAAGGATATGCTTGGGACAGTCGGGCGTCCTCCATACGATGAGACGAGGAGGGGGTCAAGGAATCACACAATGCAACTCCCGCAACAACGATTCCACAGAAGAAGTGCGCGCTTCGAATGCACGTCCTGAATAATCAGAGTCATTGCTCCTGCACGCCTTGCTCAGCAAGCCATGAGCAAGTCGTGAGGGTTGGTTCGCAAACCCCCCTCCCGACGGAGGAGACCTTTCATCTTACAAAGAATTCGTTGGCCAGACCAGCATCTCAGTGTCGGAGCAGTGGCCAGTTGTGCCGCCTGTCCCTTGCAGCCAAGTTCCGCACACTGTGAAAGTTGATGACAGTTCCCGCTATGCATCAGTATGCATCTTTGCACGATCTGGCAGTGTATACAGAAGCAGAAACGGGAGGGAGATAGTGGCTGCCCGCGTTCGGCAGTTTGGTGCGACGCTGGAGTGAGAAGAGGGTCAAAAGATGCGGTGTTGGCACCTCTGGAGGTTCTTAATGATGCAGGGGAGGAAGGGGTGGAGGAGGTCGAGGAAGTGGGCGTGCATATGGACTGAGGGTGTACGGGTGAACCTGTGCGTGACCCTGAGGTGCAGTATAGGGGACAAAATTTTGACATCATCAAAATTCGACTTTCCGGGGCTCGGGAGCCCGAAAATCGGACTCATCGGGCCCAAAAACCGGGGTATAGTGGGTTCTGGGGGGTCAGAAGGTCAAATAGAGGGCCACGGCTGCTATGTCGAAAAGCACCACTTTGGGACAGGCTTTCGACCCGCCCTACCCCCCCCCCCCGCCACGTTTCGGAGTTTTGGAAGGCCCTGCTTCGCACAGAGCCCACCTCCCCCTTCACTTTTTCCGCAGGCCGCAGTCCCTGCTGACACCCCGCGGTTAGGGGCTTGACGTGAGGAACGGACATTCACTCCTGTGGCCTGGGGTGGGGGGGTGGGGGCAGCGCCTAAGACATCGGATCACCGCCAGGACTGCTTTTGCCACCCCTGTCTGCCACGTGCTTCGCGATGAGGAGGTCACTGAGCCAGGGTCTTCGCTCCGAAATCGTACTCCTTCCGCTTTTATAAGAGAAACACCCTGCCCAGCAACTGCAAAAAAGGCAGATCTGGGCTACTTGATTGAGCACACTCCTGTGCCAAAGGCTGTGGAAGCCCCTGTGAAGTGGCATGAAGGTGCGATCTCTTACAAAGCTTCAGTCGTACGATTTCCTTCGTTACTTCGCGACTTCGCTCCGCTTCGTCGCTCGTAACTGGTCATAACGAAAATGGCGCCTTACTTGCCGTACTTTGCCTCTTGTCATTGGCGTTGTATTTGCTGTCTCGCAACACACTGCGCGCGCCGTGCGCTCCCACTGACTCTTTTGATATGATAAAGCAAAGCGGAAACACCGAACTTTTCCGAGCCCACCAGAGCCAAGACCCAGAGAGGGTGTGCTGCAGTGTACACAGGCATGGCGTTGTTCTCCATCAAGTCCGGGATGGGGATAGACGTGGCAGAAGTGTCGCTGTCAGGCACTCACTCACTCACTCACGTTTGGTTGATGTGGTTGCCTTTCCGGTGAGCACGGTGAGCTGAGTGAGTGAGTCCTGCCCAAGAGCGGCACTTTTCCCGCGCCACACCGAGTGTAGCAGAAAGAAATGAAAACGCATTGCACCCCCTGCACAAAATGTGCGCGGCGGTGAGGAACGGAGGTGTGTAGCAATACAACAAGGCAAAGTCAAATCGAACTCCTGGAGCGATAAGATTGAATGGTGTGATTCAATAGGGGTTCTGTGCCGGTTCTGTGCCAGGTCTGTGCCAGTTCTGGGGGCCCCTTAAGGAATCCTTCGAGAAATGTACCCTGGGGAAATGGTAGCTAACTTGGCCCCAACAAGGGGCTGATCCTCGCAATCCTGAGGGCCTGGGGCCTCTTCAGCACCAAGTATGTGGGTTTGGCGTGTGTCGGGGACTGGGAGAGTTCACTTCTTGTGACAGGGTCAGTCGGGCAGCCGACACCCACCCAGACCCAGCGGGACCCCCAGACGGTTTTGGCCACAGTGGGCCTGCTCACTAGTCGGAGTTCCCAAGGTTCCTGCCCCCCTCTCCCCTCGGTTCCATGCCATCTCTCCCCTTCTCTATTCGGTCACAGGAATGTTGGCTTGCAGTCCGTATTATTCTTGGGTTTTACACACAACCCCCACACCTCAGGTAACGACAAGCTCCAACTTACTTTCTCCCACGGACTGCGCAAAGCCTTTCTCTTTTTCCCTTCCCTCCCACCCGGGGTGTCGTTTGGCGCTGATCGCGCGGCTCTTCCGCTGCGTCCTGCGGCGACCTGCGTCTTTGGTGACTTCAGCCGCGCGCTCAGCGTACCCCTGCGCTACGAACAGTAATGGTAACAGAAAATCGTGCTGCCCACTCCCCTCTCCCCTCTCCACCACACTTGTAGGGAGGCTAAGTGCCAAGAGGGCAAGGCTTGCCCGGAATGTGTTGCTGCGTACACTTAGCCTCCCTCACACAGGAACCGATGGGGAACTCTTTCACAAACCCGTTCATTTGAATATTCGGAATCTGTGCGGATCGTAGTGGGGTCACTTTATTGGCGTAGGTGACACACATCACCCCTGAAATGTGGGTCTGGTTCTAATGCGTGGGTGGACCAACACTGCCTCTGAGGTGACACCACAGGCTCTGGAAGGGCTCGAGTGGACTGTGCTGGGCTCTCGGTCGGTGGTGCACTGTGCAGTAGTCGGCACAGCCACGACCTAAAACCTCAAAGGCAGTGAGTCTGAGGAACCACACGGAACCCGATTTCAATCACCCCAACATCGGGTTTGGTTCATTTGGAATAATTGGACTCCGTGCAAATCGTAGTGGGGTCACTTTTGCAGTGTAGGTGTCACACACCACCCCTGGAATGTTGGTTTGCTTCAGGTGCGGGGAAGTGAAACGCTCCCGATTGGGCCCGACAGACAGCCGTTATGGACTGCACCTACCCACGTGACGTGCCCCAGTAGCACCTCACCCTCGGTTTTTCCAACCCCTGTTCAGTTGAATCTTAGGAATCTGTGCGTATTGTGATAGGGTCATTTGGCCACGGGGTGCCAATTCACACCCATAACTGGCCTTTCGTCACTGGGGCTCACCACAAGGTTTGTTTGTGGTCTCTCGACCCACTACAGGGCCACTACAAACCTGCACGGACATTTCCTGAAGGATTGTGGACCGGTGTTCTGTGCCAGTTCTGTGCCGGTTCTGTGCCAAGTCTGTGCCAGTTCTGGGGGGTTCCTGAATCACACCATTGAAACACCTTTTTTGTCCGGAAACTGTGAAAAAGAACACAGCCCCAAACCACTTGCATTGAAGTGTGCGCTTGTCTCTCAAGGCTGTGAAGGCCCTGTGAAATGGCATGAAAGGCGCTAATCCTAAAGTTTCAGTTGCACATCCCACCCCCACCCCCCCCCCCCACCCCCTCCGCGATTTCGCTTCACATCATCGCGAGTAACTAGCAAACAGAAGGGAGAGCGAGCGGATGGAAGGAGATTTCCTCCGGTGGCGCCACATGAAGACGCCACCAGCGGAAATACTCCTGACCAAGAGCGATGCAATGGAAAGAGCGCAATATAAAGACATGAATCTGCCCCGTTAACGGGTAACCGGTATTACCGGGTATTACCGGAAACCCGGTAATCGGCCTCCATTACCGGGTATTACCGGGTCAAAAACGGGTATTACCGGGTAAAATCGGGGGTATTACCGGGTCCGGTAATACCCGTTTTCGTATTACCGGGGATTTTCCGTGGGGATTTCCTTGGTACAGGGATGGTTCGTGGGGTGTCGCAGTGAATCAACTGCAGGGTTCTGGTGATCTTCCGTCTGGCAGTCCAAGGGAAGGTGCGCGGGGGGAATGTCAGGTGTTAGGTGACCCCCCCTGCGTTATTCTGAAGGCCAGCCTCTGCAGCCCCTCCTGGCCCACCCCTCACAGAGGCGGCCCTGGGAACACTGGGAGTGGGAACGGCTGGGGAACACCCACGTTCAGTACAACCAAGATCTATGAGGCAGGCTTTGCGGCATGGCGGTGGGGGGCTGTGTTGGCGTGGCGTGCCCCGATGATTACACAAACAAAGGTCGAGATAATGAGCCCAGGCCCTGATTCCAACACCTGTTCGTTCAACCAAGATCTATGAGGGACACACACCCCCCTGTCTGTGCCTGTGTCCTCCGTGTGTTGTCTCCTCTCCCTCCCTCTTCAATGCACTTCATGGCCTCGTCCGCTTCCACGGAGGCAGAGCGTGTCGTCACACAACAGGCCGTCCACGAGGCTAAGTTCTTTGAAGCATGCATCATGACTTGTCCCGACTCGAACCAAGCTGATGATTTATCAGAGGGACCAGTAGCCAAGCAAGATGACAAGAAGCAGGCGCAACTCGTGCATATATTGAGGGCCTGGTCGAATCCACGTTTTTCTGGGACTTCTCTGGATTGCATCATATCGTAAGGGGTCGCTCAAATACCTTGCCGCACCAGCCCGGATCTTAGCTGCAGGTCCTGTACAGGGTGCCAGGTGCTCTTGTCAAGGGTGTCGCCAGAGAGGCTTCACATGGGAATGTGCGTCTTGCTGTGGAGCGTATCACAGAGAATTTCTCAAAATGGAAACGTGTCGACACCACAACTCCAGAACCAGCTCTTCCCGTCCACCTGCCCAAACCAGCCGTTGTCTGGGAGTCGTGAGGCCACCACGTGGGTCGACTGCAGGCTGGTTAGCTTCCGCTCATCATACACGGGGCGGATACTCAGCGTCCCGAAGGCAGGTGCGATTATCCACCTTGGCCCGGGGGCAGTCCAGTGGCGAGCCCGTGTTGAAGCCACCCCAGCAAATATAGCAAGTCCGCTCACCGTACTGTGACCTGCTGTGGCAGGAACCACAAGCCCGGCCACGCCAAGAAGCATCTCTCGGTACCATAATGCTCGTTGGCTGCTCGCAGGTAAGTGTTGCGACAAGCACCCAGCCAGCAGAGCGATGTGACCGAATAACGGAGCTGGCGTGACCAAGCACTCGAGCCTGGGGTAAGAGAAGATGGCTTCCCTGAACGAAGGATCGATCATTGAAAACGAGGAGCCCTTCGCTCTGTGCCACTGTGTGCCCAACTGTGCCACTTTGCAACCAGTTTGGTGACGCACCGTTTCTGCATTTCTGAGCCAAGGTCCTTAAATGATGGAAGCTACGGGAACAGTGGCTCGACTGCCTGATCTGACGACACCGCCGGCTCTGGAAGGGCTCAGGTGGTGTGTGGGCACCGTGCAGTAGTCAGCATTGCTGCGAAACTCGAAAAGTCTGCAGTGAGCCACACAAACCAGACATGAACTGCGGAACCCATCTTTCGATCACCCCATGCGCCATAGAATCCAATGTCGACCACAACACACTGCTAAGGGGAAGGGAATCAACCCAAAAACAAAGGGAAATTCCCATGGAAAATCCCCGGTAGCGCTACCGGGCTATAACCGGGTATTACCGGGCAAACGGGTATTACCGGACCCGGTAATACCCGTTTTTCGACCCGGTAATACCTGGTAATACCCGGTAGCCGTTAACGGGGCAGATTCATGTAAAGAGCCCGGGGTTGACAGGCCTGTCAACCCCTCTGCGAGACTGATCCGTCCGTTTCTCTTCTTTTATTTTTTTTTTTTACTTCGGGGGTCCTCGCTACGAGTCACTGTGAGTCACGAGTCGTCAGTTTTCAACCAAACATGGCTGACTTCTCACTTTTTCTCACTCAGTCACACCTGGTAGCGAGGGCCCCCTTCGGGGACCCTTTCTTTGACGAGAATATTCCGCCGGAGCCCACAACTGTGGGCATCTCGTGCAAGATGGGTACCTTCGCTGAGAAATGCAGAAAAAAATGAGACAATGCGAGCAGATGCTCACACAGTATCAGCTGCAAAGTGATCCGGATCGAAAGGCACTCCATGGACGAGAAGACCACACAGTGCACGAGGTAGCAGGTCTCCTTGCTATCGGAAAATCCCCAAAATACTACTGACACACTTCTGGAATCTTTCGCTTGCTTGCATTGCACGCATCCACCTACAGAAAGTGGATTGATGGCGGAGCAGAAAGAGGTAGGAACCATATGAGAAGCTTCGCTGCGCTTCGACTCCTTCAGTGTGTCTGTCGCATTTCCTCTGACACACAGGTGTGTCTGGTACAGAAAAAATAGTTCAGCGATGTTCCCCTATAAATCGGAGAATACTTCTGTTGTGTACACTTCCGAACAAAAGAAAAGAGGACACGTGATAGGAAGGATTTGGCAAGTGTGCACATGAGGCGGGAGTGGTTTTTGCGGTATGCAATATGCGGTGTTGTGGGTGTTGCGTAATACACCTGCACACATCGTGGCCACCTTCGCCGCATTGTGTCATGCAGGTGGCTAGCGGAAGCCAAAGCCGACCTGGAATTTTGACAGTGATGTCTCTTGCTTCTCTTGTGCTCGATGTGTGTGCAGGTTGATCACACTGTCGAGTCCGAGTTTTGTTTGTGCGCACAGCGGCAGTGTGTTGTGGCCCCTGTGAGGTATGCGTTGCTGTGATTAAGTGCTCGTATTTTCACAATATCTGCCATTATGTACTGCCCGCGCCCCGCCCAGACCCCCCCGCCTGACAAGCCTCTCATGGATCCCGAGGCGCAGCCCCGCAAACCGATTTGTCTTCTGATTTGCCCACAGCCTGGTTGGATGGCCACGCAATGCGTGCAGGCCATCGCACGTCTGATGCGGATGAAGGAAAGTGGCAGTATCATTCAATGACATTTCATGCGGATGTGCACACTTGAAGTATCCGAGCAAGGGGGATGGGAAGAGGGGGGGGGGGTCGTAGTGACAGCATGGGAGCAGCACGCCAGCGGCACACTGGCAAGTAATCGAAAGAGAGGGAAGGAGAGTCGGAGGGGGGGGGGGTAATGAAATAGAAGTCGAAGGAAGCACAACAATGATCCCCCTTCACTCGTTATGCAGGGTGTGTCTGAGATCCGAGAGAGAGAGAGGGGGGGGGGGGGGGGGTAGGGGGGGTCAAATGGGGGGAACAAACACGATTTTTCAAAAAACCGGCGCAGAGGCCCCAAACCCCTCGTAAACCCTCCAAACACCCCCAGATCGGTCCGGAAACCCATCGAACCCCACTTTTCCACCATTCCGGGCACCTCAGGTGCCCGAATTGGGGTACCTAAATTTTGTGCCACCGTTTGGTACCGTACAGCGCCACTGTGTGGGAGGTTGGAAAAGAAAATGCCCCAACACACCACATCTGAGGGTTGCAATGCATGTTGCTTGCCAACCACGTCATCCGGTGGGTGTCAGGCGCTATGTAGGTGGCATCAGCCAGGTCTTCGATGAGTTCTGGCTTGTATATGTACCTCCCTGCCTGCGGCACAGGCACTGCCTTTGTCCCCCACACCAGCCACAGAGAGCGTATTGTACTCGGTCCACGGTTGCTGATTCATTGTGATGCGTTGTATCCTCGAGTGAACGTCACACACTAGTGGCACCACCACCCGCCATCCGAGAGCTGTATCGACTTTGCGCGCTTCCGTTGTATTCACCCTGCCACGCATATTACACCGTTCAGTACCAGTGATCTTGGGCAGGCAAAGTAGACAGCAGCAACTACCAACTCTGGCACAATGGGTACCACGACAGCGCACTTCGTGTGTTCCCGGGATGTACAGGTCGCGTTGCAACAGTCGTTGTCAACACATCCCGGTTGTGGAGCACTGCTGCACAGGAATCACACGACCATCCGGACTTGTTCCCTACCTACAGGCAGCCTCACGGTGCATGGTGGCAGGGAGGTACATATACAAGCCAGAACTCATCGAAGACCTGGCTGATGCCACCTACATAGCGCCTGACACCCACCGGATGACGTGGTTGGCAAGCAACATGCATTGCAACCCTCAGATGTGGGGTGTTGGGGCATTTTCTTTTCCAACCTCCCACACAGTGGCGCTGTACGGTACCAAACGGTGGCACAAAATTTAGGTACCCCAATTCGGGCACCTGAGGTGCCCGGAATGATGGAAAAGTGGGGTTCGATGGGTTTCCGGACCGATCTGGGGGTGTTTGGAGGGTTTACGAGGGGTTTGGAGCCTCTGCGCCGGTTTTTTGAAAAATCGTGTTTGTTCCCATAAAAGGGGGGCATTTGACCCCCCCTAGGGCAGTGGTGGCTGCGTACGCGTACGCAGCGTGATTTTCAAAAAGTGCGTACGGCGTACGCGTACGCGTACGCGTACGGCGCTGCGTACGGCAGTCTATGGAGCACAGGAGACGGCCATGGCCGCACACCGAATCCGACAGTCGAACTCAGGTGTACCAGGGGCAGCCTTCGAGCCTTCCAGTCGGAGGTGGTACCTTTTGCAGTATGCTTGCGGGTGTACTTGCAGGTGTTGCGAGTGATTCGCCACGTGCGCGGCAAGGAATCATCTGTGAAAGGCAAGAGCAAAGGCCAGGGCCCAGCCACCCGCTGGGTGGCCTACTGTGTGCTGAGAGACCTGGAATACCAGCCGTACGCAAAATCTGCGTACGCGTACGCAGCGCGATTTTCAGAAAGTGCGTACGGCGTACGCGTACGCGTACGCGTACCGTACGGCCGTACGCTGCCACCACTGCCCTAGGGGGGGGGGGGGGGGATCCGCTGCAAAGAAGCAACTTGAAAAGAACCCGTGCGCGTGAAAAGGTGTACTTCTTCATTTTGTGGTAGACACCCTGTCCAGCAGCTGTGGGAACAGATTCAGGATCCTCCTTGCTGAGCGCACATTGTGTTGTGAGGATCTTTTAACCCCAAAGCCCTCAGTCAGACAATTTCCTTCGTCGCTTCGCGATTTTTCGCCACGCTTGTTTTGTCGCCCACTAAGAAGATAAAGGTACCGTAAACAGAATAAATCTGGACCGTAAGAAGTCCTGGACGAAATAATGCTGGACCGTAAAAATTCTGGACCCCGGGGGTCCAAACCGATTGGACCTTTTTTCCGGTCCAGAGTGGTTTGCTGTTCCCCCCCAAGATCACCGGGTTTCTGCTCCCGCGGGAAGCGTTCACAAGCGCGAACGGGACTTCCCCAGCCCCCTTGACTGATCTGGACCCCCACGAGTGGGGGTCTGAACCCCACTATCGGGGGTCGTATGGGCACCAATAATAGGCAGTGCAGACTCCCGATATCGGGGGTCCAGACCCCCAATAGCGGGGGTCGCTCTGACCCCGCCCCAGACCCCCGCTCCAGGGGGTGGGGGTCCACCGTGTGAGAAATCGCCATGTATCGCCAAGTCCCCCAAACTGGTCTGGACCGGACAAATTCTGGACCTCGGGGGGGGTCTGGAGGTGGATTGGACCTTTTTTACGGTTCAGATTTATTCTGTTTACGGTATGCAAACAGGGATATCCGCCGTCGGAAGAAAAAAGTGGGTCCACGTTGGAGAACCCCGAGTTTGCAGACAGAAATCATCATGCAAGTGGCAACACCTACAGATACGCGGGGGAGGGTAATGCTGTGAGAAACAACAAGCAAGGCTCACCGTTCACTCAAATCGCAGGCAGGGCCTGAGACCCAGTGAGAGGTGGCCAGACTTGTGGTAATATGCTGCGCAGGTATAGCGGGTTGTCAAACTCGATGAGCCCGGAGCCCAAAAAGAAAGCTCGTGGAAACCAGGGTACTGTACTGAAAATACGTTTGGCACAAGGGGCCCATTGCGCGGTTCGCGGTTTGCCTCAACCTCACGGAGGTGGCACACTGGAGGCCTTCGCTCACACAGCGAAGCAGAGTGACGGCAAGCACCATCACTGTGTGCACAAACTGTGCCACAAAAGAGGTCTTTGCTGTCGGCAATATCCGGCGGGTTTGAACGTTTTGAACGGTTTTGACAGTGTTCGCAGCGCACCTGGAGAGCGGGGTCGCTGTTTCGCGTTTCTTCTGGCCACACAGTCGTCCCCTTTGTTTGCTTGTTGGTCTGGCCCAGAGGGTCCACCTACAAACTAGCTCCAAAACGCACCGCAGCGGGAAACCCCCCCCCCCCCAAAGTGGCACGGTGTGTGCGCCCAACGAACACAGAGCGAAGGCCCCGGATATATTATTCGCAACGGATTTGCCCTCCTACCCGCCCCCCTTATGTCTGTACACGACCCCTGCCTTCCGGAAGGAGGGGCAAGGGCTGTCAGCCCCCCTGACCCGCTTGCGGGTTTGCTGTATGCGCTGACGCTTCCACACACGCCCCTCTCCCTCCACGAAACGTGACGAGAGAGGGGTGCAGGGGGAACAGTCGAATTGAGTCGAGTTGGCTGAGCTCCCACCCCAGCCCTGCGGCCCCATCTCCGCCTCCCACAGGAGGGTGTTGTCACAGTTATGGGAACAACGATGCCCCCCGGGGAGGGCTGGACCGACTGTCTGGTTTGGCAAAGCTGGGACAGGGCGCGCGTCGCAGTCGGGACAATTTCAGTTGAACGGATCAAGGGCACTGACGTCTGCCTGGAAAGGCTGTTGCCGCCTGGGCACCCCAGATCAAAAAAAGATAAGGCTGTTGTTTGTGCGCCAAATCCGGGCAAAACAAAAGCAACTCCGCAGCCTGATGAGGAGGTTGAATTTGTTGCCCAAGCGCTGCCTACGATCTTTTTGACACTGACAGGTTCCCTGTTGTGGTAAAAAAGAAGGAGTGAGAAGACACTGTGCGGGGCGGTTCACTTGACGAAAAAAATGAAGTGAATAGAGAGCTCCGAAAGTGGCAAGATAGAGAAACGAGCAAGAAAGTAGACTATTTTAGTTGAGTGTCGAGCGCGCTCGGACACTTGGATGGAATTTCCACAGCTACGCACGCACTTGTGCCTGACTGGATAAGGAGAAAGAGGAAAACTTTGTGTCTGCAAATCAGAAAGGGGGGAGAAGAACCAGCGGGTATTCGTCGATCGCGAGAACACCCCACACGCCTGCTGCGAAGAGTGATTTTCCCATTATTTAGCGCGGCCACTGCCGTGGCAGTTACTGTGGGGCTTCGCTCTCCCGTGCAAGAAAAGTGGACATGGCATGTTCACAAGTCAGGCAGGGGGGATGATTATCCCCGTGATATTTCTGAAGTTTCAACCAAATAACGACGAGTTGCTCTTGCCTCTGGGCTAAAGAGAGAGAGAGAGAGGGAGAGGGAGAGAGTGTATGCTGTTGCTTGTTTGAGTTGACCGACCAGGTTTGGTGAGATCTTGATATGCCAGTATCATCCCCAAGTACATCGCGTCTTTGGTCCTTTCCCGTTCCCACACTGCGGTGTGATATGTGCAAAAACACAACGTACGAAACGTTGCCCCGCAGCATGCCTGGGTCACGACTCTGACACAACATCCCCAGCATCGGCATGTGGGGCAGGCGAGCCACAGTTGGTTCTGCATGACGTTGGTGGGCACGGCGTGTGCTGCACCCGCTCGCGTGTGGCAAGGGCAGCGACAGCAGCTATAGCGCTGCCGCATACAGCAACTGCGGGCTGCATGTGCAGCAGCTGATCACGGTACTCCGCGTACTGGGACTTGTCCACAGTCAATTCCCACCCCAGCACATCCAGGAACGCCCGCTCTGCTGCGTTCAGCTCTGCCAGCGTCACACCACCGACCGCGCTGTATATGGCGTTGTTGGAGTAGTTGTCACAGTGCATCTTCGTTGCCAGCACCAGCCCCGCCAGCACTACCCTGTGCACGTTCTGCCGCGTGATGCGGATCTCGGAGTGCTGATGCAGCCTGTCGGCATACACAAGCATCACGACCAGTGCGGGTGCTTGGAAGTGGGCGCGCCGCACCACGTCCTGCAGGTAGCGCTGGATCAGCACCTTCGGGACGCCTTTGCTGTCGAACGCACTGGGCGTTGCCTTCCCCGACCTCAGCAGGCAGTCGCTCTCGCGGCACGCCCTCGCCAGCACCATGCTCACAAGCGGGATAAGCTGCGTGGTGGTGCCCCCTGCCATCGTGCCCAACATAATGTGTAGAAGCTGTCGGGATGGTGGACCCCCCCGAGTGCAGAACACACACACGTTGCACGACATGCCGTGGCCTTGTTTGTTCATCTACAGGACATACAAAACAACCCCCACACCATGTGTGTTGGTGCAACAAGGCCGCTGTGCACGCTGAATGCGAGTCAATTGAAGTACTCATTCGAGGGTGGGGGGGCGCATCCGCCAAGCATGGCAAGAGACACATCTGAGCGCATCAGACGTCCTGCCCACTCGAGAGCGATAATCTCCACTGCCTGCGATGGTGGGGGCCAGTCGGAAGCTCGTCAACTGGAAAGGCAGAGCGGTTCAAACGTTCCTCCAAAAATCGTACTCCTTTCGCTTTATTATAGACACCCTGTCCAGCAACTGTGGGAGAACAGTTCCGGACTACTTTTTGTTGAGCGCACACTTGCTGTCTCAAGGCTGTGTAGAGGCCCTGTGAAGTGGCATGAGGTGCTAATCCAAAGCTTCAGTCGTACGATTTCCTTCGTTACTTCGCGACTTCGCTACGCTTCGTCGCTCGTAACTAGTAAAAAAGATAATGGGTTGTTTGCGCGCCAAACCCGGGTGAACAAACCTCGCGTGATTTTTGCCTGATGAAGGTTTGGTGTGAATGTGCGCACAGTCAAATCAACAAGGCAAGGTAGATTGTGTGTATCACCCAAAGCGCTGCCACAACTACTTATTTTTCACTGTGACAAGGGTTGTTGATATGCGTGAAAAAGAAGTTCGCAGACGAAACAGCTGGTGTTCAAAAGGGCCCCGCATTGCAATATCGGTTCGACCGTAACTGCTACCTACAACTCACGATGTCGCGGTGTTGACTGCACACCCCATGTGTGCAGAAAGTCGCATCACCGCAACCAAAGACGTGCTCTATACAGCCCACCTTCATCAGGCCAAAGAGGCGCGACTGTCATTTCAGGGACATTGTGCCGAAGCTTCCAAAGCGCCGACACCTTCACCCCAGTAAGCTCGGCGTAGCGGGGGATGACGGACCGGGCGTACCCACCTGAACCGCCTTGCTCTGGCTCCCCCCCACCCGCCCCGCCGCCTCAGGCTCTGAAACCGGGCCCCCCAGCAGCAGCCGCGCCGATAGCGGTGCACCGCCACCACCACCACCACCACCACCACCCAACACGGGGGACGCCGCCACACCACCCCCCCCCAGAAGCGCCTCTTTCTGCACACCTCCATCACCTGCCGGCGCAAAGGGAGGCGATAATCCACCACCACCACCACCCCACCCCGGGGGCGGCGGGGGCATTGCAGCGGCGCCACCCATGCCACCCCAACCCTGCTGCCCACCCCAGGCAAAGGCAGGGCCGGACCGCAGCGGATTGCGATACCCGAGGAAGCGGTGGAGCCCACCGCTGCTCTGCGCAGGTGGCGGCGCGCGCAGCCACAGCATGTGCCGCTCCTGCTCCAGGGTCAGGGCACTCGGGCTCCGCCCCCCCGCCGGGACCCCTGGGGCGGGAGCAGACCCCAGCCGCAGGGGTGAGGGCTGAGGGCGCGGCTGTGGCTGTGGCCGCTCCTCCCCCTGCGCTTGCTTCTGTTTCGGTTTCTGCTTCTGCTGAACCCGCTCCCGCTCCGCCTCCGCCCCAACCCCCGACTCCACCACGCTGCCCTGCGACGTGGCAGCCGCGGCGCCCCTCCACAGAGGCGCCTCCAGCCGCATCCCCACCTCCAGGCCCAGCGGGAACCCGCGGAGATCCGGCGGTTCCAACCCTTCCGTCTCCCGCCCGGCCAGCCCCACAACCTTCCACGATAGATATTGCCGGAGCCCAGCCTTATCCGCGGGGCTGCCCGGCGCCACCGCCGTGATGTGAAGCTGCCGGTCCATCGACAGCCCCAGGGCATCTGACACGGAGTCACGGCGAAGGGTTGCCATTTCGTGCCTGCGTGGGGGTTGGCTACCCCCCGCCGTGCTGCCTGCCGCAGCGCCGATGCGGTGCTGCTTCCACGGGGTGCCCGGGAAGGTGGCAAGGATGTCGGCCTGCGGAGGGAGGTCGCTGAGAGTCGGGTTTCCCCCCGCAAGGCAGGCCGCCTTCAGCACCACCGTGACGAAGTCATCCGCGCGGATTGGGTTTGGGGTGCCGTGGAGGCCCCACTGGATGTGCAGAGTGGGAGCCCCCGGGGAACCGGCGGGGTCTGGGAGGAAGGCGGCACGGCAGAGCTTGACCTGCAGGTTGACGCGCCCAAGGCTCGGGAGTGGGAGCTGTGCCTTGACTGCCCCGTGGCGTGTCGCCATGATGAGCCTGCGGGGTGTGATGAGGAGGACGCGTTTATCCCGCAGGAGTCTCCCGCGGCTGGAGACCTTGCATATGCCTCTGAACCCCAACACGGCCTCACCCCCTGCAGCGGCGAAAGCGGATTTGAAGCTTGCATCGGGTTCGACAGGTGAAAGCGCCGCAGAATATGCCAGAGCCTCAGCCGAAAGGTTCATCAGTGTGGCGTGTGGGGTGGTGGGGGGAAAAAAACAAACTGCCGGGAGAAAAGCTAAAGCAAAAAAAAGGGGGGGGGGTGGACTGCACCCCACACCTCCCCCTTGCTCTGTTATGCAGGTCAGCCCCCCCCCCCCCTTGCTTTCTATATACAGAAGGGGTTGGTGCGGAATTCCGTTCGCTTATGCAGGTCGTGCGCGAGAGAGACCTATAGAGAGCGGGTATAGAGACCAGTTATCACGTTGTGTACCTCTCAGGGGACACTCCCGCGATGTCTGCACGCTACCCCAAACTACAATACGGTGCGATCTCACGGAGTGGACTCTAGGGGGACACTCTGTGATGCCAGCACCCGAACCAATTTGGAATACACGTGTGTGAGTGAGATTCTAGTGTAGAGCGTATCAGTTCTCGTGCGCTCGTCTCTCGTGAATCTTTCTGTACGATGCGGGTCAATACAGCAAACGCGTGTGAGTGAGATCTAGTGATATGCACGGGCGGGAGGGGGGAGGGGAGGGGTCGGGGTAGGGTGGGATGCGGCCTTCCCTACGTGAGAAAGCCAATCGAAAGCATTCCGATTGAACACGGGGGCTGGGCGGGGTGATGGAACTGCGAGGATGAAGCGAAGGGTCGGCTGGTTGCAAAAAAAAACACAAAAATGACAGGTGCTGTGCAGGGTATAGAAGGGGAATGCAAGCTGGTATTCGTGAGGGGAGGTTCCTGCGAGGTGGTGGTGGGATGCGATTGGGGGAGCGGGAGGTGGCTATCACACTTTTGCTTGGGGGGTCTTGTGTGAAGCACCTCTCGAAAGCCTTGCCAGGCGAAACAGGCGCCAAAGAGAACAGCGCGACAAGACTGGCCTGGGGGACGGGTGGGGGCCGACTTGATGTCCTGCTTGAAAGTGAGAGTACGGTGATCCACCAGCATCTCGAGCGCATGCCCTTCACACAACCTTGCCCCTCCTCGTGGGAACGGGAAGAACAACGGAAGTGCCGAACAGGGTAGGCTCGACGTGAAGCACGCCAGTCTGCACACATACACCAGGCGCACCAGCACAGGCAGGCACACCCGTACCGCAAGTGGCTGTTCTGTCTTCAGATCACAGCCTTTGATCGCAGCGATGTTGATTGAAGCGCCTTCTGCCGGAACCTCAGGGCTGCTGCTGATTTGTCCACCACAGGAATCGTCTCGCGTTGAATGCGCGCAACAACCTTGTCTGTGTGGTGGGGGGGGAGGGGGTGATGATTTGTGGCGCACACATCAGCGGGCCCACCCCTCCCACCTGTTCTGAGCTTCTTCAAGCTTCTCAAACGCCACACCGATATCATTTGTCGGGCAGGGCAAACCTTTCCGTATCGAAAGAAAGCCAAAACTTTTGTTTGTGCGCCAAACCCGGGTGAAACCTCACGGGGGGCCTTCGCTCAGAAATGCAGAGAAGTGAGGAATGGTGAGCCGCCTCACAACACTGGCTGCAAAGTGACACAGTTTGACACACAGTGGCACAGAGCGAAGGCCTCCCACGTGTTTTGCCTGATGAAGGTTGGTGTGAGTGTGCGCACAGTCATAGCAACAAGGCAAGGTAGATTGTGTTTGTCACCCAAAGCGCTGCCAACTATCTTTTTCACTGTGACAAGCTTTCTTCTTGTTGTGTGTGAAAACATCAGGGCACACACACAGAGCCCCCCCTCCCCCTCCCCCTCCCCCCACCCGGACCATACCAAAAGCTTCCCGATCGATGCCTGGCAGGAAGCCTTTCCCTGGCTGATACATGGCGGTGCGCTGGTGACTCAGCGGCTGGGGATCCGAGCAGGCAACAAGCCCATCAGGCGCCCCCCTCTTATACGGGGGGCCCAGCTCGCGTGCGACGTACTGCGCCACCAGCAGATCCCCTTCTCTGGGAAGCGTGCTTGCCCACAGCGACTGCCGGTGCGGGGGCTTCGCCGCACGGAACCCGTTGGCAGCAGCGCGCAGCGGGAACAGCGAGTCGCGCCTCTCCAGTGGCACCGTGCTGTGCAGGTGCCGCGCATCATCTAGGTCCGCCGCCAGCCTGTCCCGCAGCCCTGTCAGCCGCTGTGCGTTCGCCATAAACTGCTTCATATAGCGCACATGCTGCATCGTGAACTGCGCCCGGAGCTGCTGCAGCTCCTGCGCCCGCTCCTCCTCCAGAGCGCGGTGCCCCTCGGTGTAGCGCTGCAGCAGGCTGCCCAGCCGCGTCGCAAACCACACCCGCCGCGCCTCCGCCGCCTCCGCCGCAGCCGCATCCTCCTCGCGGAGGCGGTGCAGCGCACGGGCGTTGCTGTGCCAGAGGCTGGCCACACCCTGCCGCTCCACCTGCTCCGTATCGACAAGCCTATCGAGCGCCACACGCGTGGGCGAGAGGCGCAGCACGAGGGACAGCGGCCTCGCCTCCTTGAGGTAGGGCACCAGGGGGGCGCCCGGGGGTAGCGGGGGGTGTCCGTCGTGGATGACGCCCTGTGCGTCTGCGAATGTGAATTCCAAATCGGGCGCCGCCCACGACAGATGCGGGTGTTCCGCGAGGAGCTGCGTCCCTGCGGCTTCCAGGGCCTCCGCCACGTGCACAGACTTCGCGCTCTGCAGCTCGACCTCCCACACAAACCCATTCGGAAGCAGCTCCACCCGCTCCAAAAGAACCCGCACCCGGATCACGGCGAGGGACTTCTTTGCCTTCTTTGTCATCTTGAGGGGTGCGTGGGGGGTGGGGGGTGGGGGGTGGTGTGGTGTGTCGGGTGCTGCACCCGCACAGGTTGTCGGCGTGTCACAGCCCCATGCAGCGGCAGTCGCGTGCCCTGCTGTGTAAATCGGCCATCCTGTGTGTACGGAAGTGGGGTGGCGGCGGCGGTGCCCGTCGGGGTTGGTAGGGGGAAGGCGCGGTGGTAGAGAGAAGGGAGGGGGGGGGGGGAGGGGAGGGGAGGGGGGGTTGACTAATTGAGGCAACAGCCCTGCTGTCTCTGTTCAACCTGCATGCGACCATCGCTGAAGAACAAGCACGCACACGGGACGGCGGGACTTTTGCCTAAAGTTCTGGCGGGTGATGGGAGGACTCCTCATCCCCGCACATCGCACCGCCCCCCTAACCCACCCCCTTCCCCCTGCCCGCCCCCCCCCCCCCCCCGCCACCCCACTTCCGTGCTCTCTCTGAGGGCCGAGGGCTTGGTTCACGCCAACAGCACTCGCCACATGAGATCTGAGCATCTTCAACATGCATGTGGGAGCGCTGTGTGGCACAGCCCTTCTACCAGTTCTACCACGCACAGACGCGTATTCTCTTTGCGGCGGTGGACAGAGAGCATCAAAAAAAAAATCGCCAAGGCCGAGGAGGTGAGGGGGGGGCTTCGCTCAGAAAAGCAGAAAAAGATGTGAGGAAGAGATGGTGGGCTGCCCTGTTATTTTTTTGCAAAAACCGGTTTGCAAATAAAAGGTTGCGCAGCAGGTTGACACAACAGTGTTGTGGCACACACGACAGAGCGAAGGTGTCCCGCCTCCCCCCCAGGACAGGGCGCATCTCTTTTCATAGATGGCAGGAAATTAATTTTTGTAATTTTTAATTGCCATCTTCCCGAAAATACTACGAGAAACACTTGGCCTCTATGCTGTGAGTGTTGCATTGGACGCTTCCACCTGTTGAACGGGCTCCACCTCTTGCACTTTGAACCCCCCCCCCCCCCATATTTTTTTTTGATTTGACAACTCCGGTTTGGTGTACCTCGATGAGCTTACCTTACCTTGTCGTCGGACACAACATATCATCGTTGTCCCAAACCCCGTAACCCACGTGAAGTGGATCATCTGAAGTGCAGAATGAGGTGGAGCAGGTGGAGCACGAAACATAAGTAAACCATAGCAAGAGAGGCCAGCAGCAGTCCCGAGTCCATCGCGTTCCTCGTAGCATTTCCCGTACCACACAGGTGTGTTATGTGCAAAATACTACGAGAAACACTTGGCCTCTATGCTGTGAGTGTTGCATTGGACGCTTCCACCCAGGACCCTTAGGACCCAAGGACTTAGGGACGCCGCGCGAACGGTCTACTATTGAAGTGATCAGGCTCCGTCGCCCATCGTATGCATCCCTCCGATGGTAATGTACCGCTTTCTACGTTGTCACGAGCACCTTGTACGGAAAACGATCGAACCTCACTCGCTGAGGGGATCCGCCTGCCTCGGCCGTGTGCCGCCGTCGTGTGGTCAGCCTCGTGATTCTTGGTGTGCCCTATCGACAACATGCCTGTCTCTCCAGTTGCCGCACCCGGCGAGAGAGTTGATGCGTCTCAACCCGGCGAAACTAACGGGGCAAAGGTTGCACACAGCCCCGCCTGTGCTGCAACCACCCGCTCTTGGCTGACCCCCGACGTCTGGTGCGTTTCCCACTCCGGGTATTTGAATCCTCACCCTGTACCTCTTCGGGATCCTCCATCCCCTGGGGAACCCTTCCCCTCGAGGCTTCTTCACGTCTCCGACATATTGGTGTGTGCCCACATGACCCTTCTTCCTGACATCCTCGATGTCGTTTTGCACCCCGGGCGATGCACTGAGACGGCCGTATCCAGGTAGTCAGTGGCCATGCCCAGCCCCTCAGCGTGACAGTCCTCTGGTGCGCTCCCAGCACCACCACCGCGACGCTCGTGCATATTCAGCCACCATGACCCGGCAGCTCTCGCCTGGGGACAGGGCTCAGCGGATCGAGAAATCACAGTCTGAAACTCGCCTCCCAGCTCCTCCGCAGCAGTCTACTGTCCGGCCGTCTTAAACTCTCGCCCTTCGGGAGCCCGGCCAACACCCGGTGCTTTCCGGCGTGATCTCGATCGCTCTGTGGCTCTCTGTGTCCTCTCCGGTCTTCGCTGGCTGCGAGCGAGTTGCGGGGTGAAGCCCAACGCGCCTCTTCATGGCGCACTGGAGACGCTGCATGGAGTGCCCAGGGGTAGGTGTGAGAGGTGCCGGCCCTTCTGGGTGAAAGAGGGCGATCGCGCGCACTGTCGTCTCCTGAACTCCGCTCGAGCGGTGGACAACACGTTCCTGCGGCCCCCTTCCCACTGGGCTGATCCCCACTGTACCTGCCCCATCGCCCGCCTCGTAGACAGCGCATCAAACGGAGGCCCTGTGGCCCCACGTGGCGTCGATTCAGTGGTAACGCCCGGACTCAGTGTGGAGGGCGTATTTCCCGGTGCGTGAGGAAATTCGAGGCCCTGGAGGTGTGGGCATGCCAGAAGGATTCTCGGAGTCGCCTTCTTAATGAGAGAGGTGAGTCCCCGCGGACCGGAGCTTGTCGCACGCTGCAGTCGCTGTTCGGGCTTGTCGAGTAGGCTGCTGGGTACTCGGGAAGACTGGCCGACTGCCCCCCAACCTTGTGGAATGATCTCGGCCCGCTGCCATGGCTGCGGTTTCGGTGGACCCCCTCAGCGGCGGCACCGCTGACACAGGCGATGCGGACGCGTCTCTCAGTCGCTGCTTCTTTTGCTCCCCGAGCAGTGCAGCTTGGGAGAGCGTCTCGGCTGTGTTGGATACCTGATCTCTGTGTATGTCCCACGGCACCTCGCAGGTGTCCAGTCAGCAGCTCCCCTTCCCTGCATGGAACTGTGAGGTCGTACGTCTCAACACCGGGCCACAGACGCCCGGAACTCCCCCTGACCCCTGTGAATAATGCAGGCTTGAATGTGTGTCCCCCGGCAGGGAGACTATGCTTCGACGGAGTATGCCCCGCTTGGGGCGTGTGCGGGCATCCGCTTGACGCCGGGGTGCGCGTAGTCGGCATTCGCGCAGATAAGCTGGGCACGACAGACGTGCCGGCTTCTCGGGGGCGTGTCCGGGGGCGTTGCATTGGTACACGAAAACTGTCGCCCTCGGAAAGCTCACGTCGCGTCACCGTGCTCGAGCTGGATCTGGCAGGCTGTGTGTGACAGGCCACCCTTCCGCCTTCAGGTGCCGTCGCTCGGGCAAAAAGGGTGTATTTCTCAATCAAGAGAGTATGCCCCTCACGATTGTGGCACGATTGTGTCTCCCCGGGTCAGGCTCGGTATTCCAGTCGAAAGCGTAAATGCCCCTCGGCACTGTGCTGGGCGGGGTTGTGTCTCGGTCAGGAGAGGAGGTGCCCCTCAGGCAAAATCCTGCGTCTCGCGGTCGGGAGTGAGTGCCCCTCGGCAGGAATGTGTCTCGGCCAGGTGTCCCTCAGGCAGGGAATGTAATGTCTCGGCCCGGTGTCCCTCGGGCATGAATGTGCGTCTTGGCCAGGTGCCCCTCAGGCAGGGTGCCCCGTAGGCGGAAATGTATGTCTTGACCAGGTGCCCCTCGGGCAGGGTGCCTCGTAGGCGGAAGTGTATGTCTTGGCCAGGTGCCCCTCGGGCAGGGTGCCTCGTAGGCGGAAGTGTATGTCTTGGCCAGGTGCCCCTCGGGCAGGGTGTCTCGTAGGCGGAAGTGTCTGTCTTGGCCAGGTGCCCCTCGGGCAGGGTGCCTCGTAGGCGGAAGTGTCTGTCTTGGCCAGGTGCCCCTCGGGCAGGGTGCCTCGTAGGCGGGAAGTGTATGTCTTGGCCAGGTGCCCCTCGGGCAGGGTGCCTCGTAGGCGGAAGTGTATGTCTTGGCCAGGTGCCCCTCGGGCAGGGTGCCTCGTAGGCAGAGGTGTCTGTCTTGGCCAGGTGCCCCTCGGGCAGGGTGCCTCGTAGGCGGAAGTGTATGTCTTGGCCAGGTGCCCCTCGGGCAGGGTGCCTCGTAGGCAGAGGTGTCTGTCTTGGCCAGGTGCCCCTCGGGCAGGGTGCCCCGTAGGCGGAAGTGTGTGTCTTGACCAGGTGCCCCTCGGGCAGGGTGCCTCGTAGGCGGAAATGTATGTCTTGGCCAGGTGCTCCTCAGGCAGGGTGCCCCGCAAGCGTAAGCTGTAGGTATGTCGTGGCCAGGTGCCCCTCAGGCAGGTAATGTCTCGGCGAGATGCCCCTCGGGCAGGAAAAATGCGTCTCGGCTAGGTGCCCCTCAGGCAGAAGTGGGTGTCTCGGTCCGATGCTCCTCGGCAAGATCGTGTCTCGGTCAGGAAAGTAGGAGTTGGATATCACTGACGTCACTTTGCTGCATCAGTATCGACCCATTTATCAGCACCCGACTGTTGCTCTTGGTCCCGCCTTTGTCAGCGCCTCTGTGACGGAACCTCCAGCTGAAGTATGCGTTTGGAAACCTTGAGCGCGATCAAGCGTGAAGCAGGTTTTCGGCGAGGCGCGGTGATAGTCTCGATGGCTGATGGGAATGTCCTCAATCCGCTGCGGCCACGGGCGCAGCGCTGTCCCGCTGTCACGTTCATAAGCGGCGGAGGACCACCTTGAACACCACGGCGTCATCATCCCCATCTTTTTGCGCCCCTCCTTCGTGCTGATCCCCCCGTGCACCTCGCCGTCATTTATTAGAACCAGTGCGTGGGGGTGTTGTTGTCCTCAACCGCGGCTTCGGCCCTCTTGAGACCTGACACGAGCATGGTGTGAGGGTCGTCTTCTCGGTCGGGATTTGGTGCCCCTCGGGCAAGATTGTGTATCTCTCGGTCGGGAGAGCGGGTGCCCCTCGGGCAAAATTTTTGTCTCGGTCAGGAGAACAGGTGCCCCTCGGGCGAGATGCTGCGTCTCTCGGTCGGGAGAGTGGGTGCCCCTCGGGCATAGTTTTGTCTCGGTCAGGATAACGGGTGCCCCTCGGGCAAAACTGCGTGTCTCTCGGTCGGGAGAGTGAGTGCCCCTCGGGCAGAATATTGTCTCGGTCAGGAGAACAGGTGCCCCTCGGGCGAGATGCTGCGTCTCTCGGTCGGGAGAGTGGATGCCCCTCGGGCAGAATATTGTCTCGGTCAGGAGAACAGGTGCCCCTCGGGCAAGACTGCGTGTCTCTCGGTCGGGAGAGTAGGTGCCCCTCGGGCAAAATTTTTGTCTCGGTCAGGAGAACAGGTGCCCCTCGGGCGAGATGCTGCGTCTCTCGGTCGGGAGAGTGGGTGCCCCTCGGGCAGAATATTGTCTCGGTCAGGAGAACAGGTGCCCCTCGGGCAAAACTGCGTGTCTCTCGGTCGGGAGAGTGAGTGCCCCTCGGGCAGAATATTGTCTCGGTCAGGAAACCAGGTGCCCCTCGGGCAAGACTGCGTGTCTCTCGGTCAGGAGAGTGGGTGCCCCTCGGGCAGGGTAGAATGCTGCGTCTCTCGGACGGTCAGATCGTGTGTCCCTCAGTCAGGAGAGGAGGTCTCGGTCGCTAAAAACGCGCCCCCTCGGGCAGAGTGGTTGTGTCATCGCTGTTGTGTCACACCAATTGCCTCTCGGGCGGTGTGTCTTTTTTGATTTGACAACTCCGGTTTGGTGTACCTCGATGAGCTTACCTTACCTTGTCGTCGGACACAACATATCATCGTTGTCCCAAACCCCGTAACCCACGTGAAGTGGATCATCTGAAGTGCAGAATGAGGTGGAGCAGGTGGAGCACGAAACATAAGTAAACCATAGCAAGAGAGGCCAGCAGCAGTCCCGAGTCCATCGCGTTCCTCGTAGCATTTCCCGTACCACACAGGTGTGTTATGTGCAAAATTAATTTCCGCTTGAAAAGTTAACCTTTTAATTTTTGGGAGTAATTTTGATTAATTTTGCTGTTCCGGCGAATAATCGAAAATTAATTTTTAATTTTTGGAAATTAAAAAGTTAATTTTGGAAAATTGGCCATTTTTGGCCCTTTGAACACAAAAACGGACAAGTCGTAGGGGGACCCCAACACCCCAGATACCCCCTTCTGGGACCAAAAAGTGCACGAAAGGGGTTAAAACGGCCCAATTCGTTGATTTTGTGCATTTCCCTGCTAAAAAATGGTTTTTGTGTGGGCGAGTAGTTGTAGAAAATCGCGAAAAATGTCAAAAAATCGAAATTTTCACAGAGGCCCAAAAACGTGTTCCTGGGTGAAAAATGTGACCAAACACCGATTTCTGGCCATTTCTGGGTGGTTTTTGGGGGTTTCTGGCCATCTTTCAGCGATTTTTCTGGTCAGCAGAACCCACCCAGAAGCCCTTAGAAAATGGCTGGTGGCAGTTTTGGGTCGAATTGAACAGAAGGACGAATTGCTCGCCAACTCTTTCGATACACGAAAATTTGGGCATTTTCCGTTACTCTGAACACATTCGCACACCATGAGAAAATTTCGAATTTGAGAGGCTGTGCCAAGCTCATCCCCTGTCTGCATCCCGGACCGTGGCCTATCGAACTGCCCGATTTTTCCCACTTTTCACCTTGCGTAGCTGGGGAGGGGCGATTAACTGCAATTAATTTCCGGAATTAATTTTTTGAAAAGCGCCCTATCACTTCACAGCTACAACCGCTCTGATGAATTTCCTTTTGTTTGTTGCGTTGACGCTTCTACACACAAAACCCTGAACTGATCACACCCTGAGCCTGATGAAGGGTGGGGTTAGTGTATAGAGCACGTTTGGTTGCAGCTGTGGTGGGGCGCTTTCCGCTCACACGAGTGTGCTTAAAAAATTAATTCCGGAAATTAATTACTGGGGGGGGGCAAATACAAGAGTATATGCAAATACAAGGGTATATGCTAATACAAGAGTACTCCAGAAATCGCGATTTTAAAAAATTCACCGAGCAAATACAAGAGTATACTCTTGTATTTGCATACCAGACTTTTGAAGAACTTTTGTGGGGTTTTCATCATATTTTGTACTTCCAATGACCTCCCCCAGGCCAGTGGGCCTCCTGTCTGGAGTCGTCACGGTCGGGTGGGAGTCGCCTCGGGGTGGGAAAGGCCAAGAGGACGCTCGTATTGTCTCTTCGGCGCTGCTGCCCCATGAGGGCCCACCCGGAGGCCACATTTCTAGTATGCAAATACAAGAGTATATACTCTTGTATTTGCATACTAGACAACTTTTCAGCTAAAAAACAATTTTTTGAAAACCCTGAATTACGTAAGCTGGCACGGTGAATAGAAGAGTATACCCTTGTATTTGCCCCCCCCCAGTAAAATTAATTTTTCAAAAAATTAACTTTTCGGATAGCAAAAATTAAAAATTACAAAAATTAATTTTCTGCCATCTATGTCTTTTGATGCAAAAAAGCGTAGCAACCGTGATTCCTTCTTCCTTAATGATGCGTTGACGCTTCCACCACCCTCGAGCCTGCTGCTTTGATGTGGGTGTGGAGCACATGTGAACACGAGATAGCTAGACACACAGAAAAGGAACAGGATCGTCGGAAGCACTCCTACACTTTTACGCATCATAAATGTGCTCAAAAAAACATACCTAGGGTACCCCGAGAGAATGTCACCCCCTGGGTGACCTTGGAGAATGTCACCCCCCAAGCGGAGGCCGAGGGGGGGTGACATTCTCCAAGGGCCACCCTGGACAGAGGGGGGTGACATTCTTCAACGGTTGCCCTGTGTAGCGGCTGGGAAGAATGTCACCCCCCCCTCGCCCTGGGCCCTCGAGGGGGGTGACATTCTCTCGGGGTACCCTAGGCAGGCATGTAGCTTGGGGGGTCCAGCTGGTCTCGAGACCAGCAGTTGCCTATGTTGCTGGTCTGGGCAGAGCATTTTATAGGGGGTCTAAAGTGAGGCCAATCCTCACATTTAAGGAAAAAAAAAAGATTTCCGGGAAAAAATCTGGGGGGGTGGAAAACTGGTGGCGGCTGGGCAGCCTCGCAGATGAGAGTGGACTCATGCCCACAGACCGCGAGCAACTTACCCGACCGTTTTTCTGTCCAGTTTCTTTGTCAAACCCCGAGAAAACGCAGGCCGCGAAGGGACGGACGTTCACTACCGTGGCCTCCGGCGGCTGGGGGGCTCCGCCCCCCAGACCCCCCTGTGCCGTACGCCTGTCTTTAGTCACCCCAAACCCTTTGGGGTGACATCAGGGAATGGAATACAGACCACCCTCGGGAGGCAGGATCGTATGCCAGAGGAACAGATGCTCACTACCGTGGCCTCCGGCGGCTGGGGGGCTTCGCCCCCCAGACCCCCCTGTGCTGTATACCTATACCCAAACCCTTTGAGGTTACATCAGGGAATAGACTGCAGGCCACCCTCAGTAGCCTCAGGAGGACGCAGCAGCTCATGCAGAATCTGTACACGCAAGGAACAGCCCGGAACGCCCGGAAGAAGCAGATGTTCACTACCGTGGCCTCCGGCGGCTGGGGGGCTCCGCCCCCCAGACCCCCCTGTGGCATGTGCCTGTATTGTATCCAAGTCCTTGCGCGCCCGGGTCTGCGGAAATCGGCCCCGAAATCTATTTTTTGGACTAACCTCCGGCACCCGAGGCTGGACCCGATCACTGATCCCTGAGAGAGGAACCGGGAGGTGACCCATTCACCACAAGTCTCGCTTGCCGGGGGGTCCGTCAAAAAATCGGGGGACGCCTCACATTTAAGCCCAAATGAGCGTAGATTTCGCCCCTATAAAATGCCCTGGGTCCAGAGCATTTTATAGGGGGTCTAAAGTGAGGCCAATCCTCACATTTAAGGGGAAAAAAAAAAGATTTCCGGGAAAAATCCGGGGGGTGGAAAACTGGTGGCGGCTGGGCAGCCTCGCAGATGAGAGTGGACTCATGCCCACAGACTGCGAGCAACTTACCCGACCGTTTTTCTGTCCAGTTTCTTTGTCAAACCCCGAGAAAACGCAGGCCGCGAAGGGACGGACGTTCACTACCGTGGCCTCCGGCGGCTGGGGGGCTCCGCCCCCCAGACCCCCCCTGTGCTGTATCATCAGGGAATGGATGCAGCCCACCCTGTGTAGCCCCAGGAGGATGCAGCCGGCTCATGCAGAATCTGTACCCACGCAAGGAACAGTCCGGAATCTGTCCGCCCGGAAGGAACAGATGTTCACTACCGTGGCCTCCGGCGGCTGGGGGGCTCCGCCCCCCAGACCCCCCGTGGCATGTGCCTGTATGCATACAAGTCCTTGCGCGTCCGATCGGTCCCGAAATCCATTTTTTTGGACTAACCTCCGGCACCCGAGGCTGGACCCGAGCACGGATCCCTGAGAGAGGAACCGGGAGGTGACCCATTCAGTACAAGACTCGCTTGCCGGGGGGTCCGTCAAAAAATCGGGGAACGCCTCACATTTAAGCCCAAATGAGCGTAGATTTCGCCCCTATAAAATGCCCTGCCTGGGTCTGGGGAAAAAAAAAAAGTATAAATCCGGGAAACCCCAGAATTTTTTTTGGTGGGGGGGTTTTCCCTCACACCAGGCCGAAGATGTACCCTGCAGCAGGCCCGAACCACGAGGATTTCGGCTCCCGAGGACTGCTTCCCGCGCAGGACTGGGTTCCGACCTGATGTCGGAGAGATCCACACCGTGTTCAGCCCGGAAGGAACAGATGTTCACTACCGTGGCCTCCGGCGGCTGGGGGGCTCCGCCCCCCAGACCCCCCTGTGGCTTGTGCTTGTCAATATGCGACTGTGGGGTTCTTCGCTACCGTCAAGTTTTCGTCAAAGTTCGGCGATTTCTTCCTATACATACGTGGGAAAAGCACCAACACACCGTTTCGGCACCGTCGCGAAGACCCGCTGTGGCGCTGTGTACTCCGTGCCTCCGGACGCGCTCCGGAGAACCCGGTGTTCGGTCAGGACAAGATTTTGGGCGAAGCGCCGGAAAATTCCCCAGACCAGCAGAACCAGCAAAAATCTGAAAATCCAATTTCAAGCTACGTGCCTGACCCTAGGTAAAAGAAAAAAGAAGATAAGGCTGTGTTGATGGTGTTCCTGCCAAATCCGGAAAAAGTACAACACCCCCCCCCCCCCCCCATCCCCCCCGCCCCGCATCAACACGCACGCGTGAACCCTTTTTTGTTGTGAACGATTTGAACGATTTTTTTCTTTGCGGCGCCCATCGCAGCCCCCAGCTGAGAGGGATGCTTCTGGGTTTCTAACCGCGCGGTTTTGTTTTTTTTTGCAGTGGGAGTGGGAGTGGTGGGTGGTGGGTGGTTGGAGGGGGCGGGGGGGGGGAGTTCACGGGAGTGGGCGGAACAAACAACAGATGCCGAAACCAGAAGAAACACCTGTGCCAACGCGGGGCGTCCCGGCTCGTCATTCAAGCACCCCCACACTGCTTCACAGCACATGCTGGTTTGCTGGGCAGCACCGGCCGCCTTTTGGCGGACAAGGCATCACCACTCCAGGCCGCAACAAAATCCACACTTTTTTCCCAGTTGCGCGACAGACTCTCACACCGTCATACACGGAACGGCCTGTGTCAGGCGCTGTCACCCTGAACACTCCCGATGATCCCCTTGACTTGAGGCGGAGTGAAGGGCAGGCGTATTGTCATTCTTTTGTAGGGCAGGGGTGGGGTGGTGAATGAAGCCTTGAAGATTGGGCGATTGTTTTGAACGAAATTTCTGGGGGGGGGGGGGGAGGGGGGGCGGGGGGCGTGCTTTTCCACACCAGCAGCCCCACACCCCCCCTCCCCCTCCTCCTCTTGACGGGAACACCTACTGCTTCTGGGGGTTTTCCGGGGAAATGGTACTCCTTTCGCTTTATTATAGACACCCTGTCCAGCAACTGTGGGAGAACAGGTCCGGACTACTTTTTGTTGAGCGCCACCTTGCTGTCTCAAGGCTGTGTTGAGGCCCTGTGAAGTGGCATGAAGGTGCTAATCCAAAAGCTTCAGTCGTACGATTTCCTTCGTTACTTCGCGACTTCGCTACGCTTCGTCGCTCGTAACTAGTAAAAAAATCTTTTTGCCATTCCTCTTCCCCTTTGCTTGCTTGCAGAGTAATAGTCGGTCTGACCCAGAGGGCAGGGCCGCTGTGTCAGGAGATACCCCAAGGGGTGAACACAAAACCAACCGACTCAGGCCGTTCCAAATGTATGACGCATGTAATTGAAGGGGGGTGGTGGGGGTGGGGGGTGGGGCCGAAACGGCTGCAGGAGTGGGTAGGGTGCGGGGTGTGGGTAGTGAAGCAGAGATAAGGTAAGGGTACAGAGAGTATGGCCTGCTTCACCCGAAGCAGAGGGTGTGTGGTAGTGGCGGTGGTGGTGTGGGAATAACAAGGGGAAGAAGAGGAGGAGGAGGAGGAAGGTGTGGGGAGGGTGGGCGGAATCAGAATTCAGGAAGCAAATTGAAACGAATCAGCGATGGTCGGGCTCTCGGTGCCCCTCACCACCCCCCACCCCCCCACCCACCTCCCTTGCATACGTCCAGGCTCCTCTGCACCATGGCAGTGTTTTTTTTTGGGGGGGGGGGGGTAGTGAAATCGAATTTGAAGGGAGTACAAGAATGATCACCCTTCACTCGTTATGCAGGTTGTGTCTGAAATCCTGTGTTTTTTCCGGCCTGTGTTGTGGCAGTGTTTTTTTTTTGGGGGAGGGGAATGGTTCAGTGTGTGTGTTCGAAGGAACACCAACCGCTTGCCGTTGCCCCACCACCCCTCCCCCCCCCCCCCGCTTCTCTCTCACGGTGGGATCTTGTAAATTTTACATGTATAACTACAAGTATATACATGTATTATACATGTATAATACTTGCATGTCAACTATTATACATGTATAATACATGTATATGCCTGAAATATACATGTAAAATACATGTATATCAAGTAAAAATACAAGTATAATACTTGCATGTCAACTATTATACATGTATTTTTACTTGATATACATGTATTTTACATGTATATTTCAGGCATTTACATGTATTTTACATGTATAATACTTGTCATGCAAGTATTATACATGTAAAATACTTGCATGACAAGTAAAATACATGTATAATACTTGCATGACAAGTAAAATACTTGCATGCAAGTAAAATACATGTATTTTACTTGCATGCAAGTATTTTACTTGTCATGCAAGTATTATACATGTATTTTACTTGTCATGCAAGTATTTTACATGTATAATACTTGCATGACAAGTATTATACATGTAAAATACATGTAAATGCCTGAAATATACATGTAAAATACATGTATATCAAGTAAAAATACATGTATAATAGTTGACATGCAAGTACCGTATACGTAAATATTTTGGAACGTAAATATTATGGAACGTAAATATTTTGGAACGCTGGTGGGTTGGCGTTCCAGATTTTTTTCGTTCCATAATATTTACAGGGCTTTCTGCGACTCGGGGACTTGGACCAGGTGATCGGACGGCATGCAGAGTCCCTGACGGGACCTACTCGTGCACTTTTCGCGCGATTCCTGACGCAAGCCGTCCTCACCACCGAGTCCCCAACTGGCCCTGTAAATATTTTGGAACGTAAATATTATGGAACGGACCGGCCAAAAATGGGCCCGTTCCATAATATTTACGTTCCATAATATTTACGTATACGGTATTATACATGTATTTTTACTTGATATACCGTATACGTAAATATTATGGAACGTAAATATTATGGAACGGGCCCATTTTTGGCCGGTCCGTTCCATAATATTTACGTTCCATAATATTTACAGGGCCAGTTGGGGACTCGGTGGTGAGGACGGCTTGTGTCAGGAATCGCGCGAAAAGTGCACGAGTAGGTCCCGTCAGGGACTCTGTATGCCGTCCGATCACCTGGTCCAAGTCCCCGAGTCGCAGAAAGCCCTGTAAATATTATGGAACGAAAAAAATCTGGAACGCCAACCCACCAGCGTTCCAAAATATTTACGTTCCATAATATTTACGTTCCAAAATATTTACGTATACGGTACATGTATTTTACATGTATATTTCAGGCATATACATGTATTATACATGTATAATAGTTGACATGCAAGTATTATACATGTATAATACATGTATTATACTTGTAGTTATACATGTAAAATTTACAAGATCCCACCGTGCTTGGAAGCTCGCTCGGATTTTTTTTGCATCGCCAGTCTTTCCCCCCCCCCCCCTCTCCCCCCACCCTAACAGAGGAATTATATTTTCTTCTCTGGTATCGATGACCTGCGCCAAACTCGGTGGTGGTTTCGCGGAGACCCCAGGCCGCTCAGCGGAAGCTTCGCCCTCTATACACAGCAGCCGGTGAAATCAAGCCCTAACAAAGGCTTTTTTTTGGGCTCACCCCCACCCACCCCCTCACCCCGTCACACCCTGCTCCTTTGAAGTGGGGTATTTTTTCTTGGACTGGATGTATTCCCAAATTGCAACGATGTCGGCAAATTGGTCGACTTGCTTGCACCGCGCAGCACGGCACTGCGTACCTTCCACGCGTGGTTGGCAGGTTGCGTTGTTTGTCTCTGCCACATGGCAGGGCCCCTTCTCATCACACAAATTTTCGCGCGGGAAGGCCTGTTGGCCCCTGGGAATGAAGTAAAATACAAACACCAGACCACACCACACCACATCACACCACACACACATTTGGAGGTCCTTTGTCATCGTGTAGAACACACCGAGCATGCCTTGCTCTTGGCGTGGTCTCCACTGCACGCACCGGGCGTATATTTAGGGGGCAGCGCCCCCAACACACTAAGCACACTCCACACACTCACTAATGAAGAAGAAGCTCCGCACCACGGCAGCCAGGCGGAGTCCTGCTGGTCTGCTGGCCTCTTGCAGAACACGCCACGCCCCCCCCCTCTTCCCTTGCCGGAGTCACCGACCCACCCCCACCCCCACCCCCACCCCCACGCGATGCAATCCAACGTATACACTGCACACACAATCAAGCGTGTCGGTAAAGAGAAGAAACCGCAGCGACTATCGGCCCACCCCCCCTGCAGCCCTCGCACCCTTGCACCCTCACACACACACGTGAAGTGTTAAGACACACCGAGCACACGTTGCTCTTCGGTGTGACCTCTGCTCTGTCGACACACACTCACACACCACACCCGAATTTTGAACGAGCTGAAATGACTTTTCTTTTTTTTGGCGCGGCAGTATTCTGGCAGTAATCTGACGTTGTGCGGCTTTCTGTGCCAGCTCTGTGACAGTTATCCCGTCCCCGGCACCGAAAACCGCAATGAGACGTCTTCCCATGGGCTTTGTATGTTGATACAGCGGTCAGATTTGGGACCGTCTCAACGAACTGATGGCACGATACCGGGCGAGGTCAGTTGGAGGGGTTGGTCATCACAGGCGAACGTCACGTTGCTGGCTTGGTTGTGTCTTACTGGGCACGAAGGGGTCAGCAATTGCCGAAGAAAAGTGGCTGGCGCTAGCCCCACACCCCTCTCGTCGTACTCCCTGCGGTCCTTGAAGTCATTGCACTTCGGGTCGCTGATGTCTGGAGGTGCTTGTGCAACAGTGCTTCTGAGATCCGGCCCGTGCATGCACACCTGTCCCTGCATTCACTCTCTGCCCACGCGTGTGTGGCATTGTAGTGTAGATGAGTCTTGCACTGAACGGCTCGGCCATCTGATACAGCCAGGTGGACGGGGTAAAGAAGGGTCCCCTTCAGACAGGGACCCTCAGGCTGGATGTAGTCGGCCACCCTCCCGACCCACACCCGGGCCCACCACCCACACCTTTTCCGCCAGAAAGTATCGTTATTTGAAAGAGCTGGGCTCCCCGAAGCCATAGTATATTTTTTCGGCGGCCTACGTGCCAAAAAGTGCCCCTTACTCAGTCCAGAACAAGTTTAAAAAAATGTACCCCCCCGGGGGGGTACATTTGGGGTCTGGCCCCGCCGGGGGGGTACTTTGTACCCCCCCGTCCGGCATGGAAAAAACACTGGCGCGTTGCCCACCCCCCCCCCCTCCACCCCACCCGCCCCATCCCCACCACTTCTTCCACCCTCCCACCCGAAGCAGGTTGGCGGCAGACGCTACAGCAGAGGCTGCAGCGACGCAGCGGACTGCTCCTGTGAATACTTCGCCTCGTTGCTCCGCGAGAGGAGGCGCGCAACCTGCGTGACGAGCCAGGTGTGGACCCTGTACGCCAGCTCCCCCAGGAAGGGCTGGGTGGCCGGCGTGGTTGTGCGCAGCTTCGCGTGGGACGACTCGCAGCAGATCCGCTCCACGATCTTCCCGAGGTAAACCGGCACGCATGCCGCAAAGGTGATCAGGCCTGTCTTCCACCAGAAATCAATGTTCTCCACAAACTCCAGGTCCAACGTGGAGATGAAGAAGAACGACAGGATGTAGGAGATGATGCTTACCACCTCCGACGCCACAAACAGCCACGGGTGGATGTGCATCTCTAGCCACACCGTCACCAGCTCCGTCAGGATCAGCGCCGTGAAGGTGATGGTCACAATCCTCAGGAAGTAAACCTCAAACAGGTAGATCGCCGCCAGCATGATAATACCGCCCTGATACGTCGCCTTCACCACCCACTGCAGGAAGGTGCGCGTGTTGAGCGACCGGGATTTGTGCAGCTCCTTATACAGCTCGGGGAAGCCCTCGACATCTTCCTCCGTCACATCCTCATCCAGGACGAGGGCGAAGGCGGGGATCATCGTGTAGACAGTGCTGTACCCCACCAGCAGCCACCCTGTGTAGATGGGAACCGACACGAAGTAATACAGAGCGGAGAAAATCGCTTGGATCACGCTGATGATCAAACCTCTGTGGATGACGAACTGAGCGAGACGCGCGGACCTCTTGTAGGAGTTCCTGCCGTGCCACGTGATGAGGCGGAGGCAGTGGCTGAACTTGACGAGGGAGTAGTCAGCAGCAAGGGATGCGTGCCTCCCCTCCTTCCCTTCGATACCCAGCCCGACATGCGCTGCAAGAATCATGCTGACGTCGTTACCGCCGTCACCGATAGCCGCGGTGCGGACCTTGCTGGTGGTCTGCGCGTGGCGTTTCATGATCTCCACAACTTCAGCCTTCTGCGTGGGGCTGCACCTTGCAACAACAACGCTTGCAGCCTTCCCCGCGGCTTCGACGAACGGTGCCTCCAACTGCATCATCTGGTGGAGCGAATTCCCGTCGACAACCATGGTGTACCCCCCCAGGCGGGAGCCGTGCTCGACAAACCGGTTGAACGACTCGATGTAATCTGCCGCATGCTGTTGGGTGGTCATCTCAACCCCGGGGCGCCACCCCTGCCTCCCGAGGGGGCGCTCCCAGAGCCAGTCGTAGCGGGGGCCCTCGCAGTCTGCTGGGAAGACGCCGCCATCCTTTGAGACGAGCCGTGTGCTGCGTGCGATGCAGATCGCTGTCTCCACCTTGTCCCCCGTGAGCATCCAGACGCGGATGCCAGCGTTGCGGAGGTGTTCCAGGGTCTTGCAGACCTCGTCCTGAAGCATGTCCTCAACGCCCGTCATGCCCAGAAGCTCGAGGTTCTTTTCGATGCGGATCCGGATGTCCTCAACAGCCTTCTTCGGGTCGCGCGACTTCAGGGCCTGCTTGTGGAGGGAGGCAAATTCTGTGTACTCCGCTGAAGTGAGGCGGCGGTGCCCGAACACCAGGGTGCGGAGACCCTCGCGTGCCAGGTTGGAGCACTCCTCGTCCAGCCAGGGGCAGGGGAGGATGAGCTCGGCCATCTTGGAGTCCGCCCCCTTCATGAAGAGGTGGATGCCGCCGGTGTCGGCGTTGCGGACGACGATGCCCATCCGCTTGCTCTCGGAGGTGAAGGGGAATTCGATGAGGATCTCAAAGTTCATCCGGCGCTCCAGCGTCACCTCGAAGTCCTGCTGCGACTTGCTGGCGATGTGTGCGGTGAGCTGCTCCGACAGGGTCAGCAGCTCCACGTCGTTCGCCGCTGCAGCCGCAGGGGCCGCAGGGGCGTCGCCCGATGCGTTGCTGGTCACATCGGCGTCGGACATCACCAGCACATCGGCAGCCTGTTCCACCTCGTCCTTCTCTTCGGTGTACCGCGCGCCGTTCACCGCTGTGACGTACCACCCAACGTAGGCCTCAAGGGCAGCGTAGGGGTCGTGTGCGGCATGCACCGAGGGCCCCGCGAGCCCCCGCTGCGTCGCACCGCTGACCTTCGCGATGCGGTAGCCGAAGGTGTCGCGCGCCGTCTCGATGCCGTGGAAGCCCTCACCCGCCGTGCCCAGGCTGGCGAGGGGGGAGCCGCCCGTGCCGGAGACGAGGAGGATGGTCTTGCGGCAGCCGCAGAGGGACATCTGGTTGCGGTCGCGGTACTGCAGGGCGAGGCCCACTGTCTCCGCGAAGGTGACGAGCGCGACCTCGTCTGGCGAGGATGCCTGGTAGTGCTTTTCAAGCGTGTCGGGGTCGATGACAGGCGTCACGTTGTGCGTCACGGCGAGCGCGGTGATGGAGTTGAACAGCTCGTCCGTCTGCTTCTCGGTGACGGCGCGGGCGAAGTCGTAATCCGTTTCCTCGTCATCCTCCTCCGCGCCTTCCTCCTCCCCGTCTGCGCCGTTGCTGGAGCGGGGCCCGTCGGCGGAGGTGGTGCGTGGCAGGGCGATGCTGCTGTGCCGGGTGGGGCGCCCCGGCGGCGCCTCCGCCGACGAATCGCACATGACACGGATGACGTCGCGCATCTCCGAGTCGTCGGTGTGCATCCAGGGCTTCGGGACCTCCTTCCCGACAAACAGCTTCTTGAAAATCATCTCGTTCTTCGTCAGCGTGCCCGTCTTGTCGGAGAAGAGGTACCCAATGCGCCCCAGCTCCTCCGGGAGGTTGCTGGTGCGCACCATCACGCCCTTGATCTGCTTGTCGGTCTGGATGCAGATGGAGTACCACGCCTTGCCCATGTCGATGTTGACACGCAGCGAGATGGGGATGATGGAGGAGAAGAGCAGCACGAATCGGAAGCAGGAGACGTACCACTCCCCCTGGAAGTTCTGGAAGGCCACCATGATCAGGGCCAGCACCAGCGTGAGGACGAACAGCAGCTTCGCGAGGAAGTTGACCTCCAGGTCGATGAGCCCCACCTTGGTCTTGGGCTGGTTGGCGTTCAGCGCGCTGCGCGTCTCCTTCCCGGTGTACATCACCAGGGCAAGCGCTGTGCCCGTCGCAAGCACGCAGTTCGCCCAGAGCGTGTTCTCCAGGTTGAGCGGGATTGCATCGCTGTCAGGAGCCCCCACCCGCACAGCAGAGCCGACGAAATCGTAGATCCCCTGGTGGGGCTCCTGCGCCCACACGCGCGCCTTCACCTGCAGCGCACCCGCCTCCGAGGAGGACTCCTGGAAGAAGGGCACAGGCAGGCGCAGCTTCCAGTCTGTTTCTCCGTCCAGCTGGTCTGTGCGGATGAAAGACCCGTCCTTCTCTGTGGTGCGCAGCAGGACGCAGTCCGCCGGGACGCGCTGGTTGGCGTGAAGGCGGAGAATCATGCCTACACGGATGTCCCTGCTGCAGATGTCCTTCCAATGCGACTCGCGCCCTGCTGTGCCCGACGCAGAGCTGATGATGCTGAGGCGTGTGGGGTCAGCGCCAGGCGGCCCCGCAGCGTGTGCCTGATCCTCAGGGTCCGGCAGGTATGCTTCGTACTTCTCGCTGTTGGCCTCCAAGTCACGCAGGTACCGCTGGAAGTCGTCATATGCCTCCTTCAGGAGCGCGACAGCCACGACAAACACAAGGGGTGCCACGTAGGTGAACAGGAAGCCGACCTGTGGGTGTGGAGGAGTGGAGGAGGGGGGGAGGGTGGCAGGGAGAGAGAGGGTGCAGAGAGGCGAGGGGGCCTGTTGGCAAAACACGGTGGCGCGGTTTTGGCAAATGCAGGGATTCACTCGGGGGGGGTGGTGGGGGCATACCTGGAGAGGTGGGAAGAACTGGGAAATCGCGACGGCGAGGAAGTAGAGGTTGAAGAAGTATTTGAACTCGCCGTAGAGCGACAGCGGCAAGAAGGTGAAGACAGAGTACTTCTGGTTGCGCACCTTGTTTTGAGAGAAGCTGTTGTGTGTGTTGGCGGATGGGATGGGGGTGTGTGGCACAAAAGGCTTTGAACTTACGAAACCCGCGGTGCGGGCACAGAGTGAGAGAGCGAGAGAGACAGGGACACAGCTGCCGTGCCTGCAACCTCCCGGCAGCATCTCGAGTTCAAACGGGCATGTACTAGCCTTCATTCTGCTCCACAACTTCACAATTCCGAGCCCAAACCTGCATGGCCTCGCCCTTTGCCTCGAGCAAACGGGCAGCATTCAGAGTCCAAACAGGCATGTACTAGACTTCATCCCCATCGTGTGGTGCAAGCCATACCAGTGTGGGGGGCTGGGCTCCCCTGCAATGACCGTGCGCTCACTCAGCGGCTGCGGCTTCAACAGCTTCGCCTTCACCAGAGAGCTGCGCATCCACCGCCACGCACGGGCGGTGTGTGAGGGCGCCTTCATCTGGATATCCGTCATCGTCAGACGCGTGTTCACCATCGAAGCCTGCCCCCGGGGGTCGGCAAGCTCCACAGCCTCCGGCATGCCTCCAACGCCCTTCACCCCAGACGCTGGGGCACACAGGGACTGGAAGAAGCCAGCAGTCGGGGATTCCGGGCCGGACCCTTCAGATGCGTCGACCGGCACCCTCCCCTTCTGCATGCGCCACTGGTGTGAGATCCGCTTGCCCGGTGGGGGAGGGGGGGTCGGGGGGGGGGCACCACCTCCCTGCATGCGTGGGTGGGTGGGTGGGGTGTGGGTGTAGGTGTAGGCATTGATTGGTTGAGGACCCCACACAACCAGCGGGGTAAACACACAGGGGCTGTGCCAAAGGATAACCGACATTCGGCGGGGGTGGAGAGGGGGGGGGGGGAGGGGGAGGGGGGGTGCGCGATGCTTCCTTCTCTGAGCTCTGGCACTCCACTCCTTCAGACTCGGGGGTGGGGTGGGGGGGTGGCTTTCCAGCGACTGCGAGGACAGGGCAGCCAGTGTCGGGTGGAGGCCCACACCTGCGCCTCACGGCTTTGCTGAGGGTCTGGCAGGGTGGCACGAGAGGGCGGTGTGGGGAGGGAGGTGATCCTGAATCAACCTATCAAACAGCTTTTTTTTTGGCCCGACCTGGAGCAAAGCGCAGGACACACACGTTAAGTGACATCTTATTGTTTAGCGTTGGGGGGCCGCACCAAGCGAAATCCGATGAAGAGTCCCTCCAGACACGCCAGGAAGAGGAAGCCTTTTGGAGCAGAGCGGATCGCACACCGGGCTCTCTGCCCTTGGTGTGATCGCCACTGCCTCCACGCGAGCGCCTTTTCTTTGGAAAGTGTACACGGCACTTTGTCGGGGCAAGACGGGAACTATCCCAGCCGCCCTCCCAAAACCAACGTTCATCAAACCAACGGCAATCACCACATCCACACGTTGGACCCTCCCTCAGCTATAGTGATATAGCTGCACCGAGCGGAACTCCGACGATGCTTCCCCACACACACACCTTGTCCCAGCAGGGGGCATGAACCCACACAGGGCTCAGCCCACACAAAAAAGACATGGCTACGACACACATTTTCTCTCCTGTGAGCTCCCCCTCCACCCCACCACACCCCGCCCACACATTACCGGTGCCTTTTCCACGACACAGGGCATACTAGATAACAATGTCCACCTCAACCTTCGCCTCTCTCTCTCTCTCTCTTTGTCTTCGTGGCACTGCTTTGGCAGCACGCCGCTTGGGTGCCAGGGCCCAAACTTTCTGAAGCTCTCCAGCCGGTGCACACGGCTGTCTGCCCCTCTCTTATCTTTCTCTCTCTCTCTCTCTTGCATCGTTAAGCGTGAGTATCCTCGAGGGCACCCTCACTCTGTCTCTCCCTCGCCCCGTCTCCTCTCAGCCGCAATAGCGAAGAGAAGTGTGCTCTTTTTTGCGGAATACACATGGCCCTACTCACGCGAGTAAGAAATGCAGAAAAGCAAACTGGCAACACTCCTCTTGATGCGACGGTAGACTGCGCTGTTGCGTGCGTGCATGCAACAGCTCGCTAGCTCACTCAGACTGCGCACGCGGGGAGGGGGGGGGGGGGGCGTGAGAGAGCAATGTGCTGCGCACGCAGGGAGAGGGGGGGTGGGGTAGGAGCGTATTGTGCCCCCCCCCTTCAACCAGGAGCTGCAGCCATAATAAGAGAACCGCCCTTTGCTGCCCAGCAAAACTGCAAATAAAAAAGGCAGAGCCGGGGTGTTTTTTTCCCGCAGCCATGCGCACAGAGATTGGGTGAAGCGCACAACACACACACACCGTCCCTTCAAGGGCACACACCCACCCCCTCATAACAAATTCTCTCCCGGGCAATGGAGCTCAACCGCTCTCTTCGTCCCCCTTGGTGTAGGGCACAAAAGGGCAAGCCGTATCAAGCGCAACAACGCGAACGAAGTGAAGCGCCCGTACGGCTTGCCCACATTGAAGTGTGCTGGGAGGGGGGCACCTTTCCAAAATAGAAGGCAAGGTGGAGAGGCGTGCGAGGAGGGGAGGGGCACCGGAGAACCCACACCCGTGTGTTGTTGGCGTGTGTGTGTCAGGGCTTTCCCTAAATATTGGGTCCGGGGGGGCTGGGAACCGGTTTCGGGTACAAAAAAAACGCGCACAGTAGGGGCACTTCTCGGGGGAGCTTGCCCGGCCCCTATGCCACCTGAGCTCCTGCAAAACCTACTTTTTAGCATGTTTTGACACATCTGTCTTCAAGACAGCTCCAGAGGGGCAAAAAAAGTTCTGTTTGTCTTATTTACCAACCGCTCCAAAGGTGCAGAAATCGAGGGAAAACGTCCGATATTCTGCATTGACTCAGGGGTCCCAGCGGGACCCCCTCCTCAAATTTCCCAAAAACCCGTTCTTTGGAACGGTTGGAATCCGTGCGTATCGTGGTGGGGTCATTTTGGCCATGGGGTGCTTGTTGACACCCATAGCTGGCTTTCGTCACTGGGGCCCGCCTTGTCGGCTGTTTACGGTCCCTCTACCCACTAGACCTGCACGACCCCTCCGCAGCGGACAAGTCCATGTCACAGGGGGGTCTGGGGGGCGGAGCCCCCCAGCCGCCGGAGGCCACGGTAGTGAACATCCGCGGTTGGGACGCGCCTTTTTGTACCCTGGAACAGCCTACTGTGCAGCTTGGGAGTGAAACCAGCCCATTCTGCCACCCGACTTGCTGCTCACCGGGAGATCCCCGAGTGCGGATAAACCAACCTTTTCTGGCCGCAATGAAATGATTCGTGCGAACCCGTTCCACGAGTATACTATTTTTTTGAAATCTTCACCATTTTCCCCCCTCTTCAGCCCACACCCTTCCCCTGCAAAAAAAACGCGCACAGGGGCTGCAAAAAAAACGCGCCAAACAGAGGGAAAATCTTGAAATCGCCGGTCCCCGGGTTAGGGTATGGATTTAGGGAAAGCCCTGGTGTGTGTGCGTGTGTGTTTTTTTTGGCAGTTTTACGAGCTCTTCTTCACCATGACGCCCTGCTCCTGCAGGCAGCCCATCCACTCGCGCTTCTCAGCCTCACTGCCGCACATGAAGTGGTACACGCGCTCGAGGTTCTTCCCGCCCAGCCCGAAGTATTCCTGTGTGGGTGTGGGTGTGGGGTGGCGAACCCAACTGAATGACAAAAAGAACACGCGCTACTTCCCTGCCCCGTTTCTTCATGACCCCCCCTCCCCCCGCACCTCTCCATCCACCCGCCTCAGCATACCAGCCCCTTCGACGGGTCATCCATCGCAAGCGACTGCCGCAGGTCCAGCACACCCATAGGCTCCTTGCTGTCCAGCTTGTAGTAGTACAGCGACTTGCCGTACAGCGCAAACCGGCGCAGCTTATACAGCCCGATCATATCGTTGCCCTTCTTCTTCATCACACCCGAGTGGTCGGGCATGACGCTGCTGGGGGGCTTCACACTGGGGCGGTCAGGGTCATTCTTGTCGGCTGTGCCAGAGATGCCCTTCTTGGGTTCGCTGGAAGCGCCGCCGCCGCCGCTGCTGGTCGTCTTCTCAAGGGACTCCTGGTGAAGCGTCTCTTCGGACACGACACGGAGGTCGGAGATGTCCAAATCGTCTTCGATCTCGCCGTCTGCCTCCAGCGTCACGTCGAAAGAGAAATCGTCCTCGTCGGTGTGGATCTCGCACACGAAGCCCCGCTCCCACTCCCCGTCAATATGCACGTCGACGACACACCCCTCGTAGATGCGGGCCTCCTCACGCATGTCGATCTCCATGTCGAACTGGGTGATCTCCTCCTTGCGCAGCATCTGCACAGCCCCGACCAGCTCCTCCTTGGAGGTGATGAACTCGCCGGCCATCCTGACCAGGACACCCACCTCGACGTTGGCCCGCTCGCAGGCGCCCCCGTCGACCTTGGTGATGATGACCTTGCCGCCCCTGCTGAAGAACTCAATCCCCAGCTCCTCCTTCTTCTCGAGCTTCACCTTGAAGCTCTTCAGGGGGGACGGCTTCGATGCCTCCTCCTCGCGGCGCCGGCGGAACTTCGAAACGTCCGCCTTCGGTGCCTCCGCAGGCATGCTGGCCTTGAGGATCGTGCGCGACTCCTGTTGCAAATCAGAGTGTGTGTTGTGGGCGATGCCCCCCCCCCAAAAAAAAAATGAGAAAAATCTCGGAAACAACAAAATCCGGGGCAGACAACAAAAAAAAGCAGCCCCTTAATTTTGCTGCGGAGGCCGTGCTCTGTCACCCAAAAGGGAGCTGCCATTTTGGCACCTTTGACAGGGAGCCCTGGGACTGGCTTTTGTTACACCCAAGCCCGCTGCCTCACCCCACCCCACCCTGCAACCGGTCTGCCACCGGGCAGGGCCCTGTTGCGGCAAGTCATAGAAGAGGCAGAGCAGAAGCAACCGGCATACGTCCACGTCGAAGTTGGTGCCCTTCAAGACACTCCCGATCTCGGGCACGCTCTTGGAGGGGAACTCGCCGATGAGGACCTTCAGCGCTGCCATCTGCTGCTCCTTCGGCACCGCCGTCACCTTGGGCTTCTCCGCTGCCGTCGCCGCCGACTGTGTATCGTCGCGTGTGGGGATGTGGTGACAAAGTGGTGGCCAGATGCTGGAAGATGATACCCCGGTGTGGAAACGATGCCAGACTCGCGGCCTCACCAGCGTCCAAGATAAAACCGAGGATGCCACCATCCAGAAAAGGTTTGGTTTCCTTCGAACAGCTGAACACAAAATACAGTGCGCCACCACCAAGACCCAAACATCCCACCCCCCCCACCCCCTGCCAGGCCAGGCATACCGTGTTGACGCGCAGGTCGTCGGCATCGATAAACTTCTCCACGCGGCCCCCCTCGAGGGTCACGTTGTACGACCCGTCAGGGTGCAGCAGCATCACGGTGCCGGGCATCCACTCCTCCGTTTCCTCGTCCTGCAGCTCCACCTTCGCACCCACCTGGTAGATTGCCTGGCGGACCTCCTTCGGCTTCGCAGCATCCTCCTTCTTCACCTTCCGGACGTAGAGGAAGGCAGCGGCGTTGAGGCCCAGGCTCTCCGGCGTGCGCGACATGTCAATGGCAGACCCTGCGGTGATCTCGGGCGCCTTCCCGCGGCCCTTGCACAGCTCGTAGCCGTCTAAACTGCTGAGCTTCAGCATCTTCAGGATTTCCGGCTTCGCGGTGTCGAGGATCTGGTCCTTCTTCACCTCCAGCATCAGGTTGTCGGCCAGCTTGGCAGTGGGCTGCCAGTTGTCGCCGCAGAACAGCACCTTCACGGTTGTGGTGGGCTTCTTCTTGGGGGCCTCCTTCTCCTTCTCGGCCTTCTCCTTGATGAACAGCACCACGAGCCCCGTCTTGGTGGCGAGGTCGGAGCCGAGGCGGGACAGGTTCACCTTCACACCAGGCTGCACGGCAGGCGGCTTCCCCTTGCCCTTGTGGAACTCGAGGCCATCGAGGGACGTGCGGCCGAGCAGCTTTGCAATCTCCGCTGTGTGTGCCTTCAGATCCTGGTCCCCAGGCATCCGGAACATCAGGTTGTCAGACAGCTTCTCCTTCGGGGCCCAGTTGTCCCCGACGAGCACAACGCGCACCTCCTCAGCCATGGTGCCGGTTTGTGTGCTGCAAAGGGGTGGTGGGGGTGGTGGTGGTGGCAGGTGAGGCTGAGGGCGAGATGTGGCTTCAGAACAGGGGGTGGGGGGTGGTGCCTGCAGGTCCCGCTGGTTGCATGTTTTTTCCGAAACCCGCACGTATGTTCGAACGCAGGGGGGGTGGAGTGGGGTCGGGCGGGTCCCACCCCGCTCCACAGCAGTGCTGGTCTCGCAGCGGGAAGGTGGGAGACGCTGCTCTCACCGCTGCTGCTGCCGGGTTAGGTGGATTTCTTTCTCGCGGATCGGTCCGCTCATAACAGGTTCGACAGAACGGCTACTTTTTCGCACCATAATGACTCTTGACAGTGTTCGGTCTCCTGTATACATGCACTCACAGGTACCGTTCACAAACAGACAAGTAAGTCAGCTCTAAGTCAATACGCAGGACTCCGGGTTTTGCGCGCTTTTTTCAGCACACTTCGCAGCACACACCTCGTGCCTCTTGCCACCACCGACACTTTCAAAGAAGGCACGCGGGAGTGCCACTGCACCTTCCTCCGGGCCACCCCAACAACACCCGGGAGCAAAACTCTACAACCAAAAAACACACCGGATTCATTTCACAGTACCAGAACACCAGGGCACCACCACCACACCCACAACCCACAAACGGGGGCCCAGCAAAGGTCTATTCCGTCTAACACACGAGCGCCATGCCCCCCACCTACCAAGCCCCAGCCGACCCTCAGGGGGGAGCCCCCAAACTCTTGCGCCAACCTCCACCGTGTCACAATCACCACGGACTAGTCGGGCAGTGACGGGTGGGGTCGACTAGTCGGGACGACGGGTGAAAACTCGACAGGCGGCACCCGTCGACTCGACGGGCCCACCCGTCGAGTCGACGGGTGGCACCCGTCGACTCGACGGGTGAACCTGCTGAAACGACGGGTGTTCCAGCCATTTCCTGTTGATATGGGCCAATTTCCATTGAAAACTAGGGGAGTACCTTGCATGGCATCAGGTTATTTTTCACGCCGAGCTATCTTCCCTGCACAGACCCACCCCCCCATTACTTTCCATTTACAATTCCTACTTGATGGGGCCTCAAGTGCATGTGCGACGGCTGTTCTCGTGGATTTTCATTGTTCGAGGGATCTTGACTCTGACAAACTGTGTCAGTTTGACAGAGCAACCTACTTCATGAAGGTGATCACTTTTCTGCCAGGCAAATTTTCGCCCCAGCCCCCAACCCTTGCACAACCCACAAGGCAGTCTCCAAGATACCGTACCCTCATCACCACCCAGGCCAAGATACCCCAAGATACCATCATCACCACCCAGGCCACCCAGACGAGCCACACCAATCAATGCCAGCGGCAAAGCGTACTGCAGCGCAGGCCCTCGCCAGCGCTGTGGACATGACGGTGTTTGTACGTGCTTGGATCAACACGTACGTTGTCGAGCGTGATGCTGATGGGTTGAGCCACATGACCCTGAAGCAGCTTCTCGGCAAGCTGACGGATACTACCATCAAGTCGACTGATCCCATCATCAGTCTTGCCCTGTACAAAAAGTATGAGAAGCTGGGGGGTGGGGTGATCAGCAAGTCGACCGCGCTGAAGGATGGTCGCACGATGTACGCTGCCCGTGTCAATAGCGGGTCAGACATCGAGTTTGTCGGGTTGGGCCTCCGGAAGAGCAACGGGAAGGACCACCCGACAGGGCTCAAGGAGATGGCCGACGCCTGCCCCGCGGCACCTATCGGTACCGCTGCAGCTATGGTGAAGCTGTACGAGGCGGAGAAGAAACAGGCACAGAAGACCCAGCAGAAGACCGGGCCACCGAAGGCCAACAAGGTGGCCTACCCCCAGTTCTCGGGGGCTCGCAAGAAGGAGGGCGCCAACCTGTACTACGCCTTCGCAGTGGAGGTGGGGTTTGCGCAGCTCCTCAGCTGTTCCCAGAACGGCCACCAGGTGACGCTCTCGTGGACACGCCTGCGGAAGACTAATGATCTTCCGAAGGGCGAGTACTCCACGGTCCTCATCATCCCGCCAGAGTGCCTGCTCAATCTGCAGGTCAAGGCAGAGGCGCGTGATGAGGACGGCATCATTTCCGTCAAGTGTCCGTTGCTGACCAAGCAAGGTTCAGCAATGGACACGACGGCAAGTGATGGCAGCAAGTGGAAGCTGCTGATGGGGGACGATGATGATGATGAAGAAGATGGTGGGGATGAGGGCACCGAAGATGATGGTGGAGACGGCAGTGATGGCGGGGATGCCAACGCCGACACCATCGGCGACTCCACGCCGACCGTGTTCCACAGTGCAGACCTTTGAGCGAGCCAGGAGGAGAGAAACATGATGCATCAGCGAAATACTGACAGCCCCAAGCCCCTGACCTCTGACCCTGGTAAATGATCACTTGTGCCTTTTTCTCTACGGTTTCAACATTTGGGTATCAACTAGCCACTATCAAAGCTGCACTCACTCTTCCATTGCAGGAGGCACCATGCCGGTCGAGGAGGATATCCGCCTGGCCCTGGTGGGAGAAGGCCTGCGTGAGCACAGGTTCGATGCTCAGCTGTCTGGCCGCAAGTGTGGGGAGATGTCAAAAGCGTTGCGTCAGAAGGTGGCGGAGGCCGGGGAGAAACCCCCTCAACTCGGGCTCTCGCGAAAAACTGTCGCGAAGAAGGAAACCCCTCTGCGCGAAGAGGCTGAATACCGAAAGGGAAACCTGAGCGCGACGCTTTGCCACATCATTGATACATACCAGTTTCAGGTCGACAGCCCATTGGTAGTGATCTCGGCGGACGGGTACAACCCGGGATCTGGGAGCAGAACGTCGCGGGAACGGCTGGCCGTAGGCATTTTCGACGGTGCCTTCGCAACACGGTTGGTGACAGTTGCCGATAAGCAGAAGGACGAGTACAGAACGTGGTTCACGTTCAACTTCCTGAAGCAAATCGCAAGAGTGCAGAGAGGGGTTTTCGAAAAGGCGAACGTGATGTTTCGGCTCGCCGGCTTTAGGGTAGCAGGGGACCATCTTGAGCTGTGGTCGGCATTTAGTAAGATGGGGTCATCTTCGCACAGGAGCGCGTTTTGTACCACACCACGAAATGACTGGTTGAAACAGCTCCACGCCTGCCACAGGGCTAGCATCCAGGAACTTCATGAAGCTGGGTTTGAGAGCCTGTACGCAGGGGTGTTCACCTCCACAGCGTACACGATCACACCCCCCCTGCACGACATAAAAGGGGTCATCGCAATACTCGCAGAGATCTTGCCTGACGGACCTGCCGTGCAGAAGGCTGTCCTTGGCAGCTCAACGTGTTCCAACATGACGGGAAACCAGGCCAGAGATGTTCTGAGTCGCTTACTCACCATTACCAAGACGAAGGGGGTGCAGCATCTAATCTGTATTGCAATGGAAATGCTTGTGCATTTCCGCTACAACGACATCCCCATCAAGTACCACCAGGAGGGAAAGTGCGCGAAAGAGTTCATCTTCTCGCTCATCGCAATGCACATCCTTGTGTTTGTCCTGGAGTGGGTGTCACCTGGGAGAACATCCGAGGGGCGTGGTGTTACATATATCCATTCGATGAGCCACTGGTTTGATCCAGAAGATGCACACCCCCTCGCCCTGAGTGACGAGGAACTGGAGAGGGGGAATGGCGTCTCCAAACGCCATGCCCTGAGGGTGACATCGCAGCAGACCGCCGAACGGGACCTGCTGCTCTTCGAAATGCAGAGGACCAAAGGCAAGGGGTGCGGCCTGCTGGACCAACCGAGCACCCCGACCCTCCTGAAGTTCGGCGCGATAAAGCTTTGCTGCTGTGTCACTGCGAGGAACGCTTGTTGGAAGGGAGCAACGGCAGCACTGCAGCGGAGACTCGAGTCCCTCGGCCTTGGATCTCACGTCACAAAAAGGGGGCGATGGGGCCAACAATTTCTGGGCGACCCGGAAAACACCACTCCAAAGGCAACGCTGCTCGCATGCATCTGCAAGTCCAAATCCTGGGGCAACAGCGAGGATGTGCCAGAAGTGCCAGAACCAACGCCATCCGGTACAGTGCCTGTGCAGCAGCATATCTGCATTGTGTGCTCCAAAGTTGTCCACACGAGAGAAGCACTGTTTGCGCATTATGATGCTGCACATCGGCCACAAAACAACGCGCCGTGTCAGACTTGCACTGTCACATGCCAGGAGTGCGGCAAACGGACAAAATCGAAGGGACTGAGCCAGCACTACCTCAGTCACCATTCGCGCGTGCTGACACAAAAGCGTTGCTGTGTTTGTTTCGAGCTCTTTAAAACCACTGTAAAGCGCGACGAGCACATGAGATCCGCGCACCCGTAAGTGAGGGGGGGGGGGTGTTTGGCAGTTCAGGTACGTAGGTGATTTTGTTTGTCCTCGAGAGCGGGGTGACGTCGTGGGAGGGAGTTGTTTTGAGGCCCCACCCCCAGGCCCCCTGCCCACCTGGATGGCTCACCCCCCTCCTGGTGGTCCACCGGTGGGCAGCCCCTTCACCAAAGGGAACCAAAGGAATTGTAAATGGAAAGTAATGGGGGGGTGGGTCTGTGCAGGGAAGATGGCTCGGCGTGAAAAATAACCTGATGCCATGCAAGGTACTCCCCTAGTTTTCAATGGAAATTGGCCCATATCAACAGGAAATGGCTGGAACACCCGTCGTTTCAGCAGGTTCACCCGTCGTGCCGACGGGTGCCACCCGTCGACTCGACGGGTGGACCCGTCGTTTCACCCGTCGTCATTTCACCCGTCGTCCCGACTAGTCGTCCGGGCGACTAGTCCGTGGTGTAACGTGCTATACGGCACCCCCCCCCCCTCCTTCACCCCGCCCCTCCCACGAACACACTCAGACACGCCAGGGCTGCTTGGCAGCTTCGCCCATCGCTGTGAGAGCCTCGTTGTCGTGAAGTGAGATGGGGCCGTGCCGCAGCTCATACTCGAAGCGGTTGAGCTGCGCCTCGTGGTCGAACCCAGGGAGACCGGCCGCCCGTGCCCCCCCCGCCGCCGCGTCCGACGCAGCCTCCCTCCCCCCCAGGTAGGGCACATGCGGGATCCCCGCGTCAGGCGGGTTTGCCACACTCCTCCGGAACGCCTCCTCACGGACACGCTCCTCCCGGTCGATCCGCGACAGCCAATACGACCTCCGCAATCCGGATGCGACCTCCTGATACGACGGCCCGCCGTGCCGTGCATCGCCGGGCCTGACAACACCCTTCTCCCGCATCGCCTGCATGTCGGAGGCGAATGGAGGCATCTCATGCCGGTACATCTGCCGGAGCCGCTTCGTCACAACATTCGCCTCCTGCACATGCCGCAGCTCCGCTGCGGCGCTGCTCCCCGCCGCCGCAGCCTGCCCCCCCTCCGCTCTCCCATCAACCGCGCCCTTCCACATCCGCAGCAGCTCCCCCTCCTTCAGGTTCTGCAGCCGGCGCAGCTCCTTCTCCCTCTTCCTCGCCAACCGTTCCTTCCTCTCTTCCACCGTTCGATGCGCCCTGCCCCCGCCTGGCGAAGGCCCCATCCGCGCCTGCTCTGTTAGAGCCTGATATGCCACAGCCTCCGCGATCTCCGTGTCGCCCCTCCCTGTCACCTCCTCTGCCCCGACGATGCGTTCCACAGTGGCAGCCTCTTCTTCGGCCATCACCTCGTCGAAGGCGGCCTGGGCTTTCACCAAGGGGGTCCCGCGGGATCGGACCGACTCCAGCATGGTCTGCACCTGCTGCAGGTGTGTGGTGGATGGGGTAGGGCGGGGGGACATCTTCGCGAGGTCATCATGCGATGGGACATCTCCCACGATCTGCCCCGACACGGTCCTCTCAAAGGCAACAGCTTTGGACGACGTCGGGGAAAGCGGCGAACCAAAGGCAGACGGCCCCCTCGGCTGGCTGAGCTGCCGCCTCTGATGCATCGCGTCGGAATCGGGCGAGCCATCCACCCGCAGCTCCACGTCGTGCGTGAGATACCTTGCCTCCCCCTGATCTGCCCCGCGGGGCGTCGGGGCGAGGCTGCCGACGGGCTGCAGACGGAGCGACGGGATAACCGAGGGGAGCTTCGGGCGGCTGCCCCGAAACCCCGGGGATGCGGCCATCGGGGAGGCCATCGCCTCCGTCAGCTGCGACTCCGCAAGCCTGAAGGTGCGCGATTCGGACGCGGCGCTGGCATTGGATGGGGTGTGAGCTGCAGGGTGGAGCAGCTCGAACTGCAGCGACCCCCGCGGCGGCACCGCGACAATCTCGCTCCGGAGGGACGCGGCTGACGACCTACGCGACCCGAGCGAGGCATGCGATTCCGGAACCTGCACAGGAGGCGGAGACATCCTGTGAAAACCCGCAGCAGGGGCGGTGTCGAGGGGAGGCGGTGCGGCAGTGGTGGCGGCAGTGCCAGGGGGAATTGGCGATGCCTGCCTCATCGGAGACAACGACGCTTCATCCCCTGCGATCGGCGACGCGGTGGAGGGCGGGGATGCTGCAGACGCAGCGACACTCCCGTGCGGTGTGGATCGGACAGGAGAGGGCGACGATGCTGTCACGCTCTCCCCGTCGGTGAACAGGTCGTCTGCCGGGGGTGCGGCGGTAGAGGCTGTGGTGGTGTTGGCGGTTGCGGGTGGTGGCGGCGGCTGCGGGCCGAGGGATGTAGGAGGAGTGATGGCGGCAGATAGGACTGCCTGCAGGCGGGAGGTGTCGTCATCGGAAGCGTAAGGCTCGCCTTCGCTAGGCGAGGTGTCGCTCATGCCACTCATGTCTGTGGGGCCCACAGGGTGGGGGTGTAGGGTGTGGGTGTGTGCACAGACACAGGCCTGTTGTGGTGTGGGAGGGTGGGTGTGGGGGGGGGGGGGGTGTGGGTGGAAGGTGTCACTTCAACTCTCGCCGCTCTTTCTCTACTGGTTGATACTTCGTTTGATGCAGTTTGGCGCTTCCACGCGCACTTACAAACCCAGTTGCCTGATGAAGGGGGTGGTGTGTAGAGCACGTTTGGCAGAGCTGAATGACCCTTTCCGCGCGAAAGTCGTGTGCGTAAAAAGAGAAATGAAAGAAGCGTGTCGCTCCAAAGCTTGAGAGGCAAAACACAGGCTTCCAAGATGGGGAGGTGGGGTTTCGGGGTGGGGGAGGTGGGATGGCCATCGTCAGAGGTTGGGGCTTCAATGATTTCAGCGGTCTCCCCCCAGGGGGCGGCTACTGAAGTCATCCATGGCTCGTAACGCGCAAGAAACAGGGTCGAAATCTTCCCAATCGAGTGGTTTCCGCGACCGAGCTGGCCATCCCTACAAACCACTCGACATGGGGGAGAACAGAGGGGGAAAAAGAGTGTACGTTGGGTGGGTGGATCACAAATGGATGCAATCAGGCAGCGCCGGCTGGAGTGGGGTGAGAGCGCTTTCACTTTTGTCGTGTGGGACGAAGGTCTACACTCGAAGGAAAGCAACACTCTCGTCCTCCTGCGTTGCCTCCGCCGAACTAACAAGAAAACAAGTAATACGTCCAGAAACCGTACTCCTTTCGCTATACGAGAGCAAACACCCTGCCCAGCAACTGCAAAGGAGGCAGACCGGGATACGTTTTGTTGAGCGCAACACTCCTCAAAGGCTGTGGAAGCCCTGTGAAGTGGCGTGAAGGTGATCCTTATACAGCTTCAGTCGTGCGATTTCCTTCGTTTCTTCCTCGCGACTTCGTCGCTCGTAACTGGTAAAACACAAACGCCTGGGTTTGTGGGTCGTTTGTGGGTAGAAATGAAATGAGAGAAGGTTGAAACTATCAGGAGATGCGTTCACTCCTGGGTGTTCAAGGAAACACAGGAAGGGTGAGGGTGCACTGAATATGGGAGAAAGCACCACCCACCAAGATCGGACAAAAAGAGCGCCCGGTGTGTGTGCCAAGACTCGGCGGCTGCGGATCAGCCAGGTCACTGGTGCGCGCATTGTTGCGGGTCCTCCACCCTCTTCCCGTTCATGATAATCGTATGCCCACCGAAGTTTCGAGGTTGCTGGCCACTCCCTGAGTCCCCCGTGTCTCCGACAGGTCTGATCATGAATTGCCGAGGCTGCTGCTGGCCACCCCCCGAGTCCCCCTTGTGAGGCTCTTCAGAACGTCTGATCATAAAGTGCTGAGGCTGCCCACCCCCCGAGTCCCCCTTGTGAGGTTCTTCCGAACGTCTGATCATAAAGTGCCGAGGCTGCTGCTGCTGGCCACTCTCTGAGCCCCCCTTGTGAGGCTCTTCGAAGCGGCTCATCGCAAGGTGCTGAGGCTGCTTCTGGCCACTCTCTGACGTGTCCCCCTTGTGAGGTTCTTCGGAACGTCTGATCATAAAGTGCCGAGGCTGCTGCTTCTGGCCACTCTCTGAGTCGCCTTTGTGGGGTTCTCCGAAAGGTCTCATCACAACATCATGCTGCTGCTCGGCTGGCGGTCTGTACGACGACTGAACCCCCTGATCAGCTTGCACACGCCAGTCAGTCGTGCGCGGCGGGGCATTTGTCTTCGCCCTTGTTTTCCCCGCACAGCATCCCATTTTCCCGCGGTGTGTGCAAGTGTGTATCTGTCGGGTGGTGGTGACATGGATGCAGTGTCCTCAGACATCTGAGACCGCGCTGGGTATTTGCAGCGATGAGAGAGGATGAGATGGAGGCAGACCCACACCACCTTAAAGGTCATTTCTGCCTCCAATGTGCTGGTATCTGAGACATTCAATTTCATGCCTGCCGTGCTTTGCAGCCAGCATCACCGGGGTGAAGCCGTCCTCACCCTGGTACTGCTGTCGTCATCCATCAGCGTGGCGAGGTCCAGGGGAATGTCATACTGGACGGAAGTCCCAGGAGATACCCTTCCTTTGTGGGATGACATAAGGGTTGCGGTTTCAGCAGTGAACAGGCACTCCTTGTCTGCAGTGTAAATCGGCAGGGGTGCCGGATGCCACCGCCACTTCTTTCAGGTTTAAACCGTACACACTGCCAAGCTCTTTTGTTGAATGCAGGTCGCGCCGAGAAAATTCTGGCGATCCCTCTACAGCCACTGGACACACACAGTTTGCCACAACCATGACGCAGCAGATCGGAACGCTGCCTTGTTTTTGTTGATATTCTTGTGTTGTGTCACTTAGTCTTGTTGGTATCTGACGACCACTCCTGGCGAACTAGCTAGAAATACTCACAGGCACCTGGGCCCGGGCTCAGCGGTGGGTTGCAGAAGCAAAACCCACACACACACACGTGAATCGTTTTTGTAACAGTGTAGACACACCCTCACCCCAGGGGTTCAGCGATCCTCAGAACTCACTGGCCTCGTCGTTGGGGCACCCGAGCTGCTGCTCCAGGCAGCACCACTCCTTCTTGACGTAGGGCCACTTGTCCTCCTGGCCGTCAAGCGTGCAGTCGAACGCTGGGCCTTCCTCGGGCTGGCAGGTGTGCTTCCCCGACAGCGCAATCTCACGGCACCGGAGGCCCTCGCTGCACGCTGCCGGAGCAATCCCCTTGCGGTCATCGCGGCAGCAGTCGTTTCGCCCGAGGGGCTTTGTATTGGCATGCACGAGGAAAGGCAGGGCTGCCATCACCAGGCACAGCAGCAGCGCGCGCAACATGAGTGCAGTGGTTGCAGAAGAGTGTGGAGAAGAGGCGTGTAAGGCGGTGGCTGGTTGGATGCGTGGTGTGCCGTGTTGTGTCGTGGGGGTGGGGGTGGGGTGGTGGTGAGGTCTGCACACAGCTGATGCACTGCAAAGGACAGGGATGCCACTGCGGGTGGCGATTCCACAGACACACACACGAAAATGGCTGTGATGCCGTGGCGTTTTCTGCCTACAAACGTGAGTGAATAAGATGACAATCCTTTGCACAGCAGCAACAGCCGTGACAAAATGCATGCGATACAAGAGCAGTTGCGGTGGAGGGGAGGTGCTGTGGGCGCGAAGATCACGACCAGCTACACATAGCACGCTCTGGGCAAGACAGTTCTGAAGCACCACTCAGCGGAACAGCACGTCGTTGACAAAGGAGACGTAGTCTACCGTGCCGTCGCCGTACCCATCAGCCTCTGAAACGATCTCCGCTGCCTCAGCAGCAGGCATCCTGTTGCCCAGCTGCGTCAGGACGAATGTCAGGGTTTCGCACCCCACCTTCCCCGACCCTGCCGTGTCGAACACACGGAAAGCATCGATTACCTCATCTGCTGTGGGCATCAGAGGACGCCCCCTGTGGTGGCAGGCGTGTCTGCTGGCAGTGCAGGCAGGTGGCAGTGTGGACCCGGCTCACCGAGCAACAAACGGCTCGCCATCACACCAGCAACAGTACAAAGACAAAGCGGCAGGGTGGGCAAAGGGTGGCAGTGGGGTGGTCGGGTGGGGGGTGGGGAAGGCACGCGCTTACACCCGTGGGTATCACACCCGCCACCTCGCACAGGCCTCAGGCTCGAGCCACAGCGGCTGTTGTTCCAGGCTGAGGGGGTGCGGGGGGTTGCGGGTAGTGTCGGCTTTCCTTCCGGTATATGGCAAAGGTTAACCAGCTACTCTTTGAGCTTACCTTGGAATTTCACTGGCATTGACACCTTCCACCCAAAAACGGTGATGCACTGTTCGTTGAAGCGTGCAGCTGTGTTCAAGGCTACGTCGGGTAAGCCCGCAGTATTCGCGCGGGGGATTCCCTTCGCGACGTTGGGATGGATGCAGACTGGGTTGGGAAGCTGTCACTGGCAGTCCCTCTCGCCTGGAGTTGATTTATGCATTGGGGCGTCCACACCCCCCTGCCTGTGTGAAGGTGAGGGGGTGCAGAGCACAGGCGAGTGAGTGCGTCACGGCAAGCGACACTTCCCTCCGACACAAGTGTTGTTTGAGAAATGAAGATGCAGGAGGGGTAGCAACAAACCAGCCCGCAGTACGCCACAGCGCACACCCAGCCAGGGTTAGGACGGCCTCTGTCGGTGCAGAGTGGTGGTGGGGCGCAGGGCTTGTGGCGCAGTGCGGGCTGAAGGACAAGACAGGAGCTGAAGCAGGGCAGCAGGAATGCACTTTATACAAAGCAGTCAATTCAAGTCAAGACATGGTTGCAGAGGGGCGTGTTCCAAGGCTCCTCTGGGTTCACAACAAACTTTCACGTGACAGACAGGCTGGACAACAACCCGGTGTAAATCCGAGTTTTCTCAAGCAAAGCCCAGTCACAGGGTGATCACACTGATCAAACACCAAGCAGAAGGTCGCACAGGATATCGGACCTGCCCCACGTTCCGTTTCTCCACGGTGCACCCACATATCGCGTGTGTGTGGTTTCGCGAGTGTGAATTTGCAAGAGGGTTCCCTCTCGAAATATTAGAGCACCAGTGCCTTCAAACTGTTTCAGCCTGAACGTGAGTGCTCACACGAAGGTACATACAAACGTGATGGGGGTGGACACCGTGTTGGAAACGCAAAACGAGCTACCACCTCCTCTGAGGTTGTTCGTGGGGAGGGTGTGGGGTTGAAGGCAAGGCAATGCATGATGTGCTTCCGATTCGCCGTTTCTTGTTGACGCTTCCACACCCACGCCCCCGCTGGGCCGTCGTGAGTGGGGGTCATTGTGTTGAAACAGAAAGACAATGCAACCGGAAAGAGAACAGGAGTGGGGAACGGGGAGGCGGCAGGTGGTTGGGTGGGCGGGAAAGTTGAGCGATTATTAAGATATGGCGATACAAGCATAGGCGCTAACAGATGCCCCGACTTGAATCGACTGCAATAGAATGCCCTGCGTTGCACCCAGCGTGGTGGTTGGGAGGGGGTTAACACGGGCCGCCTATCTCGGGTCCTCTGTGCCAGCTGCCTTAGAGGCACATGACGGCAATGCAGTAGATGGCCACAGCCAAGGCACACACGTAGAGCAGGTGCGGTGCTGCAGAGGGCAGCGCGTCGAGGTGGTACTGCATCTTCTTCATGCTGGGGTCCAGCGCCAGGGCGCGCTTCTGCAGTGCATTCTTCGACAGGCGCCTGCCGCAGGGCAGCACCGCGTGCCCGCCAGCGGGCAGCAGCACGCCCAGCGTCATCGCCACTGCGGCGCAGCGGGGGTGGCGCTTCAGCTCTGCCTTCAGCAGGCCGCACGGCGTGGTGCCCCACCCGTGCAGCCGTGCCGCACGCCGCAGCACCTCGCTGCCTGACAGGCGGCCGTGGTGGGGCACGTCTGCGTGCTCCCCCGCAGCCAGGCTGCAGCCCAGCAGCAGCAGTGCGCTGCTGTCTGTTTTGTCCAGACGCACCGCCCGCTGCAGCAGCGCCAGGCGCGTGGCCCGCTTCCCGCAGACACGCGCAGTGTCGACGGCACGCATCTCACAGGCCAGGTCTGCCAGCGCCGCCCCGTTGCGGGGGTCCAGCTGGGCCACACGCTCCAGCAGGTCACGACGCGAGAGGTGCTGCTGTTCCTGCTGCTGCTGCGGCACAGGTGCCGGGCTCGCACCCGCATCGGTGTTGTCGTCCGCATTGGTGTTGGCATTGGACTCGGCATCGGTCTGAGCGCTCGCATCATTGTTGTCATCAGCACCAGCACCAGCACCAGCACCGGCGTCGTGCTGGGCAGACACGCACGGCACCGCCACCCCCTGCGGGTACAGGCGGGCCAGCTCGGAGTAGACATGCACCTTGCGGGACCCCGCCGCCGCCTGCCCCACCAGCAGCGGCCCCCACACGTCGTCGGGCAGGGCGCCATCCGCATGGCACTTCCGCAGCACCGCCTCCAGCGCCTCGTGGTACAGCAGGCAGCCGGGGTCCAGCACCACCGCGTTGCGCAGCAGCGCGGCAGCTGTGTCCCTGGCGACGGCCTCCGCGACCCCTGCGGCAGGGAGCGCTGTGGCGAGGTCGTACAGGGTGCGTGCATTACTGTCCAGAGCGTGTGCGTTGCTTTGCACTGTGGCCGTGTCGGGCGTGCTCTGGGCAGTGCCACGGTTCGGGCAGATGGCCAGCATACGCTTGCAGAGCGACACCTGGTCACACACTTGCGACCTCGCAGCGAGGCGCACGATCAGCTCGAAGTTGTTGGGGTCACGTGCAACCGCCGCCTGCAGCTTCGCCGTTGCGGCTGGGATCAGCGCTGCACTCGTGCTGCATGAGGTGGGGACAGCTGCGGTGACAGTAGTCGAGTGCATTGTTCAGGGGAGCGGGTGACGGCGAAAGGGTGCAGCACACGTGTAGGGGAGAGGGGCGAGGCGCCTGTGCGAGTGGGGGGTGGCAAATCATACACCCTGAGCTGCAGTCGGGCCGACGCCCACCCGACTCATACAGGGCGGCGACTGACTTTGCCCTATGCGAGCCGGGAAGGCAGGTGGGGCGGGTGAAGCGAGGGGGCGGGGTGGTCGGGTGAGGTGGGGGGTGAAGGCACGCGCTTACACTGTGAGTATCACACCCGCCACCTCGCACAGGCCTCAGGCTCGAGCCACAGCGGCTGTTGTTCCAGGCTGAGGGGGTGCGGGGGGTTGCGGGTAGTGTCGGCATTCCTTCCGGTTTATGGTGGAAACAGTGTTTCCAGGAAATGCACAGCACAACGTGCACTTTTCTTCTGTTGAAGCGCACCATATGACAAGATGTCTCTCAAGTCTGTCAGGGGTAACCCGAGGTACTCCTTTTCTGCAATTTCACTCGTTACTTCACGACCTCGCTTCCACTCCGTCACTCGTAACTCGCGAAATGGATGCAGACTGGGTTGGGAAGCTGTCACTGGCAGTCCCTCTCGCCTGGAGTTGATTTATGCATTGGGGCGTCCACACCCCCCTGCCTGTGTGAAGGTGAGGGGGTGCAGAGCACAGGCGAGTGAGTGCGTCACGGCAAGCGACACTTCCCTCCGACACAAGTGTTGTTTGAGAAATGAAGATGGAGGGGTAGCAACAAACCAGCCCGCAGTACGCCACAGCGCACACCCAGCCAGGGTTAGGACGGCCTCTGTCGGTGCAGAGTGGTGGTGGGGCGCAGGGCTTGTGGCGCAGTGCGGGCTGAAGGACAAGACAGGAGCTGAAGCAGGGCAGCAGGAATGCACTTTGTACAAAGCAGTCAATTCAAGTCAAGACATGGTTGCAGAGGGGCGTGTTCCAAGGCTCCTCTGGGTTCACAACAAACTTTCACGTGACAGACAGGCTGGACAACAACCCGGTGTAAATCCGAGTTTTCTCAAGCAAAGCCCAGTCACAGGGTGATCACACTGATCAAACACCAAGCAGAAGGTCCACGGTGGACTCCAGCGGCCCTAGCGGGAGTCTGGGAGCGGGAGTCTGAGCGGGTGTCAAAGACTCCCGCTAGCGGGAGTCTATACTCCTGCTAGGGGGAGTCTGACTCCCCCTAGCGGGAGTCTTTTCACCTATTTTCATCCATTTTTCCCATGATATAGTTACAGTCTACTGGCGTGGGGGGTAAAATCATGGTGGAAGAGGGATGGGGAGGGGCTTGTTTTGCTTCTGTCAGTTTCCCCGGACTCTGGACTACCTACCTATCCTCCTGGTAGCGGCTGCACCTGCGGAGGTGAGCGGTTAGAATTTGAGGTGTCAAAGTGCGGCCATCGCCTGTCGTAGTTGTGTTACACCTTGGGCAAGACAAGCCATCCTGCAGGCCTCATCTTCTTCGTCAGAACTGTCATCCCCCTCCTGCTGTGCGCGTTGGTCAAGCGTGCTCAAAGTCGCCTCGGATGACACGAATGGTGTGAAAGTCGCCCCCAGCGGGATTGGCATTTTGCACAAGCAGAGCGATAATTTGCGGTGTCCTTCGGGGAACCGGGACAGGAAGTAGGGCGCGCTGATGGGTTCAACGAAGTCCTGTGTGTTGCAGTGCACAAACCCCTTCTGCAGCTGTGTCAACTGTGTGCAAAGAACATACACAGCCAATCTATGAGCGTGTCGGGTGTGCAGACACGGACAGAGGATGACTTCTCTATACCCGAGGATCCCGTCCTGCGACAGGTGCGCAACCTTCCAAGGCATGCCCGATGCGCGCCGCTTCTCTTCTGCCATCGCAAGATCTCTCTCGTAAGTTGCGGAGCTGGCGATTGTAACGGCATCTTTCTTGCGATGTCCGTTCTCTGCTTCTTCAAATTCGTCGTTGTTCTGCAGAGGCACTGCATCTTCTGGAGCCCACCAATGATGGAGACTGTGTACGTAGGCATTGCGCGTTGATCCCTTTTCGGCATGCTCCATCAACCAGTGAAATATATGCCCTGAGATCCGAGCACGCAAGAAGGGAATCCGGGCTGACTCATCCTTGCATCCCCAGAAGCGCCAGGGGATGTCTGCATACCGGAAATGCATGAGGTCTGCAAGGGAGACAAAGAGGTAGCGGAACAAGCCCTTGTAGGTGTGTCCTGTGACAGGCAAGCACGACCTTCCGGAACTGAGCACCTGTCCCATTCTGCGACACATTCAGTGCAAGGTTTGTACAGGTCTTGTCGAATATTTTTTTGTTGTCTCATCCAGTACCCTGATCAGCCGCATGGCGAGCCCCTTGCAGTCATGGAGTGCTGGGGTGACGTAGCGGGCATTGGGAAGCACACCTGCCAAGAGGGAGGGGTAGCCAGCCTCTTTTATCTCAGAGAGAGTCAGGTGCGGGTATCGATGCACCTGTTGATACCAGCGTTCTTCTGGGATGTCGCACAGTGAGCATCGGTGCCCTCGCCCCCCGCATCGCCTCATTGTTGCCCACTGCTGATCTATACTCCCGCTAGCGGGAGTTGGACTCCCCCTAGTTGAGACTCCCGAAAAGGGTTAAACCCGGTAGTGGTACCCTACCCCCGCTGGAGTCCACCGTGCAAGGCCGGATCAGCCCACGGGTGGGTTTGAGGAAGAAATCTGGGGGGGCAAATTTTGCTGCGACTTCCGGTTTCACCCGGCCGAACTCCAGCATCTATCCAGACCCACGGTGCCAAGCCGTTCGCCCGTGTCGCGATCATTCGCGGCTTCAGGCTGCCCCCGACGACACGTTTGTATCCTGCACCTTGCCATACTTCGCCTCCACCTTGTATATGACGGAGAGCGCCCTCCTTCCGCATCGTTGCGACTTCCCTGACAGCGAACTTATCCATGTCAGGGAAGACATGGCGATGATTGCGTTGGCCACCTGGGTGCTGTGCTTGTGGAGCTCCTTGCTCAACACCGTTGCTAGGAGCCTTCTAATGGATCCCAGTGTCAGCACACTGCCCCCTTTTTTAACAGGGAAGGCCGTGCAAAAATCATGCACAATGTTCGTCGCCTCCGCAGCCTCGGGACTCTCTGCGCTCTTCTTCTTCTTAATCGACTTTGCCGCCGGCTTCGCTGCCGGCTTCGTTGTCGTCTTCCCCATTTTTGTGAATCAGGTCTGCGAGCTGGGATGGGTGGAAACGTCCGTTTCGTTTGGTGTGGCTGTACTTCAGTGACGAGTGCCACATTGCATAGGTATCATGGGAAAAATGAGTGAAAATAGGTGAAAAGACTCCCGCTAGGGGGAGTCAGACTCCCGCTAGCGGGAGTTGGACTCCCCCTAGTTGAGACTCCCGAAAAGGGTTACCCTACCCCCGCTGGAGTCCACCGTGTCGCACAGGATATCGGACCTGCCCCACGTTCCTTTTCTCCACGGTACACCCACATATCGTGTGTGTGGGGTTTTCGCTATCGGCAAATTTTTGACAAATTTCAGCGGTTCTCTCCTAAATAGGAGGGAGTGCACCAAAACGCACCGCTTTTCGCACCGGAGCAAAGACCCCTGCATGTGTTTTTGTGAGTGTGAATTTGCGAGAGGATCCCCTCTCGAAATACAAGAGCACCAGTGCCTTCAAACTGTCGCAGCCTGAACGCGAGTGCACACAAAGTTACTTACAGACGTGATGGGGGTGGACACCGTGTTGGAAACGCAAAACGAGCTACCACCTCCTCTGAGGTTGTTCGTGGGGAGGGTGTGGGGTTGAAGGCAAGGCAATGCATGATGTGCTTCCGATTCGCCGTTTCTTGTTGACGCTTCCACACCCACGCCCCCGCTGGGCTGTTGTGAGTGGGGATCATTGTGTTGAAACAGAAAGACAATGCAACCGGAAAGAGAACAGGAGTGGGGAACGGGGAACGGGGAGGCGGCGGGTGGTTGGGTGCGGTGGGAAAACGATGCCCATATAGTACACAGGCACCAAGGCAGCGCCGCGTTGAGTCGATTGCAATAGAATGCCCTGCGTTGCACCCAGCGTGGCGTTCGGGAGGGGGTTAACACGGGCCGCCCATCTCCAGCAGTGCAACAAGGCACAGCAAGGGTCCTCTGTGCCAGCTGCCTCTAGAGGCACATGACGGCAATGCAGTAGATGGCCACAGCCAAGGCACACACGTAGAGCAGGTGCGGTGCTGCAGAGGGCAGCTCGTCGAGGTGGTATTGCATCTTCTTCATGCTGGGGTCCAGCGCCAGGGCACGCTTCTGCAGTGCATCCTTCGACAGGCGCCTGCCGCAGGGCAGCACCGCGTGCCCGCCAGCGGGCAGCAGCACGCCCAGCGTCATCGTCACTGCGGCACAGCGGGGGTGGCGCTTCAGCTCTGCCTTCAGCAGGCCGCACGGCGTGGTGCCCCACCCGTGCAGCCGTGCCGCACGCCGCAGCACCTCGCTGCCTGACAGGCGGCCGTGGTGGGGCACGTCTGCGTGCTCCCCCGCAGCCAGGCTGCAGCCCAGCAGCAGCAGTGCGCTGCTGTCTGTTTTGTCCAGACGCACCGCCCGCTGCAGCAGCGCCAGGCGCGTGGCCCGCTTCCCGCAGACACGCGCAGTGTCGACGGCACGCATCTCACAGGCCAGGTCTGCCAGCGCCGCCCCGTTGCGGGGGTCCAACTGGGCCACACGTTCCAGCAGGTCACGACGCGAGAGGTGCTGCTGTTCCTGCTGCTGCTGCGGCACAGGTGCCGGGCTCGCACCCGCATCGGTGTTGTCGTCCGCATTGGTGTTGGCATTGGACTCGGCATCGGTCTGAGCGCTCGCATCATTGTTGTCATCAGCACCAGCACCAGCACCAGTACCGGCGTCGTGCTGGGCAGACACGCACGGCACCGCCACCCCCTGCGGGTACAGGCGGGCCAGCTCGGAGTAGACATGCACCTTGCGGGACCCCGCCGCCGCCTGCCCCACCAGCAGCGGCCCCCACACGTCGTCGGGCAGGGCGCCATCCGCATGGCACTTCCGCAGCACCGCCTCCAGCGCCTCGTGGTACAGCAGGCAGCCGGGGTCCAGCACCACCGCGTTGCGCAGCAGCGCGGCAGCTGTGTCCCTGGCGACGGCCTCCGCGACCCCTGCGGCAGGGAGCGCTGTGGCGAGGTTGTACAGGGTGCGTGCATTGCTGTCCAGAGCGCCTGCCTTCGCACGGAGCTGCTTCCTCCGCACCAAGCTCCCGTCGGGCAGGGTCGTGCTCTGGCGCTTGGTCAGGGCCGAGGCCAGCAGCCTGTAGGGTGCGGGGCACTCCGGGTAGATGGTCATCATCCGCTTGCAGAGCAACATCTGGTCACGCGCGTGCTGCTTTCCACCCGCGAGTCCACTCTGCTCCAACCCTGCCGCGTCACACACAACCGCCGCCTGCAGCCTCTCCGTGGCACCCACACTCGGTGGCGCAGTTGCCCTCGCGCTGGAGGCAGTGGCGGTACAAGCAGAGGGCATCGTTGCAACTTTCGACAAACAGTGAATGCGTGGGGTTGAGGATAAGGTGGGCACAAGACACCTGTGCAGGGATGTGGGAGGGTGCAGTGGGTTGTGACACGTCCGCAAGGCAGCAACAGCACTGGGGGGTGGCCGGTACAACACACAGCCATGCAGGGGGCGGGTAGTGGTGATCTGCGCCAACAGCATCCAATCCCTCCTCCACCGCAGAGTCACGTTGCTTCGGCACATATCATAAAAAGCCATGCCCTGAGGCGAGGGGGCCTCGCAACGCAAGGGGATCGCCCGTTATGGGGATCTTCGCTGGCCGTTATCCTTCGTCAATCTTCGTCAGTGTTCAGCCTATTCGACAGGAAATGCGCAAAAATGCACTGACGAACACCGTAGCGAAGACCCGATGTTCGGAATATTTGATTGGAAGCGTCAACGCATCAAATACCGTCACTCAAGTTTTGTTGGTGGGGTAATATATTGGTGGGGTAAATATGTTGGTGGGGTACTAATTTGGTGGATTTGGGGCTCTGAAAAAAGTTGGTGGGTTATTACCCCACCAACATACCGTCACTCAAGTTATGTTGGTGGGGTAAAATATTGGTGGGGTAAATATGTTGGTGGGGTACTAATTTGGTGGATTTGGGGCTCTGAAAAAAGTTGGTGGGTTATTACCCCACCAACATTATTACCCCAGGGCGCGTTGTACTTGGCGATTTTTTCTGGCACCTGGGATTTGGAGCCCCCTGCCCACCCACCCCGACTGCGCGTACGCATGTGCGTACGCCGTCCGCACTTTCTGAAACCGCGCTGCGTACGCGTACGCAGAAATTGCGTACGGCTGGTATTCCAGGTCTCTCAGCACACAGTAGGCCACCCAGTAGGCTGAGCCCTGGCCTTTGCTCTTGCCTTTCACAGACGGTTCCTTCGCGCACAAGTGCAAAAGGTACGATTACCTACTCGAAGGCTCGAAGGCTGCTGAGGTTGACGACCGATTTGGTGTGCGGACATGGCCGTCTCTTGTACTACATAGACTGCCGTTTGCAGGCGCCGCACGCCCACGCGTACGCCGTATGCATTTTCTGGAAAACGTAGCCATCAGCCGGGCCCCTTAGGCGTTCGCCACGAAAACGGTAGTCAGCGATGCGCATTGGGGTAATAAATTGGTGGGGTAGATTTGTTGGTGGGGTAAATATGTTGGTGGGGTACTAATTTGGTGGATTTGGGGGTTCTGGAAGAAGTTGGTGGGTTATTACCCCACCAACATTACTTGAGTGACGGTAAGGGTTATAAGAAGGGAACACGGTTGCCACAGTTTTTCAGGGCTGTGCCAGCTTGTTTTGTTAGAAAGGTTGGAAAGACCCAACCTGAAACTGTTAGTTTGGTGGCGGTTTCAAACTCGCCGATCTTTTTTTTTGCCGGGATTTTTTGCCGATCGCGAAGAAGCCCCCCCCCACCCCCCCCACCCCTCAGAGATGCATTTTTCGGAAAGCGGGAGTCGAGAAACGGGAAAAGGCACCTGCAGCTGGGGGAGAAGGGGGTCGGGGGCACCGTCACTCAGAAGTGCAGATAAGGTGAGCCGTGACTCACAGAACCGGGTGTCGAACTGACAAAGCTTGACACATCCATGACACAGAGCGACGCCCCCTATGGGCTCGACCCCCCGGATGCTGGGGTGTTTATTGAAAACGGAGACAAAAGGCAAGCCTCCCTTTAGGGCTGGGGTTTTGGGTGGGTGAAGTCGAAGAAAAGGGTGAAAGGTGAAAAGATGAAAGGCGGGGCACAGAGCTGACCTACGTTCACCCGCTATGCAGGGCGGGCGAGGGGTCGCTGGGTGGAGGGGTGGAGGGTGGGGTGGGGGAACGTTGAAATTACTCAATCGCAAAGGCACTGGGGGTACCTTGCCGGGCTGAAAAGGGGGATTTGAAAAATATAGCTGGAGTCGTGCAGGATCATTCGTGAAGAAATACGTAAGGTCAACGAGAAAAGGCTTTTCGTTGATCGCACAAAACAGAACGGGACGGGTAACGTGGATTTTCCAACTTGTCATGGGTGGGGGAGGAGGGAAGTGCCTCCGCTACGAGCCACGGCTTACCAGTCCGCGAGGGGAAGAGCCTCTCATAGATTGGCTACCACCGGATCGCCAGCTAATTGGGGGCCCTGTGTCTGAGACGCAGGGTGTGAGATGAGGGTTAAATCTAACAGGATAATTATCAAGGCCACACTTCCAAAGCTCTGCCAAGAACTGCGCGCCCGGTAGCGGAGGCGATGTCGGATTCGCGGGATCTTCGGCAATCGAAGTAGACTCCCAAATCACGAACGAGCCCCACTGTCTCACCGGGGCAGCGAAAAGGCCCTCCTGTGGGTGTTGATTTGTATAAAAATATACACATCAACCACTTCACTTCTTCTCACACCCACCCCCCTCCTCTTGGTGAGATGCAGCTTGCGCTGCGATCGCTCCGACCCACCCCACCCCACCCCACCTCCCCTCCCCGACCTTCATCTTCATCTTTTCATCTTCGGAGGATATCACCAGACTGAAGCACGTGCAACAAACAAGAGTGTGCTCCTAAAGAGCCACTCGAGAAAGCACAATCACCCACCCACACACCCTCTGCTGCGCACAAGTGATCATCAGCTGTTGGTGAGACACGTGGGAGTCCCCCCCCCGCTGGGGCGCTGTGTCTGGTTTATACACAGAGCGGAGCAGGAAGTGAAGTTACCTAAAAGGCTCCAAGGAACTTTGGTAGGAAGGATGCGGTGGTGTGGCGGGCCTCAGCTGTGTGGGGCACACACGCACACAGAGGGGGTGGGCCAGGACCTGTGGAGGGTTAACCCCACCTAAGAAGCGATCAACACACAGAGGTCATATCCTGCGGGCCGCACCAGCGGGGGGCAGTGCGGGGTGGGGTGAGGCAGGCATGGCGGCTGCACGGAGTATTTCGGGGTCGCCCTTCAGGCTGTCGTGTAGGAATGCCAACGCCTTGGGGCTCTTCTGCACTGCCGAGAGGGCGAAGTCGCGATCTGCGGTGAGGGATTCATGCGTGTGCCTGAAGACAAAGCTCCGCAGGAACATGAGGTGCATTCCTTCCGCTGGGGGGCACGCTTGGATGGCAGCGAGCACCACGTCACGGTCAGACTTGAAGGAGTCATCCGCGTGCTGCAGTGCAGATGGGCTGTTCCCCACCACTGCGAGAACCAAATCACGGTCAGCCCTCAGGGACTCGTGTGCGTATTGGAATGTCGCGGGGTGTTTGGCTACCGCTTTGAGGACAAGGTCACGATCAGCCCTCAGGGTGTCGTCCGCACACTGCAAGGTGCGCGGGTCGAGCTCCACTGCTGCGAGCACCACGTCACGGTCAGACTTGAGGGATTCGTGTGCGTGCTGCAGCGCGAGGGGGCTGTTGGTCACCGCCGCAAAAACCACATCGCGGTTCGCCTTCAGGGAATCGTGCGCGTACTGCAGCATGGAGGGGAACTTGGACACCGCTGCGAAAACGATGTCATAATCAGCTTTCAGGGATTCGTGGGCACAGTCGAAGATGGTCCGCAGGACAGAGCGAGAGTCGTCGCCGCAAGCCTCCACAGCAGACAACACCACTCCGCGGTCAGCCCTCAGAGAAGCATGTGCGTGCTGCAATGCGCTGGGTGACTGACGCACCGCTGCAAGGACGGATTGATTTTGTTTATAGACTGACTCATCCAGAGGATCCAGGGAGCCCGGCGCAATTGCCAGACCCCCCAGACGGCCAGAAGACGCCGGTCTTCACCGGGGCGGACCCAGCTAAAAGCTAACAGCAAGAACAGCAATAAAAAGGGAGAGCGTGCTCCTATCTCTGTGGGCTGGCGGGAAAAGGCTAAAAGGTAGAAAGGAAGGAAGGAAGGAAGCAATGTGCAACAAAATACGATTAATGCACTCGTTTGTTAACACCGCGCCGGTCGCATAATGCTGCGGTCGGATGAACGATTGACTGATCAACTCCAACCCAGTGGGCGTAAAAAGGAGAAGACGGGAACAACGGCTGGTCTAAACAGGACGAACGGACACTCACCACCACAGGGTATTCCAGAGGCGTTCCTGGTCGCGGCTCGACTGGTCGAACAACAGGTGACGGGCAAAAGATCGTGGTGAAAAAGAACTAAAAGTAGGAAGGCGAAGGAAGGCAAAGCCGGGGGATCCACGTGTGCGGTGAACTTGTCCCACGTGCGCATGTGCGTTAAACTAGTCCCACGCGCCCCGGTGAAAAACACGTAACACGGTTGCCGCCCACAGTTTCTTCTGGCCACGCGGCGCGCTTCATGAGCGCCGCGTGCAGCCTGACTGGTCTTAGCGGCCTAAGCGAAACACCGGGTCTCCAGAGGGATACATCCAGCCTACACGCAATGCGCTACCTTAAGCCAAAGCGTGCAGCGTAGCTTACCTCAACGGTCTGTTCGCAAAGGCCCCCAGGGTTCACCACGTGGAGGTGCCAGCCGTAGTCGCCAGGTCCGCTCCCCTGACGACCCATCACCCCCGCACCGCTGCAAGGACGATCTCGCGGTCGGCTTTGAGAGAGTCGTGTGCGTGCTTCAAGAATTCCTGTCGGGGCGGCGTGTCGTCTCCCAACCCCAGAGCAGCAAGGACGAAGCCACGGTCAGCCCGCAACGTGATGTGCGCGGATGAGAATCTGTCTTCGACCCCAGGCCCACGCATGTGGTCAAAAGCGTCTTCCCATCCTGCCACCCACACAGGCACCTCCCACAGCTGCTTTTCACAGGCCCGCAACGTCTCCAGGTGTTGCTCCACCACCAGCTGCACCTCGAGTGTGCATCCGGCCTCGACACCTTCGATGCCGCCCAGCAGCTCTTCCCCACACACCAAATCCCCCTCCACGAACAGCTGCAGGTCGGACACCTCTGCACCAGTCGGGTAGCAGAATGTCTCAAGCGCAACCTCCTTGGCGGTGTTCACTCTGTCGTTGATCCCGATGCCAAAGGCGTGCTGCACACCAGTCATCTTATCCTCGAGGAAAGCCTCCATTGTCCCACCGGTCCTGCTGCAGAGTGAGGGGTAGGTGGGCACGTGAAAATCGTCACTGGGTTCGCTCTGTGCGGTGTGGTTCCTTTCCCTTGGCGATTGCGCCTTTTATGTGTGGTGGCAGCAATCAAAAGCGAACAATATGGATGTGGCCTGTGGTCCGTTGGGTACAGGTGTGATATGGTTGATCTGGTGTTGTGATGGAACCTTTGTTTGCGCTTGCTGAGCAAGCCCGCAAATCTGGCAAAAAACCTCTCAGAAAAGTGCATGGCGCCGGGTGCCCATTGCATTGTGCTAAATCAAGGGTTGCCGCTGAGGGTGGAGCGAGTTGTTCAGAGCCATTCACTGTGCAGTCAGGAAAATGTGACCTTTGGGCCAGGCCACGTTCGACACACACATGATAATTAAGGGGCAGGCCCAAGTCTTACCTGGCGATGCCTACTGCAAAGAAACCCTAAACCGGGTGGGTCCCGAGATAAGCCCGGCAACGACAGTTGCTGTTCTTTTCAACACTGAACACCCGCACAGCCTGCCGGGCGTGTGGAGTCTTCACAAGACCGCACTGTGAGTTCTTTCCCCCGCCCCCTGTGTCGGCTCCGCCGAACTGTTCAAAAAGTAAAGCAAGCGGGCCTGCCGGGGCTGCTGTTCTGAGCACCAGCCTGGCATCCTGCTGACATACGTAGTCTGTGAAGAAAGACACGGCGCGGCAGTCGGGTCTCCGACTCCATTCCGAGTAGTGGTTGGCTAGTCAAAAACAACCAGTCGGCCCGGCGGGAATTTTCTATAATCTGTCTCAGGTCACGGTAAAAGGCGGTTGGCAGCGCACGTATACTCAGACACGCACAGGTGCGCACAAACAAGAGTAGTCGGGCCGAGGCTACTGCGTCGTGTACGGGAAGGGGTGGGGCAGATCGAGAGATGAGCCCGTGTGTATTCGCACAAAACATGAAGAAGAGATATACGTCCACGAGGCACCACAAGGCCCTGCTCACTATGTCGAGTGGGCCTTCGCGCTGCATCAACACCGTATGCACTCAGTGCAAAGGCCACAAGGCTCGAGTTGATTGGAACTCTTCTGTCGCATTCCCGGGATGTTCGCGACACGGTTGCACAACGCGGGGCAGGACTGCACAGGCCACGTGATTACAAGAATCCTGAGCAGGAACCAGCTGAACAAGAAGGGCTGGGCGTCGGTTACTGATTCATGGCATTGGCCACCCCCGCTCAACAAACCAATGACGGCAGGGACCTTCGCCAATCGGCAACACACACGCACGTTAACCTTTTACTGAGTGTAGGTCGCACCGAGCGAAGTCTGATGCAACCACCACTGCACACACACACACGGCAGGTCTGCCGTTCCCCTGCCTGTTGCCAGCACACACGATCGCTTTCACTGCCAGTATATCCTCACATCACAGGGTTGGTTTCGGCGTTGGCGTTTCCACACCCCCTCTGCCTGTGTGAAGGTGGGGGGGCGCCCACAGAAAGGAAAGGGGCGTGCGGTTCAAAATTGTACTCATTTCGCTTCGTGGTAGACACCCTGCTCAGCAACTGTGGGAGAACAGAGCCAGACTACTTTCTGTGAGCACATGTCTCAAGGCTGTGTTGAGGCCCTGCGAAGTGGCATGAAGGTGCTAATCCTAAAGCTTCAGTCGTACGATTTCCTTCGTTCCTTCGCGACTTCGCTCCGCTTCGTCGCTCGTAACAAAAAGAACTGTGAAGTGAAAAATCTGATTCGGTACGTTTCCTACTTCAGGGGATCTTCGCAATGGGCAAATTTCTCAAAGGAAATGGAGTTTTCCTCACAGAATAAGGTGAAACGCGCCAAAATGCACCATATTCGGCCCGCAGCGAAGACCCTCTCAGACAATTTTTTTGTCGGAGGACGTACACATCACGCGATAAGGTCGAAGCGCCGTTCCCAGAGGAACAGCTGTGAAGCACAGCTCCGAACTGCTTTAGCTGAAGCACATGTTGCGTCCGAAGTCCTGTGAAGCGGCATTCACACTTGTCGGCAATGGGGGTCTTCGCTACGGGGTGGTCGTCAGTGCATTTTAGTGCATTTCCTGTTGAATTGGCTGAAAACTGACGAAGATTGACGAAGGATAACGACCAGCGAAGACCCCCAATAGAGGCAATACATTTCGCACAAGATCAGACCTTCTTGACGCTGAAAAGGCCATGCTTGCTCTCGAGGCGCGCCGCCACCGCGTCGCACCGCACCGCACACACACCGTAGACCGCGCCGCACTTGTGCAGGTCATCCATAGCGTCAGCAAGGCCGCGTGCCTGCATCGCACCTGTGACCTGTGTGTCCTGCGCAGCGAACAGCACGGCGTGCCGCATCTGCAGCGCCATCACGTGCAGGCACAGGCTGACCTGCACGCACTGCCCCACGGCTGTCACGAAGCGCTGCTTCCCCGCCCCGACGTAGCCCGAGAACACCTTGCCGCTGCTCAGCCCGCAGTGCAGGCGTGGGGCAGCAGCCCTGCCGACAATGAGGGACGCGAAGCGCAGTGCCGCCTCGAGGTGCCCCGCACACGGCGCCATCACGTTCCACGCTACGAGCACCGCCGTCCCGCACACGTTGAGGAGGCGCCCGTCGCTGCGCCCGAGGCACGCCACCACACAACGCAGGTTGCTGTCGGCCAGCGCCGTCACCTCCGCAGCAGGAACGTCTACCACTGCGCAGTCGAGGCACCCTGTGGTGGCGCTGCCCACCACAGACAGCTTGTCGCTGAAGCGCTCCACCACATGCAGCCTTCGTGGGGGCCGTGGGTGGCTGCCTGTCGAACCGGAGCTCTGCATGGTGGACGCGCTGTTCTGGCTCGAGATGCGCTGCAGAGGGTTCGGCACGCTGCTGTCGTCGAGTGCGTGTGCCGCACGCTGCGGCATGCCTGCAGGCACCAGCAGGCTCAGCGGCACGTCCCCGATGCCCTTCAGAGAGCGCGACCCCAGCGGCACCACCACCGCCTGGTGCTGCTGCACGGCTGCGAGGCCTGCCACCTCAGACGTCTCCACAGCCACCCCGCCGCACACCCCGTTCGCCTACAGCCTCGCAGCACGGTTCACCGTCGGCCCGAAGTAGTCGCACCGCCGCACCACCTCGTTCAGCTCCACGTTCACCGCCCCGTGCGTCAGCCCCATGCGCACACGCATCCCGTGCAGCCCGCGTCCCTCGTCACCCGGCGCCTGCACCACCTCCAGCAGCTGTGCAGGCCACGCCGCTTGGAACAGCCGCTCCTGTGTGCGCAGCCCAAACCGCACCGCCGTGTCCATGTCTGGGAAGGACACCATGAAGGCATCCCCGATCGTCTTCACCTCGTACCCACCACACTCCGCAATCACCTCGCGGATCACCGTGTTGTGCAGACGCAGTGCCTCCGCCATCGCCTCCGTGCACGCCTCCCACAGCCGTGTCGACCCCTGAACGTCTGTGAACAGCACCGCCGCGTGCCCCGTCGACAGCCCAGGTGCGTCTTGAGCCTGTGTGCGCGCGACCTCATATGCAGGCTGATCCTCGAAGATTGCCTCCGGCATGAAGGTCTTGTACTCGCGCATGTTCTCCACCAAGGTGTTCATCGCACTGCGCATCACGTTGATCTCGCGCAGCACCGACACGCTCTGGACCGTCGCGATCCCTTCCAACTCCACCTGTGACACGCACAGGATGTCCTGTGCAAAGTGAACTACAGGGCGCGTCAGCATGTTGTTGAACACCAGGAACACTACTACGGACGTCATCGCTATTGTCGCAATGATCATGATCGTGGCATTCGAGCGCTGCGTCAACTCCTTGCTGGTGTTGTCCTCCTGGATCTGCACGTCCGACATCGCAGCACGCCTGTTCGCGTCCACAACACGCATGATGTCGTCGCGTGGGATCATCACAGCCACAGTCCACTTGACACCCACACGCTTGTTCGCAGTATTCATGTACAGTGCCTTTGTCTGTGCAAAGTACCGCTTGCTTTGCGCATCTCGCACAAGCCTGTCCTGGGTGTGCAGAGACACCACCTCCTCCTCTGGCATCATCGACCCGAACATCTGCACGCTGTCCATGCGCCCCTTGAAGAACTGCCCAGAGCGGTACGGGTTTGTATGCGCGCGTGAGTTCCGCCTCCCGCCTGACAGGAAGAGTCGGGCGTCAGCACCCTGCGAGTAGAGAGTACCATTGACAAGCACGCGGCAGTGCCCGCCACCCACTGCAACGGTCACAGTGGTCCACACACCCACAGGGAACCCCCCCTTATACGCCTTCGTGCGGCACCCGTACCGCAGCACGTAGAGGTACAGCTGCCCGTTCGCAAACAGCCTGATGTTCGCATCACCCACAAGCGAGTCGCTGAAGAGGCGTGGTGTGGTGCGCGGGCTTGTCTCTGTGTAGGCTACATCGGGCCTGATGCGCATGCTCACCGTGAAGGTCTGCTCGCGGGAGATGTCAGGTCGCACCATACACGCCGCCACCGAGACTGTCGGGGTTTCGTTCCATGCATGTGACACACAGTGCGTTCCGTCAGCATGTGCCAGCGTCTCTCCGAAGGCCTCGTACCTGCTGCGCCACGGCTCCCCAGGCCCGCTCACCTGTGACTTCGCCACAACTGGGGTGCGCCGCGTGATGTTCCGGTACAGATGCAGGGTCGTCGCACCGTCGAACAGCAGCACCTCCTTCTGAAGCTGTGCGTCGAACACGACACACTCCCCACACGCACCGTCACGCATCTCCACGTCCCAGTTGTGCACCCCTGTGTCGGCAGCACGCCCGCCGGACACGGACACCTTCACCAGTGTGAGGTACGGCTGCTCCCTGAAGTGGTCCTTCTGGTTGAACTCCCCTGCGTGCTCTGCCCACCCGTCCACAGAGTCAAGGTAGTTGGCGAGTGCAGTGACGTTGACGCTCGGGTGGCTGCGCATGTAGCGGAGACCGAAGAAATCCGACAACATATTCTGAATCACCACGCCTTCCCATGTTGATGTACCAGCCCCGGTATTGCGCTGCCCAAGGATGGCCTTGTCCGAGTCGTCGATCAGCATCACAGACATGTTCTGCAGGGCGCTCGTGGCCTCGAGTGCGTCGATAAACGTCTGGAGCTCCATTTGCGCTTCGATGGTGCCGTGGTACTCACCGTTGGCACCGTACAAAGGGCGGTACACGGACATAGGTTGCGTACCAGCATTTGTCACCACAGGGAACGTCAGCTTTGACACCACCCACGTGGACATCCCTGTGGGCTGCCCTGCCGTGACAGCAAGGGGGTCACCGATGTTGCCTGCCAGCATGCGACTTGCGTTTACGCGGTGTGCAGGCCGAGCCCCGAGGATGTGGTAGTCAAGGGTGGCGGCATTCATATCCCAGACAGTCACGCCGTAGCGCCACCCCTCATTCGTCTCCGCAACACTCCCTGCCACGCCGTCGTTGCGCAGACCGTCAGGCCTGTCGTCCGTCTTGTGCCGGTGGTTGATGAAGAACCCGCGTGTCGTGAAGATCTGCAATAGAATAGGGTGCAAGGCCTGTCCCACGTGCATCAAATGGAACAGCGTGTCTGCTCTCGCGTCGAACTGTGACCACGACCCGTTGAACCTGAAGAACAAGTCTTCCACCACCTCCAGTCTGTCCTCCATGACCGTCACCTCGTTCTGCAGTGCGGCAAGCACGCGGTTGATGAGGTTTTCCCGGATAGTGTTTGAGAGCTCGAGAATGTTCTTTTCGGTGCTCTCGTGCGCCAGGCCAAGCGCAGCACGCCCGTTATCCATCGCCTTTTCGGTCGACTCCCGCCCAGCTATCGTCGCAAGAGAGAAGGACACTGTTGCAATCAGCGTCAGCAACGTGAGGCTCAGCCCCGTGCTCGCCACCTTCAGTGGGATGGTGAAGGCCGGCATGTTCACTTCCTCAGGAAGCTTCACATCACGCTGCTGCTGCACGCAAAGCACGACAAGCACCACCATGTCCGCACACACCATGACAATGCAGGCGATCGTCGCAGCACTCATTTCGAAGTCGGGTGATGTGTCCAGATGCGGGCTGCTGTCGGACACCTCCGCAGGCAGCGGCGCAGGTATCGGTGTGCCTGCGGGCAGCGTCGCGCCACGCGCGAAGACCATGGCGTCCAGTGCATGGCCAGCACCGGGGATGTGGCGCCCGCCCCCGTTCGCCACAAAGCCCTGCAGCTGCAATGCGGCGTGGTAGTCCACTGTGTGCACAGATGTGCACGTGGGAGGAGAGCCCGCCCACCTTGCCCCACTGCGAGCGGTGTGGTGCGGAGACTGTGACGCACGCCGCCACGCCTGCCTCCTGCGCACTCCGCACCGCCATCACCAGCGTGCACCGCCCCGTCTCAGGCACAAGCAGAATCTTGCCTGCCAGCCCTGCGTAATCCGACACAGAGCAGCCCCCGTAGGCAAGCTCTGTTGCGTACACAACCTCGCCCTGCTGTGCGGTGTACGGCATGTCCCACGACGTGTGCATCAGCGTCTCCTTCTTGCGTGGCAGCAGATCATTGCCCAGGAGGCACAGCTTCTCTGCACCTGGCAGCTGCAGCTCCACCGTGCACACCTCGCAGAGCGGCTCCTGCATGCCGTCCAGCTCGCTGCACGTGTGGGACAACACCATGGACCGCTTGGGGCAGCGGTCCCACGGGTAGTCCTGTGGGCTGTCGAGGTAGCCTTCAGGCATGCTGTCGCAGCGGTACTGCAGCTTCCCCTTTACCTTCACACCCCTGTCCAGGGCGGCAAGCACGTAGTCTGCCTCCTTGCGGGGCGAGTAGAACGTGGGGAAGGTCTCGAGGCCTGCTGTGGAGCCAACCATGTTGAAGTAATCGGTATCCGGATTGCTCCCAACGACGACCAGCATCGCGGCCCCAGCCCCCTGTGCCCTCTGCGCCTTGGTGGTGAAGATGCACGTGCCCCGCCCCCCCAGCACGATCTTCCCGCCATAGCTCCTGTTGCCCGCATCGTAGTCGCTCGCAGCACACCCGTGCCGCGTCCTGCCCACATCTGGGCTCCCCACCGCCTCCACCTCCAGCACCTTATTGTTCAGCGGGTGGTAGAGGTCGATGTGCGCATCCGGTGCATACGGCTCGAATGTATTGTCCGACACACACATCCACGTCCGCAGCTCTGGGGGTTCGGTGATCACAAGCTTCATCGGACACAGGCCGTAGCAGTAGTCGTGCACCATCCACGTGGTAGTGTTGCACATCTGCCCGTTGTTGCTGCCGCTGTAGTCATACGATATGCCCGGGATGATGGAGCTGGCACACGAGTGCACATCCGTGGGGCACTGTGGCTCCGCCACAAGTGCCAACAGAAGCAGGCCGGGAAGAAGTGGCATTGCCCCCTAACCCCCTCCCCGCCCCAGCAGCAGCCCTTCCCCGCCTGGGAGGTGGTGTGCATGCAAAACCCCTGCAAACAAAACACCCCCCGCACCAGCCACAACGGAGATCGGCAACGGCATGCCGTTGGCTGCGGGCGACAGGATGTCGGCGCTGGTGCCGCAGAAGGAGAAGGGGGTGGGGGGGGAAGTGAAATAGAAGTAGAAGGAAGCACAAGAAGCATCCCCCTTCACTCGTATTGCAGGTTGTGTCTTAAATCCAAGGAGAGGGGGGGAGTGGGGGGTGTGCACAGGGAAGGGGTGCGCAGCGACATTCTGTAAGTTAGCCCCTTATCCTCCAACCGCAGCGGTGTGCCGCTGCCCCCACAGGGTGGCGATGTTTATGTGCCGCGTTCGCCGCAGAGGCAACAGGCCACCCACCCACACCCCTCCCCCCCCCGCCCCGCCCTGCCAAAAGAACTGAATTATCACGGCACCGATAATCCGAGGGTCAGAAACGAAATCACACATGATGCCTTTCCTGTGACTCCTCGCCACCGCCCCCACTTGCCCAGCGGAAACTGGGAAACGCACATCTACAGACTTCGCTCAAAAGCGCAGAAAACATGCTGCCTAGCAGGCTCGGCGAGAGCTGCCACACAACTGGCACAGTTCGAAGGCCGTTCTCGACCTGGAGCCTGAGTGAAAGCTCTCCGCGTTGTGTGAAGCCCAGGCTTGGAGGCTGAGGCTGAGCGGGCAGATGCCGTGAGAGGGACGGATACACACTCACTAATTAGGCACGTGAGACACTGAGAATACCACATGGCACCCATCCCTGCGCCGCTCACAGCGCTGCCGTCTTCGACATCGCGTGGCCCGACTGGTCCTGGCGAGAACGCCACAATCCGAGGCACGCGCATGCTTTCCTGCAGGCGCTACTCCACGGGAAGGCGTGCTGTGGGGTGTCGGGGCCGTGCAGGCGTGATCTTGGGCACAAAGACTGGCGGCAGGGGCTTCTCCTTGGGGAGCTGGCGTTGCCGCTGCTTGTCAGCCTCCTGATTGTCGTGGATTCGGTTGCTGAACCACACGCAGAGCACCAACGCGCAGACGAATCCGGCGGTCATCAGCACCTGCTCCTCCACGGATGACTCGGGTGGGTCGGTTGCGTCGCCGCGGACCGGTGGGGCTGGGGCCCTGCCGCCTCTGCCGCCTCTGGCAGGACCGGCATCGACTGTGAGGCCGCTCAGGGCGACAAACAGGAACAGCACCAGGGTAGCACTGGGCTGCGGCATGTCTTCAGCGTCACCCGCCCGGCACCTGTGTTGAGGCGATGGAATCCGAAGTGGGGCGGCTTTCACTGCAGGAAAACGAGACAATAAACCAATAGCTGTAGAAAGTTGTTTTGTTGGAACGCAGACCCCACTCTTTGTGTACACCACTCCCCGGTCTGATGAAGTGGTGTGAGTGGGGACGCACGATCCAACTGAAGGTGCAGAAAGTTTCCCCCAGTTGGCTACGCGGATTGCGTTACGCTTCCACACCCACACTCCTGCCGATGATGGTGTCGTGAGTCAGGAGCACAAGCGCGAGACTTCCCACCCACATTGGAGTGTGCGGAACAAAAATTATCAGCGCACGCAGAAAGGGAGAGCGGGCAGGGGGGGATAGGCTCAATCGTACTCATTCCGCTTCAATGGAGACACATCCAGCAACTGTGATACACAGTTTCCGAACTACTTTTGTTGAACGGCGTTCACTTTGTTGTGGGTTAGCTGAGCGTGGCGCCTACTGCTTTTCGGGGTACCCACTCCGACGGCATCGGGTGTGGGTCCCCCTGACATGTGGTATTCTGAAGCCAGCTTTTTTCGGGCCCGACTTTCGAGAGTCAGACGACACTCTCTCGGGGGTCGACTACCCCGCCTTTCGGGGGTCCAGAGACCCTCCCCGACCACCTTGGGGTCGGAGACACTGGAAATCGTACTCCTTCCGCAAAAATAAGAAAAACACCCTGCCCAGCAACCGCAAAAAGACAGATCCGGGCGACTTTCGTTGAGCGCAACACTCCTGTGTCAAAGGCTGTGTAAGCCCCTGTGAAGTGGCATGAAGGTGACCCTAAAAATACGATTTCCTTCGTTACTTCGCGACTTCGCTCCGCTTCGTCGCTCGTAACTGGTAAGAAGAAAACTGTTCACTCGATAAGGGGGGTGGGTAAGGGGGACTGTGTCAAGACGTCTCAACCATGTGCTTGAACCGCTGCGAGATTGATTTCACGGTCATCCTTGAGGGAGTCGTGGACGTATTGCAAGGCACAGCCATTCTGTTGCACTGCTGCGAGAATGATTTCACGATCGGTCTTCAGGGAGTCGTGGACGTAGGCCAAGGCACAGCCATTTGACTGAACCGCTGCCAGATTCAATTCACGATCGGCCTTCAGAGAGTCGTGGACGTATTGCAAAGCGTAGACATTCTGTTGCACTGCTGCGAGACTGATTTCACGATCGTCCTTCAGGGAGTCGTGGACGTATTGCAAGGCACACGCATGTGATTGAACCGCTGCGAGACTCAGTTCACGATCGGCCTTCAGGGAGTCGTGGACGTATAGCAAGGCACACGCATGTGATTGAACCGCTGCCAGATTCAGTTCACGGTCGGCCTTCAGAGAGTCGTGGACGTATTGCAAAGCGTAGACAGTCTGTTGCACTGCCGCGAGACTGATTTCGCGATCGTCCTTCAGGGAGTCGTGGACGTATTCCAAGGCACACGCATGTGATTGAACCGCTGCGATATTCAGTTCACGATCGGCCTTCAGGGAGTCATGGACGTATAGCAAGGCACACGCATGTGATTGAACCGCTGCGAGATTCAGTTCACGACCGGCCTTCAGGGAGTCGTGGACGTATTGCAAGGCGTCGGCATTTGACTGAACCGCTGCGAGATTCAGTTCACGGTCGTCCTTCAGAGAGTTGTGGACGTAAATCAAGGCGTAGGCAGTTGATTGAACCGCTGCGATGTTGATACGACGGTCGTCCTTCAGGGTGTCGTGGACGTATTGCAGGGCATCGCCATTCTGTTGCACTGCCGCGAGATTGATACCACAGTCATCTTTCAAGGAGTCATGCACGTATTCTAAGGAAGTCCCATCTGATTGAACGGCTGCAAGATTGATTTCACGATCGGCTCTCAGGGAGTCGTGGACGTAATCCAAGACGAAGGCATTTGACTGAACCGCTGCAAGATTCAGTTCGCGGTCGTCCCTCAGGGAGTCGTGAACGTAGTGCAGAGAATCGCCGTTCCGATGCACCGCTGCGAGATTGATTTCACGGTCGTCCTTCAGGGAGTCGTGGACGTATTCCAATGCATAGTCATTTGACTTAACTGCTGCAAGATTCAGCTCACGGTCGTCCTTCAGGGAGTCGTGAACATATTTCAAGGCATCGCCGCTCTGCTGCACCGCTGCAAGATTGAGCTCACGGTCATCCTTCAGGGAGTTGCAAACGTATGCCAAGGCATCACCGTTCTGCTGTACTGCTGCAAGGTTGAGCTCACGGTCGGTTTTAAGGGAGCCATGGACGAATTCTAAGATATCGCCGCTCTGCTGCACCGCTGCGAGATTGATACCGCGGTCGGCCTTCAGGGAGTCGTGGATGAAATGCAAGGCATAACCATTTGATTGAACCGCTGCAAGATTGAGTTCACGGTCGGCCTTCAGGGAGTCATGCACGTACTTCAAGGCCTCGGGATAGCCAGGTGATTGAACCGCTGCAAGATTGATTTCACGGTCATCTTTCAGGGAGTCGTGGACGTATTGCAGGTTATCGCCGTTCTGTTGCACCGCTACAAGACAGAGTTCACGATTTGCCTTCACCGTGATGTGTGCGGAATTGAGGATGGCTGTCCCTTCATGAAATGCTTGCACCACATCCGCCCTGTTCGATGCCCACAGCGGAACCTCCCACACTTGCTTGCCCCCGCTGTTCAGGTCATCGAGGTACAGCAGGTCAACGTCAATGGTGCACCCCCCTTCGACACCTTCAGCACTGCACAAAGGCTCGTCGCCGCACAAGACCTTGCCCCCCACCGACAGCTGCAGGTCAGCCACCTCCACAGCAACAAAGCCGGGGAACGCCTGCAGAGCAAACTCCTTCACCTTGTCCGCCGTGTCCTCGAGCTCGATGTCAGCAGCGTGCTGGTCACCATTCCTCCTGTCAGTCAAGAACACTAACATGTTGCCTTCTGCCTGCAGGTAGCTGCCAAGGCACGCTGTATTCACACCTGTGGCTGTGGGGTTGCAGTGAGCAAGGCAAACCAGAGACACAAGTCGTAATCCTTTCGCTTTGTGGCTGCAGACACACACACGGGTGGTGCAGGGTTTGCACACCTTAAAAAGTGATCAACACACACAAACTACCCCGGGCTCCATTGGCACAACCCGCTAAGAAAGGCTGGGTGCGGGAGTGGCGCGGGCGGTGGGGGGGGGGGGGGCAAGGCTGGACAAATGCTGCATTTTAAAAATAAAAAACATAAAATAAAATAAAGTGCAATAAAATGCAGTAAAGTGCAGTAAAATGCAGTAAAGTGCAATAAAGTGCAGGAGAGCGTGTTGTAGGGGTGGCTCGGCGTGACGGTGGGCAGGATGCTGACCTGCCGTGCCAGGGGACCCTGATCCGCCCACTCTGGCCAACACAAGGCCACCAAGGCAGTGCCCCCGCCAGGCCCGCCCTGCTGCTGTTCGGCATGCTTGATGCTGCTTCCGAGTGCCGGGGCCAATCAGGCAGCAGGCGCACCCCAGCACCGCAGGCGCAGCAGGGCGGACCAGCACGGCGGTGTGCGGTGGGCAGTCCACCTTCCTCGGACGTTGTACAGCTGAGCTCTGGCGTACGGGTTCTTCACCATCCCGTTCGGGGAGGCTGGACATCAGAGCGGACTGAAAGCACTCAAAGCAGGACTGAAGCCAGGCGGAGGCCGCACCGATCAGGTCCTGCGAACCCACCGACCCAACATAGGCAGGGCACATCCATCCCGGCCTGCATTCTCTGCCGGAGCCTTGGTGCGTCCCTGTGACCTTCAGGAGAACCTCCGTGCAGGAGCGGTACTTTTTGCCATCTTCTGCGGGTTTGCGGCTGTCCGCAAACTTGCAGACGTGGCTGCACCTCTGTAAAGTGGGTGTGACTCCAGCATTTGGCCTGTCCATAGTGGTCCTCCCAGCTGTACGTATGCAAAGCCCAAGGCACCACTAAGGACCATGCACTTTATCCAAAAATCCGGAAAATAAAATACAATAAAATGCAGTAAAATGCAGTAAAATAAAGTGCAGTAAAGTGCAGTAAAAATTTGCTGCCAGCCTTGGGGGGGGGGGGCACACCATCCCACAAACAGGATCCCCTGAGAAAACACACGCACTTGTGAGTCACCCCTCACCCCACCCCATCCCCCAGTTTCTCTCGTTCTCTCCTCCATTCCTTCCTTCCACCCGTTCTTTCGTTTTCGGTTCTTTCCAGCCATATCTGCGCTGGGCACGCGTCCCACGGCTACTTCCGGCATTTCCCTCCCGCAGCATGCAATGCTGCGGGAGGAAAACGCCCCTTCGGTGCACGGGGGGGCGAGAGAAAAGACGGGGGCGGGGGGGAAAAATCAGATCAAAACTCCAGATAAATCTCAAGGGGGTTGGTGGCATGCTGAACCGTGCTACGTGGTGCCTGTCGGGGGCGGGGCTGGGGATGGGGGGGGGGGGGGGCACGGGACGATACCAGCTGGACACATCGCACCCCACGCTTCGAACTCTACCAGGGTGTCCGGAACAGGTCGGGTGCAAATCGCCACACGAATGGGATAACCGCACCCTACCCCCCTCCCAGGCACCCCCCGCCATGCCTGGAACCCAGCAGCACACACACTGGATCTTTGTCTCTCACGTTGCTCAAGCTGTTGGCGATGATATGCTGGCATCCCGCGAGTCAACTGCATCCCAGTATTCTAATCACAGGCTTTGGCACCATGATGCCGAAAGCGGTGCGCTTTTTTTTGTTTTAGCGCAAAGAAACCCTGGGTGTAGACAGTGCAGGGTGAACCACAACCCATCCAGGGGGAGGTGGAGCATTGCATTTGTCGACCCCCCCACTGCAGCCGTGTCGAGCGCTGCACTGTCGAGTGACCGGCCTTGGCGCGATCCCCACCGCAGCAACACCTATTATTTTGGGATCGAAGACCACCACAATGTTGTTCTACGGAGGACACACCGAGAAAGCTCAGATGTGGTAACGTCGAGCGCGCCCCCTCTCCCCCTCCCCACAGAGAGAGACCACGCTAGCACGCTGACTGATGCTGCCTGTCTCATGATGTGTCTTGCAACACCTCCCCCACCCCCGGCACATCTCTAGAACACCACACCACAGGTTGTGGGTGTGCCAGCGACACGCGCGGGGCACGCGCTCCTCTGCCAACCCGATGGATTGTTGCATAGAGGTGCGCGATGTGGCATCCAAAAAGTGTCACTGCGCTTTGTTCGGCACTTTTTGCTTTGGTTTCTTTTTTGCGTTGACGCTTCCACACTCACACTCCTGCTGATGATGGTGTCGTGAGTGAGGAGCACAAGGGCACGAACAAGCACGCGACACTTTCCGCCCACATCGAAGTGTGCTGAAAAAAACCCATTCCTGAGATTAACATGGCGCCAGGTGCTGGCACTTCTACACGGACACAACTGCTGGGTGGGGTTTGAGTGCGCAGCACAAAGGGGCATGAAACGCAAAGCGCGTGAAATATTTCCCACCCGCATTGAAGTGTGTGCTGAACGGATCCGAAACGTGATGACAGGAGTGGTGAGGGGGGGGGGGGGGGGTGGGGCATGCCTTTTGCTCGGGAAGTGCAGAAAAAGTGAGCCACCTCACAAGACTGGTTGTAAAGTGACACAGTTTGACACACAGCGTGGCACAGAGCGCAGGGCCCCCACCCCCCAGGGGGGTCGGCGGGAGCGGGAGCGAGAGTGGGGGGGGGGGGGGGGCAGTGGCTGGGGTAATTTTCTGGGGGGTCGCTTACAGCCCCACGGTGGGATCTTGTAAATTTTACATGTATAACTACAAGTATAATACATGTATTTTACATGTATAATACTTGCATGTCAACTATTATGCATGTATAATACATGTATATGCCTGAAATATACATGTAAAATACATGTATATCAAGTAAAAATACATGTACCGTAAACGGAAAAAGGGTGGACCGTAAAAATGTTCCAAGTTCCCAAAAAAGGCCAAACGTTCCATCTTTTTTACGGTCCACCATTTATTGGGACTGAATATGGAAAAGACAATGCGTTTTTCGCCCGCGGGCTGGTGGGTTGCGGGGCGCGGACTGCGGCCTCCACGCCGCAGACACCCACACGTAGGCCTCCCGACCTCCCAGCTTTGGACCCTCCCTCCACCACCGCAACCAACACCAGCAAGAGAAGCAAGTCCTCCCTGCGTGTGGAAAAGGCACGATCACCACCACTCACCTCGAGACTCACCCACCACCACACCTCGAGAAGTGTAGTACCATGCAAGGAGCATTCCGGTAGAAGTAAAAGTAGAACCTGCTGCACGAGCCCACAAAAGCAGCCACAGTACGGCAGGGCGCGCAGACAGAAGCTGAGACCACCGGGCTCCCTCCAGATGTAAATTCGTGAATCAGTGCCCGGAAAATTAAGGGAAATCGTACTCCTTTAGTGTAGTACACCCTGCAGTAACTGTGGGAGAACAGTTCCCGGACGATGGTGAGCGCACACTCTGTGCTGAGGCCCAGTCGTACGATTTCCTTGGTTCCTTCGCGACGAAGTCGCGAAGGAACTCGTAAAAAAAACCGCCAAGTCCACGATCCCAACCGTAAAATAGGTGGACCGTAAAAATGTTCCAAGTTCCGGAAAAATCCCATTTGTTCCATCTTTTTTACGGTCCACCTATAGTACGGTTCACCTTTATTACGGTCCACAATATTTCCGTTTACGGTATAATACTTGCATGTCAACTATTATACATGTATTTTTACTTGATATACATGTATTTTACATGTATATTTCAGGCATTTACATGTATTTTACATGTATAATACTTGTCATGCAAGTATTATACATGTATAATACTTGCATGACAAGTAAAATACTTGCATGCAAGTAAAATACATGTATTTTACTTGCATGCAAGTATTTTACTTGTCATGCAAGTATTATACATGTATTTTACTTGTCATGCAAGTATTTTACATGTATAATACTTGCATGACAAGTATTATACCGTAAACGGAAATATTGTGGACCGTAATAAAGGTGAACCGTACTATAGGTGGACCGTAAAAAAGATGGAACAAATGGGATTTTTCCGGAACTTGGAACATTTTTACGGTCCACCTATTTTACGGTTGGGATAGTGGACTTGGCGGTTTTTTTTACGAGTTCCTTCGTGACGAAGTCGCGAAGGAACCAAGGAAATCGTACGACTGAAGCTGCAGGATTAACACCACAGAGCCTCAGCACAGAGTGTGCGCTCACCATCGTCCGGGAACTGTTCTCCCACAGTTACTGCAGGGTGTACTACACTAAAGGAGTACGATTTCCCTGAATTTTCCGGGCACTGATTCACGAATTTACATCTGGAGGGAGCCCGGTGGTCTCAGCTTCTGTCTGCGCGCCCTGCCGTACTGTGGCTGCTTTTGTGGGCTCGTGCATCAGGTTCTACGTTTACTTCTACCGGAACGCTCCTTGCATGGTACTACACTTCTCGAGGTGTGGTGGTGGGTGAGTCTCGAGGTGAGTGGTGGTGATCGTGCCCTTTCCACACGCAGGGAGGACTTGCTTCTCTTGCTGGTGTTGGTTGCGGTGGTGGAGGGAGGGTCCAAAGCTGGGAGGTCGGGAGGCCTACGTGCGGGAGTCTGCGGCGTGGAGGCCGCAGTCCGCGCCCCGCAACCCACCAGCCCGCGGGCGAAAATCGCATTGTCTTTTCCATATGCAGTCCCAATAAATAGTGGACCGTAAAAAAGATGGAACGTTTGGCCTTTTTTTGGGAACTTGGAACATTTTTACGGTCCACCCTTTTTCCGTTTACGGTACATGTAAAATACATGTAAATGCCTGAAATATACATGTAAAATACATGTATATCAAGTAAAAATACAAGTATAATAGTTGACATGCAAGTATTATACTTGTATTTTTACTTGATATACATGTATTTTACATGTATATTTCAGGCATATACACATACATCGGGCGTTATTGCGTTACCAGTAACGGTAATACCGTTATTTTTTCGGTAAAATAACTTACCGTTAATAACGTTCCAGAACGGCCGAATAACGTTATCCGAAAATCGGTAACGTTATTTTTCCGCGTTATACCGTTATCGATAACGGTAATACCGTTATTACCGTTATCAGGAACGGTAATAACGTTATCGGTAACGTTATTACCGTTATTACCGTTATCGGTAACGGTAATACCGTTATCAGTAACGGTAATAACGTTATCGGTAACGTTATTACCGTTATTACCGGTAATACCGCGTTATTTTCGGTATTTTTGGGCAACTTCTATAGGGGGACCCTTTTCGAATTTTTTTTTCGGGGTGGCCAGAATGGGCTGTTTTAGGCTATTTGAGGCCATTTTCGAGCAAATTTTTGGGTTTAGAGCCACGCAAAGGGTCTAAAATGGGCATGCCAATCTCAAAAAATGCTCAAAATTCCGAGAGATTTCAGATTTTTCGAATTTTTTGACCGAGAAAATTCTGACCCCAAAATGTGGTCCTTGTGGTCTGGAACTGTCCGTTGTCGAAGGAATTGGTGAAAAAATCGTGATTTTTGGCCTCTGGATCACCCATGCCGTCCCAAAAATCAAGCAAAAGAGGTTTGGTAGGTGCATTTTTGGGTGAACATGAGCCATTGTGCCAACCTGCTTGATTTCACCCGAAAATTGGAATCCGTTGAATATGGTTTCTGATGAAAATGTGAAAATTTTCGACCTTCTTCGCAGTTTTTGCCACTTCCTTGCCCCATCTTTCCCACCCAAAATCGAAGTACCGTGAATGGTGTTGTTGAAAGGTCCAAATTGCGTTGGTTGTGCGTAGTTCTGCCGAAATCGTGCACACGTTGTGCATAGTGCATGTGTAACGCCATTTGCGACCAAAATGTAAATTTCCTGCACCCGAGCGTTGACGCTTCCACACACCCTTACAAACCCACTTGCCTGATGAAGGGGGTGGTGTGTAGAGCACGTTTGGCAGGGCTGAATGACACTTTCCGCGCGAAGGTCGTGTGCGTAATTAAAAAACGGTCCGAGGGCCGGAGGCCCGAGGCCTTTTTTTACCTGCACGAGGGTGCAATTGAGGCCGATACGGGGTGCAGATGATGGTTTCTTGCACAACCCAGTCATGTTTTGCACATCACGACGAACTCGGAAATTCCTCATATTTGCACTCCAGGTCTCATATTTGCACTGGTGCAAATATGGGACCTGGAGTGCGTGCAAATAATGACTGGGGGGTGCAAGAAAGTTCAAATTGCGTAGTTCCTGCGTACTTCGTGCGTAGCCCGAGCGTACTTTGGGTAGTTCGTGCGTATATTGTGCGAAGCGTCTTTGACAGCACCAGTAACGGACTTTTGGAACGTAACTATTTTAGAACGGACCGGGAAAAAATGGGCACGTCGCTACTTCGCGCTACTTCGTCGCTCGTAACGAGTAAAAATATCAGGTGGTTTATACACCGCCAATGTGAGGTGTGCGGGTGTATTCCTGAAGGATTCACTTCTGCGTCCACACTGAGTGATTTTGGAGTGATTTTCACTCCAAATTTCACTCCAGGAACATTGGATGCTGCAAGGTTGCAGGGGTTTCTGCAGTATTTGCCTTGAAAAAGCCAAAAAACATGATTTTTTCACGAAACTCGACATGTCCGTGCGTTATTATCCAAAAAATGGTCCCAGGGGGGTATTCTGGAGCCATCTCCACCAAAAACTACACCATCCGCCCGCAAAATTGTCCGAATAACGCAAGTTTTCATGAAAATAACGGAAAAATAACGCGTTATTTTAGGAGAAAACGTTTTCCAATTTTTTGACATCACGGAGTGGCCCCCTGGAGTGATATTTTACCCAAGAAAATTCTTTTAGGGGGGGTAGGGACCCGAGTTTCGGGTCAGATTCACCGGGAAATGCTGCCTTTTTTGGGGTCAAAAAATAACGCAAAAATAACGTTATTACCGTTACTGGTAACGGAATAACGCCCAATGTATGTATACATGTATTATACACGGTTTGCCCCCCGGCAGGATCCCGGGAAACCCCGGCCGGGCCCGGAAATTCCGGGCCCGGGACCGGGATTTTGAAATCCCGGCCGGGATCCCGGGGAAATCCCGGCCGGGTCCGGCCGGGGTCCGGCCGGGAATCCCGGGGGTTCTCAGTCTCAGGTCGCTTGGACCGAGGTCATCTCAGACCTATGGCTTTCAGTCCCCAGTTTCAGATTCAGACCTGCTGATCCAGAACCGCACCCTCTCCTTCCACACCAATTGTATCCACTGCTCATGGGTCCGAGTGACGACGATAGCAATGACGATGGCTCCATAGCAAAGATGGCTACCACTGTCAAAGCTCATCTGGAACAGAAACTGTCCCAGATGGAAGTCTCCTGTATAAATACAGGGTTCGGGGTTACCACGAGTGTAACGCAGATACGTGCAGGTGTGTCAAGAGAGTGTGCAGCTCACAGCAGTTCCGCATCCTCCTGGTTGCTGAACTCCACAGTCCTAGGACGACGAAGAGGACGACGAGGGTCGACGTAGGCTTATCTTACGCTACGGCAGGGGTGGACTCAGCCACCCCGGGGGCAGGTTGAACAGGTTGTGTGGTTCCACTGATCAACATGTAGGTCGGCCTGTCTGATAAGACTCAGCCACCCTGCGGGTCAAGTGATTACAAAAGGGTGCCTATTTGACCAAAAGGCAAAATTTCCTCCCGCCATGCTCCCGTACCACAGAGGCTGTTGTGTTTTGCCTCTGTGTATGCGTACGTTTTGCGATGACGGGGTGTGGAACCTGGCGTAGACCGAGCTACAACCAGGAACCAACGGCCCAACTCGGCGCCGTGGGTCAATTTTTGTGAAAAGGCCTTGACCAGAGGCATCCCCCTAACACTAAATTTGCTCTGTTTCACCTGAACCGACCAACCAGGCACCGTGAGGAGGCATCAGAGCCCCTCGTGGACAGCCGCAGCACCCTTCCTTTACTAACGTCAGGTTCACCACTAGCACGAAGCATCACTGTTTTACGTCAGGTATGGCAAATGCCCACCCAAGGAAGTCGAGGAGTTTGAGCCGTTGGAAGTTACCAGAGGGACAAGCAAGAGGGATCTGCAAGCAGTGATGTCTGTTGTACCCTTGGACCACATTAAACTCAAACTGAACCCTCAGTCGTCCTTGATCGCCCGACAAGGTTCCTTTCAGCTTTCTAACAGATGGGTACTGCAACTGTCCAACTATCTACAGACTCACATCCCAGAAGGTGCAGTCCAGGTTCCACAGAGCAAATTAAATGTTAGCATTTCTGCACAACTACCGGTACGCAAATCGCAGCGGCGGTGGAAGTGACTGACTCGAAAACGGCGAGGTATCAGTCTTGACGCTGGAAAATTCCGTTCGGAAATACCAAACACATCCACAGAAAGTGGAAGGAATGGGCGCCAAGATGATGCGAACGATTTTTGGGGGGGGGGGGGGGGTGGACTGCTCTGTATCGTGATACCCGCGAGGGCAACCAAATGCAGAACAGGGAGGCACAGGCGCACACACGAAGGCAGCACACAAGTGGCAAGTGGCAGGGGCTGGGGTCTGGGGCTGGGGCGCCGCGCGATTCGCTTCTCCTGACTTTCTGATCCGGCAAACTACAAACACAAAAGCAGTACATGCACTGCAACAACAACCTCCGAAGGGAGCCACAATACCCTCGTGACTCCAAAGCAGCTGATGGCATCGGAGGGCAATCAGCATCATACGACGTCTCACAGCTGCAGAACAAGACGTCAGACACAGACAGCAAGGAATACGATATACACACACACGGACGCACACACTGTGCCGGACAAATCACTCCTCATCGTCACTCTCAGCGTCATTCACACGGAGTGACGGGAATGTCCGCCGGAAGCCACACTCCTTGCCGTACGCACCTCGCACATCTTGATTGATGGCCAAGAGCGAGAGCTTTGCGTGGGAGTCGCGGGACATAGCACTCCGGCACACGGGGATGGCTTGCATCATGACAGAGAGTGCGCTGTCAGGTGCTGTGCAGGAAGGGGGCAAGGTGAGGAGAAACAACACACGCTCAGCAAGAGGCTTGAGCGTCTCGTTGGTAAGCTGGCGTTTCCAGAATACCCTCTCTGAGCCGACCTCGTGCTCCGACACTGCCGAAGTGTACGCCTGGTACATGGGCGCGGTGACGTCGAAGCCGATGTGCTTGCCGAGGTCTTCGCGTGGCAGCAGGTCATCCAGCATCTCCAGGGTCTCGTACCCCTCCGGAGTCAGCTGGCGCACAGAGAGGTAGAACCCCCGGCCCGTTTCCGAGGATTCGCGCCACCGGCTCTGCAGACCGTTGTAGAAGGTCTTGGACACGCGGGCTGCGAGTCCATCCCCCGTGCTCGCCCTCTGGAGGATGTCGATCAGCTCCTCCACCTCCGCGTAGATCGTCGCCGATCCAACCGTCCCGGGTGCCTGCGCGTTGCTGTACCGCGACAAAGCGGCTCTTACCGGCGCCGCGGCACGGACGAACTCCGTCAGCATGTCCTGAAGCGCCTCAGAACCGACGGTCTTCAGCAGCACAGCAAGCTTCTCGAACGTGGGGGGAGTGTAGGCATTGCCAATCCCGGTAGCCATGTACGAGTACAGCATGGCGACACGCTCTTCAAAGTGCTCCGCGCAGTCGAGCATGCTGACGAAGCGTGTGTCGTAGATCCGGGGTGCACGTTTGATGGCCACCGCCTCCTGCAGAGTGCTCTTCATGTCGGCGTGTGCTGCAGACATCAAGCTGCAAAGCTCCCCAAACGTCTTTGCGTTGGCAATCGCATCCTTGTGCGCCTCGGTCACCGCGGCCTTGCAGAGGCCCTTCATCTTGTCCAGAAGTTTGTCCTGTTCCCGCGTTGTCGTCGATGCCGACTGCTTCCGCAGCTTCGCCAATAGGACACCCGCCGTGTGTGTCTGGGGGTCGCTCTGCTCCATCTTACCACCCACCTACACCTGACCCCGGGGGGGTCCCGGGATGACCCCGGGATACCCCGGGGTCATCCCGGGATTTCCCGGCCGGGATCCCGGGATCCCGGCCGGGAATCCCGGGATTCCCGGCCGGGATCCCGGGATTTCCCGGCCGGGATCCCGGGATTCCCGGCCGGGAAATCCCGGGAATCCCGGGAATCCCGGAATTTCCCGGAACCCGGCCGGGCCCGCCCGGGATCCCGCCCGGGGGGCAAACCGTGAATAATTATACATGTATAATAGTTGACATGCAAGTATTATACATGTATAATACATGTATATACTTGTAGTTATACATGTAAAATTTACAAGATCCCACCGTGCCCGGGGGGGGGGGGGGGGGGGGGGGGGGGCTGGCGTGCAGGGTGCAGGCAGCGCGCGCAAATGCGGCCTGTTTCCGGGTGCCCGCGCGCTGCCGGCGACCGTGCACCCGAGGTGCACGGTTTGGGCTGAATCTGGGTGACGTACGAGTAGGGCTCCCACCCTGAAAATGGGCTACCTGCGGTCACTCCAGGTACCTGACACCACCCGAAAGTGACCCAAAATCAGCGGGACCCCCTCCTCGGGTGTTCCGAAACCCCTTTCTTTTGACTACCGTATACGTAAATATTATGGAACGTAAATATTATGGAACGGGCCCATTTTTGGCCGGTCCGTTCCATAATATTTACGTTCCAAAATATTTACAGGGCCAGTTGGGGACTCGGTGGTGAGGACGGCTTGCGTCAGGAATCGCGCGAAAAGTGCACGAGTAGGTCCCGTCAGGGACTCTGCATGCCGTCCGATCACCTGGTCCAAGTCCCCGAGTCGCAGAAAGCCCTGTAAATATTATGGAACGAAAAAAATCTGGAACGCCAACCCACCAGCGTTCCAAAATATTTACGTTCCAAAATATTTACGTATACGGTATTTGGAATCTGTGCGGATCGTAGTGGGGTCACACTGTGGGTCGAGGTGTCAAGCTTCACCCATGAAATGTGGGTCTGATTCAGGGTCTGGTCATAGGAGGCTGGCCCCAGGAGGATGTGACTGGGAGGCAGCCACACCAGCCCACCCACCCAGCGGGACCCCCTCCTCGGGTATTCCAAAACCCCGTTCTTCTGAATGTTTGGAACTTTTGCGAATCGTAGTGGGGTCACTTTGTGGGTCTAGGAGCCAAACACCGTCCATGAAATGTGCCTCTGGTTCAGGGGCTGGTCCTGAGGGTGACTGGGAGGCAGCCACACCCACCCACCCAGCGGGACCCCCTCCTCGGGTGTTCCTAAACCCCTTTCTTTTGAACGTTTGGAATTTGTGCGGATCACAGTGGGGTCACTTTGGTGGTGTGCGAGCCAAGCATCACCCATGAAACACGGGTCTAGTTCAGGGGCTGGTCAGCGTGGCTGGGAGGCAGTCAGCCCACACCCCACCCACCCAGTGGGACCCCCTCCTCGGGTGTTCCAAAACCCCTTTCTTTTGAACGTTTGGAATTTTTGCGGATCACAGTGGGGTCACTTTGGTGGTGTACGAGCCAAGTTTCGCCCATGAAACGTGGGTCTGGTTCAGGGACTGGTCATGGGTGAAGGTGACTGGGAGGCAGCCACCTTCACCAGCCCACACCCCACCCCACCTACCCACCCAGAGGGACCCCCCCCTCGGATTTTCCAAAAACCCGTTCTTTGGGATATTTGGGATCCATGCGGATTGTGGTGGGGTCATTTTGGCCATGGGGTGCCTATTGACACCACTTACTGGGAAATGCCAATTGGGTAAAAGTACCCCCCCTGTACAGGTACAAGGGGGGGGGGGGGTCCTTTCCTACAGGTGCGGGAGGTAGCCAGTGTACCCCCCCCCCCCTGTCCCCCACTTTGTGAGGGACCCCCCCCCCCCCCGACCAGGGTGGGGGTCACCCAAAATTTCGAGGAAATCCTGGTGTCACCCTGAGAACCTGGGTCGCCAGCCTGACCTCAGCCCGCGGGGAGCCCCCCCCCCAGGGTGAATACAACGGAAGCGCGCAAAGTCGATACAGCTCTCGGATGGCGGGTGGTGGTGCCACTAGTGTGTGACGTTCACTCGAGGATACAACGCATCACAATGAATCAGCAACCGTGGACCGAGTACAATACGCTCTCTGTGGCTGGTGTGGGGGACAAAGGCAGTGCCTGTGCCGCAGGCAGGGAGGTACATATACAAGCCAGAACACATCGAAGACCTGGCTCATGCCACCTACATAGCGCCTGACACCCACCGGATGACGTGGTTGGCAAGCAACATGCATTGCAACCCTCAGATGTGGTGTGTTGGGGCATTTTCTTTTCCAACCTCCCACACAGTGGCACTGTCCGGTACCAAACGGTGGCACAAAATTTAGGTACCCCAATTCGGGCACCTGAGGTGCCCGGAATGGTGGAAAAGTGGGGTTCGATGGGTTTCCGGACCGATCTGGGGGGGTTTGGAGGGTTTACGGGGGCTTTGGGGCCTCTGCGCCGGTTTTTTGAAAAATCGTGTTTGTCACCCCCATTTGACCCCCCCTACCCCCCCCCCCCCCCCGGCCAGCCCCCTGCTTACAGTACCCCGGCGTTAAGCCAGCCACTGGGGGGGGGGCGGGGCGGGGATGGAAAGCAATGAACACAGCAACGCTTTTTCCTTCGTCGCGACAAACCTATAGCCGCCATATATATGGCGGTAAGAGACAAAACCAGAGCCCCCCCCCCTCCCCCTCCGCCAACCCCTCCCGACCTGCCCCACCACCCCACCCACCCCCTCGACACCAACCGTCCATCATGCACATGATACAGCGACCCCATCGCAATGCCGGGGTGAATATTGCCTTGGAATGTGCATGCGGAAACAGCGACACACGCGTGCAGTTTGCAGCAGGATGGAACGCAACGGAGCGAGCTCTTTTATGTCGAACATCCATGCCGTACCACACATGCGAAGCTATGTAGGTACGATCTCGGGGGGTTGGCCTCAGGAGAAAGCCTCCTTGCGATCACACCAGAGATATATTGTAGTTTATTTCACTTCTTGGCAACGTGCTGCAGGATGACCGGTACAATTATCATCCCACCGCCCACGCTTCGGGGGGGGGGGGGGGGCAGGCCTCTGGCTAATTCTGGGGCCGGACTTAACGTTGGGCCGGAGGGGGGGGGGGGGGGCTACCCTACCCTACCCTACCCTACCCTACCCTACCCTACCCTACCCTACCCTACCCTACCCTACCCTACCCTACCCTACCCTACCCTACCCTACAGCACGTCGGGGGTACCCACAACCCGACCCAACCCTAGGGTGAGGGTTGGGTACCCATAACCCGACCCAACACGACCCTACCCAACCCAGGGGTCAGGGCCAGGGTTGATCCTAGACCCAACCCAACCCAAGGGTTAGGGTCAGGGTTGACCCCAGACCCTACCCAACCCTAGGGTTAGGGTCAGGGTTGACCCTAGACCCTACCCAACCCTAGGGTTAGGGTTAGGGTTAACCCTTGACCCAACCCTAGGGATAGGGTTAGGGTTGACCCTAGACCCTACCCTAACCCTAGGGTTAGGGTCAGGGTTAACCCTAGACCCTACCCTAACCCTAGGGTTAGGGTTAGGGTTAACCCTAGACCCTACCCAACCCTAGGGTTAGGGTTGGGGTTAACCCCAACCCTAACCCTAGGGTTGGGTAGGGTGTAGGGTTAACCCCAACCCTAACCCTAGGGTTGGGTTGGGTCTAGGGTTAACCCTGACCCTAACCCTAGGGTTGGGTAGGGTGTAGGGTTAACCCCAACCCTAACCCTAGGGTTGGGTTGGGTCTAGGGTTAACCCTGACCCTAACCCTAGGGTTGGGTAGGGTGTAGGGTTAACCCCAACCCTAACCCTAGGGTTGGGTTGGGTCTAGGGTTAACCCTGACCCTAACCCTAGGGTTGGGTAGGGTGTAGGGTTAACCCCAACCCTAACCCTAGGGTTGGGTTGGGTCTAGGGTTAACCCTGACCCTAACCCTAGGGTTGGGTAGGGTGTAGGGTTAACCCCAACCCTAACCCTAGGGTTGGGTTGGGTCTAGGGTTAACCCTGACCCTAACCCTAGGGTTGGGTTGGGTCTAGGGTTAACCCTGACCCTAACCCTAGGGTTGGGTAGGGTGTAGGGTTAACCCCAACCCTAACCCTAGGGTTGGGTTGGGTCTAGGGTTAACCCTGACCCTAACCCTAGGGTTGGGTTGGGTCTAGGGTTACTGGGGGGGGGCAAATACAAGGGTATACTCTTCTATTCACCGTGCCAGCTTACGTAATTCAGGGTTTTAAAAAAATTGTTTTTTAGCTGAAAAGTTGTCTAGTATGCAAATACAAGAGTATATACTCTTGTATTTGCATACTAGAAATGTGGCCTCCGGGTGGGCCCTCATGGAGGCAGCGGCGCCGAAGAGACAATACGAGCGTCCTCTTGGCCTTTCCCACCCCGAGGCGACTCCCACCCGACCGTGACGACTCCAGACAGGAGGCCCACTGGCCTGGGGGAGGTCATTGGAAGTACAAAATATGATGAAAACCCCACAAAAGTTCTTCAAAAGTCTAGTATGCAAATACAAGAGTATACTCTTGTATTTGCTCGGTGAACTTTTTAAAATCGCGATTTCTGGAGTACTCTTGTATTAGCATATACCCTTGTATTTGCATATACTCTTGTATTTGCCCCCCCCAGTAACCCTGACCCTAACCCTAGGGTTGGGTAGGGTGTAGGGTTAACCCCAACCCTAACCCTAGGGTTGGGTTGGGTCTAGGGTTAACCCTGACCCTAACCCTAGGGTTGGGTAGGGTGTAGGGTTAACCCTAACCCTAGGGTAGGGTTGGGTTAACCCTAACCCTAGGGTTGGGTTGGGTTAACCCTAACCCTAGGGTTGGGTTGGGTATAGGGTTAACCCTAACCCTAACCCTAGGGTTGGGTTGGGTCTAGGGTTAACCCTGACCCTAACCCTAGGGTTGGGTAGGGTATAGGGTTAACCCCAACCCTAACCCTAGGGTTGGGTTGGGTCTAGGGTTAACCCGAACCCTAACCCTAGGGTTGGGTTGGGTCTAGGGTTAACCCTAACCCTAACCCTAGGGTAGGGTTGGGTTGGGTATAGGGTTAACCCTAACCCTAACCCTAGGGTTGGGTAGGGTGTAGGGTTAACCCTAACCCTAGGGTAGGGTTGGGTCTAGGGTTAACCCTGACCCTAACCCTAGGGTAGGGTCTAGGGTTAACCCCAACCCTAACCCTAGGGTTGGGTAGGGTGTAGGGTTAACCCTCACCCTAACCCTAGGGTTGGGTAGGGTATAGGGTTAACCCTAACCCTAGGGTGAGGGTAGGGTCTGGAGTTAACCCCAACCCCAACCCCAACCCCAGGGTTGGGTAGGGTCTAGGGTCACCCGTAACCCTCGAAATCGGGCCCAAATCGCCAAAATGGGCACCCCTCGGAAAAAAAATTCGAAAAGGTCCCCCTACCCACACCTGGAAATTACCAAAAAATCTGGGACCCCGGCGGCCCCAACCCTAGGGTAGGGTAGGGTAGCCCCCCCCCCCCCCCTCCCCCCCCCGGCACGGAGAAACTTAACGTTCGACCCGAATTAGCCAGAGGCCTGGGGGGGGGGCAGAGCAGCCCCTCCGTAGATTACTCCCTCACCGCACCCCCCACCCCCACCCCCCTCCAGACCCCACACTGCTGTTTCACAGCTGCCACACACTCACACTGGTAATCCTATTGTATAGTGCAGGTCACAGCGAGCAAACTCTGACGATGCCACCCTCTGTCTGGAGGGGTTCACCCGCACACACGTGACGCTCTTTGCGGTGCACGGTGGCCAAGTCAGGGTATTGACCAGGTGGTTGACCAGGCCCCTGCCAGGGGTAGCAGCTCATTTCACCCTGTACCCCTGGTCATGACCAGGCCTTTGTTGACCAGGGACAGGACTGGTCAAAACCTTGACAAGGCCACCGCGTGTGGGAGGGGGGGAGGACGGAGAGGGCGAAAGCCTGGCAGCTACATTCTATGCAGAGTTCTGAGCAAAAAAATGAGTGGGGAGGGGGGCGAGGGCTGGGCTGGGCTCTGGGGTTTCCACACGCCCAAGCTCAAAGCCCGGCCCCACCCGATGCACGACCCGCATGCGGTGTGGCATTGCAGTTCCTCATCTCAGGCACAGCAATCGATGCCTGTGGTGGCGCTGGCTGCAGATGCAGATGCAGCGGCCTTCACAACAGCAACGGGCTCATTCGACTGGGATCATATACTCTGACTTCGTGTCAGAATGTGCTGACTCCTGCGGCAGGGGGGGGTGGAAAGTGGTGATTTTGTGACACAGCAGCGAAATCGTACTCCTTTCGCTATGATAAGAGAAACACCCTGCCCAGCAACTGCAAACAGGCAAATCCGGGCTACTTTTCGTTGAGCGCACACTCCTGTGTCAAAGGCTGTGGAAGCCCATGTGAAGTGGCATGAAGGTGATCCTTATACAGCTTCAGTCGTACGATTTCCTTCGTTACTTCGCGATTTCGCTACGCTTCGTCGCTCGTAACTGGTAATCGGTGCGGCACCAGGCAAAAAAAAGGACACAGAGTGGGGTGGGGTGGGTGTGCCAACAATAGAACGGTGCAACGGCAGCACACCACCACCACCACCACCACCACCCCTCGCTTTTGAGGGCAGGCTGTGCTTTAGTGGGGCCTGCCGCCCCCCCCTACACACTGCCTACGGTGGGGCACCAACACATCTCGAGTGCATACCTGTGCGGCGCTGGCGGCGGGAGATGGAGGGCGCAGGTCTTCCAGGGTTTGTATGTCATCCGCAGCATGCGAGACTGAAGGGGTGCAGGTCAGGTGCCTGCGGTAGACAAAGAACAGCGCGGCCAGCGTCAGAGGCACCCAGATCCCGAGGGACAAGCCCCACACCGTGCGCAGCTCAGAGGTGGTGCGATCCACAAACCGCTCCGTGTCTTCGTATGACCGGGTGTTGAATTCGAAGAGCGTGGCAGCCGGTGCAAGCTCCTCGAAATGCTCCCGCGCCTTGTCAACCTTATCCGAGGCGTGCAGCCTGCGCATGGTCACAGGGTAGTGCTTCACATCCGCCTCCTTCCGGCAGTGATCTAGGGTTTCCTTCTGGTTCACCGAACACACCGCATATAGGACAGGCACAAACTTGCACCCCTGAACGGGGCCTGTGTATCTGATCTCCCCAATGAGGTACGTCCAGAATTTGTCGGAGTAGTTCTTGCGTGCATCCCAGTCGACACCCCACTCGGGGTCCTCCAGCAGGAAGTAATTCTGCGTCTCCGGCAGCATGAGATGGGTGTGGTTTGCCGCCGTCACGCAGTTGATGGCCAGGGGGGTCCCGTCGAGCCCGTCCTTCGCCAGGACGTATTGGCGCAGCTTGCCGAAGGGGGGGAAGAACCCGAGGATGAGAAGCAGCAGCCAGCTCACCGTGCCCAGGATGGTGGCGAAGTTGCCTTGCTTCTTCGTGAAGGCACCCCATGCCGTCTTTTTCTCCTCACCAAGGTGGATGAATGCCTCCCACTCGCGGCGTGGGTAGACACGGTACCGCCAACAGGAGAGGCACGCAATCACAAGCAGCCCGCAGAGGGCGCACATCAGCGGGACACCGACGACTAGATAGAGGTATCTCGACACGTTGCGCAGATCCAGCGGGTAGTTGTATTCCATGACCTCTGACACGCGAAGGTTGACTACGGTCAGCACAGTGTAGGAAAGCCATAGGATTGCACCGCACGTAAATTCGAATTCAGGCATCGGGATCCCCATTTTTGGAGCGAGGGGAGGGGAGGGGGGGGGGGGGGGGAAGGGCTGCCGGGGAGGGGGAGGGGGGGGGGGAGGTTTCAAACCTCAACCCCTCTACGACTCCCCCCCCGCCGCCGGGGCCCACAGACAGGCGGACAGACAAAAGCTCAGAAAGGGGGGAGGCTTTACAGAAGGAAAGTGGCCTCCAGTTCTCCCAAGTTGACGCAGTGTGCGCTGCCCAGCGGTTTGGCAACACCCCTGGACAGGCTTGCCTGGGTGTGGTGGGGTGTGCTTCGGGAGGGGAGACAGGGAGGGGAGGGGGGGGGGGGGGGGGAATTCGTATCGGGACCGCCGCTCCCACCCCCCGCCCCCCTCCTCAGCAAGACGGGATCGTGGCGAATTTTACTGATCACAAGAGCGGGCCGATCGCTGGGGGGTATTGAAAATGAAGTGGGAGGAATCACAAGAATGATCTCCCTTCACTCGTTATGCAGGTTGTATCTGAGAGCCGATCGCTGGGGGTGGGGTGGTGTGGGTGGGGTGGGGAGCGCCCCTTCTGCGGTGCAGGGAAAGCGGGGCGCGTCCCCTGCTCACAACTTCTAGGTGCCACGCTGGCACAGCGCTTCTCTTTTGACACAGTGCGAAGGCACACATCTGCCCCCCCCTAAGAAATCGGAATATAAACGCATCCCCAGCCACGGGGGGGGAGAACTACACGGTGGACTCCAGCCACCCTAGCGGGAGTCTGGGAGCGGGAGTCTGAGAGGGTGTCTTTTTCTGCAGTATGTACTGGAGACTCCCGCTAGCGGGAGTCTATTTTCCAGCTAATTTAGGCTAAAGACTCCCGCTAGCGGGAGTCCGAGACTCCCGCTAGTTGAGACTCCCGAAAAGGGTTACCCTACCCCCGCTGGAGTCCACCGTGTACGTATTTTGAGACTGGGTGTTGGGGCTTCCAACACACAAGCTGGACACGGCCCCCTGATCACTACCACCACCACCATCCCCTCCCCTCCCCCCTAGCTACACCAGAACGACATAGTCGCGCCTGGGCTGGTAGGAAGGATAAACGACGGGAGCCTCCAATGATTGGCTCTCGCCTTCTTCACATTCCTCTCCTTCCTCGTCCTCCTCATCCTCTTCAGCCTCCTCGCCTGACTCGGCGTTGTCTTGCGACCCGCCGTCCTGCGACTCAACCGCATCTCTGTAGATGTTCACACCGTACTCTGCCATCAGCTCCTCTTCCTTTCGTCTCCGGTCCTTGCTGGCCTGCCAGCTCGGGTGTGTTTTGAGGTAGTTGTACTTCATCCACGCACCGTGGCGTTCCGCGAACTCATCAGCCAGCAGGTCCCGCTGTGAAACAAATCGGGTGGAAAGTGTTGTGGGGGTGGCAGCGGAGGGGGGTGCGGGTGAATTCGGGATTATATAAAAAGGCGGCCTCTGCTCCACCGTGATATCGTTGGATCCCTAGAGGATGCGTGCACCCGGAAGACCTCCCCACCGACGACCACATCATCATCGATGGCGACTTCAACGTGCAACACGCGACGTGGGATGCCGCAGCGCGACCCACAGCAGTGTCCGGGGGTTTGTTTGGGCTACGCCAAACTGACAAACAGAACACCCCCTGCGCCCCTCCACCCTCCGCCCAGACATACCTCGACGCTTGTCAGGCGGCGCTCAGCCTCGATCCCCCGCCGGTACTGCTGGTAGAACTCCGGGGTGTACCCGTGGTCGATCCGCCACTGCTCCCGGCGGTCATCCTCACGCCGCTGCTTCCGGTTCCGGCCGTCCTGCCACTCCGCCTCGCCATCCTGCCCGTCGGCCCCACTGCCCTGCTGCTGCGGCACAGCCCGCCCGGCGTCCGAATCGGAGTCTTCCGCTTCCCGCGCACCCCAGAATGTGCGGGCGCGCGGGTTCGCCCCGATCCGCTGCCCCTCGAGCCCCCCTCCCTTCTCAGGGTTCGAAATGAACCGCGACGGCGCCTTCTCCTTCTTCACCCGCATCAGCGAGTTGCGCAGGTGCCCCTTCGGCAGAGGCTTGCGCTTCTCCCGCCCCTTCGTCAAGAAGGACTTCCGATGCCCCATTGCTACTGCTGGGGCACCCCCTTACAAAGGGCAGCCCTGTGCCCAAGGTCTCACGGGCGTGCGTCGCGCGGTGCTGGCAGCGCCCGATGTCAATTGAGCTGGTGGCAGGGGGGGGTGGGAGGGGGGCAGGCACGGCGTGCCAGTGTATGGGCCAGGCGCTGCAGAGAATACCTGCTTTGTGCAGAGAGGGGGGTGGGGGGGGGGGGGGCGCGGCCTGCATGTGGGTGTGCGGTGGAGGGCGGTGCCGGGGAGAGGGGGGTGGTGCAGATTTTCACGAACACAAATATGGGTTGACGGGAGGCCTTCGCTCAGTGACGAAAAGTGGGGCGATTTTGTTTGTGCGCCAAAATCCGGGCAAAACAAAAGCAACTCCGCAGCCTGATGAGGAGGCTGAACTCGCCATGCTGGATCTTGAAGCCGCTTTTTTGGAGGGCGGTCGAGACTGAGCTGTCAGTTTGATCAGGGCGCAGGGTTGCAACTGGGGGGCAAAGGTCGCTTTCCAAAAGAACACACACACACACCACCTCTCCCGCCCGATGGTTGGGTGTCATAACAGCCAGCAAAACTAATGATAGCCGACAGCCACTGAGCCAACCCCGGCCGCGGTTTGGTTGTCCGCCCTCAGATGATGGCAGGCGCTTTTTTAACAAAGTCGTTCTGTTGGAACGCAGACCCCACTCTTTGTGTACACCACTCCCCGGTCTGATGAAGTGGTGTGAGTGGGGACGCACGATCCAGCTAGAGGCACAGAAAGTCCCCCCAGTTGGCCACGCCGAACTAACAAAACAAACACAGAAAGGGGCGGAGAGGAACCAGTGGGAGGCCTTCGCTCTGTGTCAAACAAACTGTGCCTGCTAGTCTCCTGTTTGGCGAGGCGACTCACTTTTCTGCACTTTTCTCCTGAGCGAAGACCCCCCAGTGGGTGTTTATCGATCGCGAAAAGACCCCACACACGCCTGCTGCGGGTGTGGCGTGTCCTGCACAATGTGTATCGCAGAGCTTCGCATACAACTCCAGTAACAACAACAGGGCTGATGTTTGTGCACCAAAAGCAACACCCACAACCTGCTGTGGGGGCTGCCATCGTGTTGACCAAATCGCATTATCTCTGCAACCTCGTTGGCACGGACAGGTGTCATGTTGTGGTAAAAAAAAGGGGGGGTGACAGAATCACAATAAATGCGCCGCGAAGACCCATAGAGCCGTTGTTTCGGCGCCAAAGCCGGTAAATATGGTGGTAGATCCAGGCCGGGCCCCCGGGCCTCTGAATCAAGCCACAGCGAGGCCCAGCCCCTGAGTGGGCACCACAACCCGAGAACTGGGTATGACGCCCACATTTGAAACACCCGATTTCACCCCAGCCTCTGTAGGCTGGTCCTCACAGTGTGGTGATGAAGGTCACGGTAATAAACGGCACAGGATTGCCCCTGCCGCGAGACCGTCCTGAGCCAGAAGAAAACAGAACTACGTACGACCCTGTCGTGCAACACAATGCTGGGTGTTGCAAACGGGGTGCCCAAAACAACACGGGCTGCAACAAGAGACATTGTGTGTGAGGGTGTGCTGCGTTACACGAGCTGAGGGGATCCGCGTTGAGGACAAGTTATTCGCATAGGCTTTTGGGCTCCGGCCAGGCATCGGTAGCCCAGAGTTTTTGCGTCAGACCTGTCCGCAATGCATCGACCTGGATGGCTTCGGGTCCCCACAGATCGGTGCGCTAGCCCACAAACCCGAAAACGAAAAAAAAGGAAAAATCCGTGTGGTGTCCGGCACCATCCTTCGGCGGCTTTGTGTGTCCGCCTCAACCAACCCTAGTGACTGGTGACTGGTGGGTCGCTGTGGAAACACAGGCCCTGGAAAGTGAGACATGACCGAAAGGAAAATTCGCACGCATTCCGCATTTCAATAGGTTGAATCATACTGCATCGAAACTGTATAAAGAATAGAGCCAATGAAAAAACAGATCTGAACATTGTTTTTCGTTGAGCGCACACTTGCGCCTCAACGGCTGTGCTGAGGCAAGTGCCACTCGTGAAACGCTAAATAAATACAAAAGCTTCAGCCGCACGACGTATTCCGTTTGTTCGCGACACTCCACTTCGTCGCTTGCAACTCAATAATACGCACGCCCGAACAGATTTTGTTGAGCCTATCTGGCACCCCCGTGTCTAACACGCTGGGGGCCGCTTTTGCCGGGGGGCTTCGACACGGGGGTTCCCAGACCCAGAAGGGCTATGGGGCATGCCTGGGTACAGGCACTGGCGACCATACTGGGAATAAGAAGATCTGAAGATATAAGAGCCTCACGCCAAACCCACCTTCTGCTTGTGGAATGTTTCACCCGAGTCGGGCTGTGGCGGGGTGGCACGCACAACTTCCCCCAGCCCCTTCGCGAAGACCAGGATTTGCATTCCTGGCAATAACCCCGCAGACGAGCGGCCATGCGGGGCAGGTGCGAGCATCACACGCACACGTCGATTCAAGCCCTCAAGACTCTTGAAGCGGCCTGACTCTTTAGTGTCTACGTCGCAGCAAGGGGGCGATATATACCACCCTTTTTATTGATTTCACGTGTCAGTGTTTGACTTTTTCGCAACTTCATTTCTTCCTTTTTCTCCCTCTCCAACCCCACCCGTGACACCACCAGGGTTTAGCTAGCCCTGGTCCGATTATCCCCGGTTCTTCGCTGAAGAGACGCGGCCGGGGGGAGGGGTACGAAGAGTACGCGTCGAAACCGGTGTCACGCCGTGTTGGGGAATCCTTCGGGAGTGCGATACTGAAGGGGAGGTGCTACTGCCCGTGCAGGGCGACACCGCCTTAAAACTTTATAACCACACACAAACCCTCTATTCCCCCAGGCCTGATGAGCAATCCCCCCTGCCTCATGTTGTGACTTCCTTTCTACCTTGCACAAAACATCCCATTTGCCCCTTTACTTCCTTCGAAAGTGTTGTGACTACCCCCCCTTCCCCACCCCTCGGGAGTGCCACTCCTCTGGTGGTTAAAAGTGACCCGCCGTTGTGCCTTCGGCATCTGTTGCGTGTGCCGTCGTATTCTTCCTATGCACTAGTTATAGCTATCCGGGGGCGGTCTGCTGTCGCACCAGCGGGCTGCCCCACCTCTGCACCCTCGGTTTTTAAGATGTTCACCACAGTGGAGAATGATCCCCTTCTCTGTGGCGATCGAGCCAAGCTGGACGAGGTTCGCCTTCGGGCGAAGGTCATGTGGGCGGACAAAAGGTGCCTGCTCCTGAGACTCATCAGCAACCTGCTTCTTCCTTCAAGCCCTCAAGACTCTTGAAGCGGCCTGACTATTTAGTGTCTACGTCGCAGCAAGGGGGCGATATATACCACCCTTTTTATTGATTTCACGTGTCAGTGTTTGACTTTTTCGCAACTTCATTTCTTCCTTTTTCTCCCTCTCCAACCCCAAGCTCCCACAGGCCCCGCCGAAGGTACCCCCGGGTGACCTGCACACTCCTGTGTCGGGCCAGTGCCTGTGCCGCCTCCTCGCCTCGCGACTCCGCGACTGCATTGAGGCTGGAATGCCTGATCAACTGTGTGGTAACACAGAGATTCTCTTTCAGGTACTCGTTGTATGCAGTGTAGGTGAGGTTGCCAAAGACCGGAGCTTGCTCCGCAAGACGTTGACTCTCGAACCACTCGAGGAAGATGAGGGATAGACGACCCTCTTTGGGTAGGAGAAGTGACTGACCCGAGCCCCTGCTGTCCGTCTTCCCCCTCACGAAGGTGACCATGAAGAAGTCGGGAGGGGAGTCGGCCCGGTGTAGTTGAATGTGAGCCCCCCTGAGCCTCTCGAGGTCGACCCAGCGGGACCCGGTCGCCATCTGCAGTGCCAGCGCAGCTCTGAGAGTGCCAGACGCCTTGGACAAGGCCTCCAGCACCGTCTCGAGGGCAGGCACACTCTCCATCTTGCGCTCGTGCCTCTCGAAGACCTGGAGCTGCCCGCTGATGGCCCGCCTCATGGCGTCGTGGGCCGACCTCAGCGACTGCGTGTAGTACGTGAGGTACTGCAGGGCAGACTGGGGCTGAATCTGTTGCCGGCGTAGCAGCAGTTGGACCCACAGATGGAAACACTCCTCCCTCGAGAGGCTCGGGTCCATCACCTGCACCTTGTGACGGAAGGCCTCGGCGCGGCGGATCACAGAGAGGAAAGATGCAGAACCCCTGTAGCACTGTGCTTGAGTGCGCCAGGTGGCGCGCTTGAGGGTCACCAGCTGCGCCGGCGTGATCTCCTCTGGCTGTCTGATGGAACCCTGGGACAGCTGCTCCTCCCAAATGCGGAGGCTGGGATGATTCGAAGTCGGAAGAGGAGCTGCTGCGTGCGTATCCCGAAGAGGAAGGGTCGAGGGCGGAGGAGAAGGAGGGAGAGGAGAGGGGATACGCAGGGGTAGTCAGTCCTTTTTTGCGTACTTGTGGTCCCTACCCCCCCCTTGGGACGGCTGAGACCTCTTCATATCTTTCCTCCCCCCGGAGTAGCCCCCCCTTCCTCGCGTGGCTCCGAAGGTACCCGCGTGGACGGCGCCACCCGAGACCTTCTTCTGCGCCTCCTTCACCGCCTCACCCCTCTTGGCTACATTGGCGGCGGTGCGCAGTTCTCCGTCGGTGTAGGCGGACCATTCAAGGGTGAGGGCGTGGGCCTCGTAGGCCGCGCCCATGGCTACCCCGACGGAGAAGGCGACCCCCTCGGCACTCTGGTATTTCAGGGCCTCAAGACGCACCATGGTGACGTGTAGGAGGGGAAGCAGCGAGGAGGCCCAATGTCCCGTCCGCGGGTCGCGAGCCTTCTTCAGCACGGTGAACAGCGTCCGCTGCTCGTGTTGGTACCCCTTGCCGGTGTCCTCAGGGCTGGCGGGGAAGGGGCCGTATCGGGCGTGGACCTTATCCAATATGCGGTCCACGCCGATCCGGGAGCACAAGTGCTTCTCCCAACGGGCCACCCGACGAAGCTCGAGGTCGTACGGGACCTCCTCCGCCTCCTTCTGGGCCTCCAGGAAGGCGATCTTCTTCGCCTGTTCCGCAACCTGTTTGCGGAGGGAAGCAGCGTCGGCCTCGTCCCCGGCAGGGGGTACCGTGTCCACAACGGCCTCCCTCAGGTCCTCTTCATCCGCGCCCGGAGGTGCTTCCAAGTCGCCGCTCCGGACAAGGGGCTCCTTCTGGTGCACCTCCCAGGCGCAGGGCGGACAGACCCACCTCGTCCCCTCCCGTGGCAGCAGGCGAACGCGATCATCGCGGTCGGGAATCCTCTTATCCAGGCATTCTACCGAACCGCGACATCCACACCGGTTGCACTGCGTGCCCCCATCGTGGAGGGTCTCGCAGGAGGGGACGAGGACGCAGTCCGTCGATGTGGAGGCCGGGGCGGCGTCAGCTGGGTACTCCACCGAGGGGATGCGGCTCCAGTCAACCAGCTCCAGGTCGAACTTCGCCCTATCGGACATTTTTGTTTGTGCGCACTATGCAATATATCTGTTCATGGAATTATGTATGTTGCACTGCACGCTGCCAACAGCCTATTGTTTACTGTCACAAGCAAGATTGTTTGTGTAAAAAAAAATTTTTTTTTGGCCAAAAAAATTTTTTTTCGACATGTCAAAATTTCGGCCACCCTGGGTCAGTACCCTGGACCGGTACCCAGCTACACGGTGGACTCCAGCGGCCCTAGCGGGAGTCTGGGAGCGGGAGTCTGAGCGGGTGTCAAAGACTCCCGCTAGCGGGAGTCTATACTCCCGCTAGGGGGAGTCTGACTCCCCCTAGCGGGAGTCTTTTCACCTATTTTCATCCATTTTTCCCATGATATAGTTACAGTCTACTGGCGTGGGGGGTAAAATCATGGTGGAAGAGGGATGGGGAGGGGCTTGTTTTGCTTCTGTCAGTTTCCCCGGACTCTGGACTACCTACCTATCCTCCTGGTAGCGGCTACACCTGCGGAGGTGAGCGGTTAGAATTTGAGGTGTCAAAGTGCGGCCATCGCCTGTCGTAGTTGTGTTACACCTTGGGCAAGACAAGCCATCCTGCAGGCCTCATCTTCTTCGTCAGAACTGTCATCCCCCTCCTGCTGTGCGCGTTGGTCAAGCGTGCTCAAAGTCGCCTCGGATGACACGAATGGTGTGAAAGTCGCCCCCAGCGGGATTGGCATTTTGCACAAGCAGAGCGATAATTTGCGGTGTCCTTCGGGGAACCGGAACAGGAAGTAGGGCGCGCTGATGGGTTCAACGAAGTCCTGTGTGTTGCAGTGCACAAACCCCTTCTGCAGCTGTGTCAACTGTGTGCAAAGAACATACACAGCCAATCTATGAGCGTGTCGGGTGTGCAGACACGGACACAGGATGACTTCTCTATACCCGAGGATCCCGTCCTGCGACAGGTGCGCAACCTTCCAAGGCATGCCCGATGCGCGCCGCTTCTCTTCTGCCATCGCAAGATCTCTCTCGTAAGTTGCGGAGCTGGCGATTGTAACGGCATCTTTCTTGCGATGTCCGTTCTCTGCTTCTTCAAATTCGTCGTTGTTCTGCAGAGGCACTGCATCTTCTGGAGCCCACCAATGATGGAGACTGTGTACGTAGGCATTGCGCGTTGATCCCTTTTCGGCATGCTCCATCAACCAGTGAAATATATGCCCTGAGATCCGAGCACGCAAGAAGGGAATCCGGGCTGACTCATCCTTGCATCCCCAGAAGCGCCAGGGGATGTCTGCATACCGGAAATGCATGAGGTCTGCAAGGGAGACAAAGAGGTAGCGGAACAAGCCCTTGTAGGTGTGTCCTGTGACAGGCAAGCACGACCTTCCGGAACTGAGCACCTGTCCCATGCTGCGACACATTCAGTGCAAGGTTTGTACAGGTCTTGTCGAATATTTTTTTGTTGTCTCATCCAGCAGGGGTGGAGCTTGAAATATGGGGTTGCGGGCTGGATCGGGTCAGATCGGGTCAGCCAATTTTTTCTTATGGGTTCCCCCCCGGTTCGTCTCAGAGATCAGTGCTCGGGCCCAGCCTCCCGCGAGGTACCGGAACCGATATGCAGCCCCGGACGCGCAAGGACTTGGTTACAAGACTAACACATGCCGTAGGGGGGGTCTGGGAGGCGGAGCTCCCAGCCGCCGGAGGCCACGGTAGTGAACATCTGTGACTTGCGGGCGTACGGATTCTGTGTGAGTTGGCTGCGTCCTCCTGAGGATACTGAGATTCCCTGATGTAAAGGGCTTGGGTACAAGACAGGCACATGCCACAGGGGGGTCTGGGGGGCGGAGCCCCCCAGCCACCGGAGGCCACGGTAGTAAACGTCTGTTGCACGGTACGGGTTGGGCAGCTTCATTTGTCCTCTATTGTGACTGTTTGAGGCCTGTGCTCATGTCGCTGGGGTCACTTTGCTCACGAAACGCCTCCTGGCCACCTTGAGGCCCCAAGGCGAGGAGCCAACTTTTCCGGTTTCCCGAAAATCTATATTTTTTTTTCTTTTTACCCCTGACCTGATTTTTTGTGAGGGCCTGCAGAAAATCAGGTCAGCTGACCCGAAAAAACCCCCAAGCTCCACCCCTGTCATCCAGTACCCTGATCAGCCGCATGGCGAGCCCCTTGCAGTCATGGAGTGCTGGGGTGACGTAGCGGGCATTGGGAAGCACACCTGCCAAGAGGGAGGGGTAGCCAGCCTCTTTCATCTCAGAGAGAGTCAGGTGCGGGTATCGATGCACCTGTTGATACCAGCGTTCTTCTGGGATGTCGCACAGTGAGCATCGGTGCCCTCGCCCCCCGCATCGCCTCATTGTTGCCCACTGCTGATCTATACTCCCGCTAGCGGGAGTTGGACTCCCCCTAGTTGAGACTCCCGAAAAGGGTTAAACCCGGTAGTGGTACCCTACCCCCGCTGGAGTCCACCGTGCAAGGCCGGATCAGCCCACGGGTGGGTTTGAGGAAGAAATCTGGGGGGGCAAATTTTGCTGCGACTTCCGGTTTCACCCGGCCGAACTCCAGCATCTATCCAGACCCACGGTGCCAAGCCGTTCGCCCGTGTCGCGATCATTCGCGGCTTCAGGCTGCCCCCGACGACACGTTTGTATCCTGCACCTTGCCATACTTCGCCTCCACCTTGTATATGACGGAGAGCGCCCTCCTTCCGCATCGTTGCGACTTCCCTGACAGCGAACTTATCCATGTCAGGGAAGACATGGCGATGATTGCGTTGGCCACCTGGGTGCTGTGCTGGTGGAGCTCCTTGCTCAACACCGTTGCTAGGAGCCTTCTAATGGATCCCAGTGTCAGCACACTGCCCCCTTTTTTAACAGGGAAGGCCGTGCAAAAATCATGCACAATGTTCGTCGCCTCCGCAGCCTCGGGACTCTCTGCGCTCTTCTTCTTCTTAATCGACTTTGCCGCCGGCTTCGCTGCCGGCTTCGTTGTCGTCTTCCCCATTTTTGTGAATCAGGTCTGCGAGCTGGGATGGGTGGAAACGTCCGTTTCGTTTGGTGTGGCTGTACTTCAGTGACGAGTGCCACATTGCATAGGTATCATGGGAAAAATGAGTGAAAATAGGTGAAAAGACTCCCGCTAGGGGGAGTCAGACTCCCCCTAGCGGGAGTATAGACTCCCGCTAGCGGGAGTCTATACTCCCGCTAGCGGGAGTTGGACTCCCCCTAGTTGAGACTCCCGAAAAGGGTTACCCTACCCCCGCTGGAGTCCACCGTGTAGCATTTTAATGTCCATCATTCTGAAAAAGATCTTAAAAGATCTTTTTCAGAATGATGGACATTTTTAATGCTGGGAGATATGGAAATAATGTCCATCATTTCATTACAGGGGGGGGTCAAATAAACGTACTTAGTACTACTATTCGGCGAACGCGCGGGCCTAAATCGACCTCGCCAGAAAATTAATAAATAGTTTGCGAGCGAATAGACGTACTAAGTACGTCTATTCAACTTTTCCTAAAAACGCTGTTTGCAGGGGCTCTGCGGGGCTGTTTGGTCCACCAGGGGCGCGCTGGTCACTGCTGTCGTCCGTCTCTCACTTCTTCTGCCTTCCGGTCGAGTATCCGCTCTGTTCTCGTCCTACCACTCGCCCCTCATTTGGTTTCGTACCGTTTTGATTTGTATTGCCCCCCCCCCCCCTGGTTGACATTCTTGTTGAGTTAGTGAAAGCATACACAGTTCATCAGAGCTGTCAGCTTCACTGTCGGTGGTTGGTTGGTGCGTTGATGCTTAAAAAAAAGATGTGAAAAAGACAAGCCACAACCAGCACGCCCCAACTTACTTCTTCTTCAAGTTCTTGGGCTTGCTGGGGCAAGTCTGCATGTTGTGCCCAGGCTTCCTACACCCTTTGCAGAGCCTGCGGTGTTTGTTGGGAGTCTGGGTGGTCGGGGACGCTGCGCGCTTCTTTTCGGAGGACTGGGAGGACTGGGAAGGCTGTGTCTGTGTGAGAGAGTTCACACGAACCGGCTTCGCCCATGCCAAGATGCTTGACTGTTGGGTTGGCTGAGACACAACTTTCTTTTGGGTGGACTGCTTCTCTGTGCTCTCTTTTGCCTTCCCGTCCAACCCAGGTTCAAGGTCCGCACCACCAGCCTCAGGGGATGTTTCTGTGCTTGGTGCGAAGGTGAGGTCCGGACAAAGGGAGCTCTTCACGAACCCGTCCTCCTCACCCGACACCTTCAGCACGTACCCCATATCCCGCAAGCGCTCGGCTACCAGCGTGCCCTGGCCCGGGCCAGTTGGTTGAAGGAAGGCCGGGGAGCGCATGGCGGTGGCCCATCCTCGAATATCTTGAACAGGAGGCATTCCATCAGCAGGAGGCACATGAAAGCATCGGACGTCATCATTATGTCGGACACCAGCCGAAGCTATTGGCTCTGTTGGTGGATGGTGAAATCTGGGCAGTTGGATTGCGGGTTTGCGGGCGTGTGTTGATCAGTGCTGCACAACAGGAGAGAATGTCAAACAACGTCAGGGAAGGGGGCTGCGGGGGGTGGGGGGTGGGCTCAGCTGGTCCTCGAAGGCTACATCTATGGTGAGGTGTGTCTGGGGCCATCCGTCCACATCTTCTCGTTGGTGGTAGGGACTGCGGACGCCGTAGATGAGGAGTCGTTTAATGCGCGCCGCTCTTCAGCAGTGATTTTGACGCCTCTGGACCCCAGGAGTTTGCGGGTTTCCGGGTTTGCGGTCTTCAGCAGTGGTTCTGATGCCTCTGGACCGCAGGAGTTTGCGGGTTCGCTGGTTTCCCGTCCGTATGTGTCTGAGGGGGGATGCCCCGATTCCCTTCGTCACGACATATCTTTGAGCGTAGGTCACTTCCCCCCTCTACGGACCCCGTGCACCCTGGTTCCCCTAAGTGGCACCAATAGACCCCGTTGTCCCCATTCCTTGCCCCAAAGTTTGCAGATTTGTGTGTCTCCAAAAAGAAAATCTCAAAAAAAACGAAAAATTTTCCCAAAAAAAAGGGTGAAAAGTAAGTACTACTATTCAACGGCCCAACGTGCCCCAGAGCCCCAAAAAAATATGTACTACACGGTGGACTCCAGCGGGGGTAGGGTAACCCTTTTCGGGAGTCTCAACTAGGGGGAGTCCAACTCCCGCTAGCGGGAGTATAGACTCCCGCTAGCGGGAGTCTATACTCCCGCTAGGGGGAGTCTGACTCCCCCTAGCGGGAGTCTTTTCACCTATTTTCACTCATTTTTCCCATGATACCTATGCAATGTGGCACTCGTCACTGAAGTACAGCCACACCAAACGAAACGGACGTTTCCACCCATCCCAGCTCGCAGACCTGATTCACAAAAATGGGGAAGACGACAACGAAGCCGGCAGCGAAGCCGGCGGCAAAGTCGATTAAGAAGAAGAAGAGCGCAGAGAGTCCCGAGGCTGCGGAGGCGACGAACATTGTGCATGATTTTTGCACGGCCTTCCCTGTTAAAAAAGGGGGCAGTGTGCTGACACTGGGATCCATTAGAAGGCTCCTAGCAACGGTGTTGAGCAAGGAGCTCCACCAGCACAGCACCCAGGTGGCCAACGCAATCATCGCCATGTCTTCCCTGACATGGATAAGTTCGCTGTCAGGGAAGTCGCAACGATGCGGAAGGAGGGCGCTCTCCGTCATATACAAGGTGGAGGCGAAGTATGGCAAGGTGCAGGATACAAACGTGTCGTCGGGGGCAGCCTGAAGCCGCGAATGATCGCGACACGGGCGAACGGCTTGGCACCGTGGGTCTGGATAGATGCTGGAGTTCGGCCGGGTGAAACCGGAAGTCGCAGCAAAATTTGCCCCCCCAGATTTCTTCCTCAAACCCACCCGTGGGCTGATCCGGCCTTGCACGGTGGACTCCAGCGGGGGTAGGGTACCACTACCGGGTTTAACCCTTTTCGGGAGTCTCAACTAGGGGGAGTCCAACTCCCGCTAGCGGGAGTATAGATCAGCAGTGGGCAACAATGAGGCGATGCGGGGGGCGAGGGCACCGATGCTCACTGTGCGACATCCCAGAAGAACGCTGGTATCAACAGGTGCATCGATACCCGCACCTGACTCTCTCTGAGATGAAAGAGGCTGGCTACCCCTCCCTCTTGGCAGGTGTGCTTCCCAATGCCCGCTACGTCACCCCAGCACTCCATGACTGCAAGGGGCTCGCCATGCGGCTGATCAGGGTACTGGATGACAGGGGTGGAGCTTGGGGGTTTTTTCGGGTCAGCTGACCTGATTTTCTGCAGGCCCTCACAAAAAATCAGGTCAGGGGTAAAAAGAAAAAAAAATATAGATTTTCGGGAAACCGGAAAAGTTGGCTCCTCGCCTTGGGGCCTCAAGGTGGCCAGGAGGCGTTTCGTGAGCAAAGTGACCCCAGCGACATGAGCACAGGCCTCAAACAGTCACAATAGAGGACAAATGAAGCTGCCCAACCCGTACCGTGCAACAGACGTTTACTACCGTGGCCTCCGGTGGCTGGGGGGCTCCGCCCCCCAGACCCCCCTGTGGCATGTGCCTGTCTTGTACCCAAGCCCTTTACATCAGGGAATCTCAGTATCCTCAGGAGGACGCAGCCAACTCACACAGAATCCGTACGCCCGCAAGTCACAGATGTTCACTACCGTGGCCTCCGGCGGCTGGGAGCTCCGCCTCCCAGACCCCCCCTACGGCATGTGTTAGTCTTGTAACCAAGTCCTTGCGCGTCCGGGGCTGCATATCGGTTCCGGTACCTCGCGGGAGGCTGGGCCCGAGCACTGATCTCTGAGACGAACCGGGGGGGAACCCATAAGAAAAAATTGGCTGACCCGATCTGACCCGATCCAGCCCGCAACCCCATATTTCAAGCTCCACCCCTGCTGGATGAGACAACAAAAAAATATTCGACAAGACCTGTACAAACCTTGCACTGAATGTGTCGCAGCATGGGACAGGTGCTCAGTTCCGGAAGGTCGTGCTTGCCTGTCACAGGACACACCTACAAGGGCTTGTTCCGCTACCTCTTTGTCTCCCTTGCAGACCTCATGCATTTCCGGTATGCAGACATCCCCTGGCGCTTCTGGGGATGCAAGGATGAGTCAGCCCGGATTCCCTTCTTGCGTGCTCGGATCTCAGGGCATATATTTCACTGGTTGATGGAGCATGCCGAAAAGGGATCAACGCGCAATGCCTACGTACACAGTCTCCATCATTGGTGGGCTCCAGAAGATGCAGTGCCTCTGCAGAACAACGACGAATTTGAAGAAGCAGAGAACGGACATCGCAAGAAAGATGCCGTTACAATCGCCAGCTCCGCAACTTACGAGAGAGATCTTGCGATGGCAGAAGAGAAGCGGCGCGCATCGGGCATGCCTTGGAAGGTTGCGCACCTGTCGCAGGACGGGATCCTCGGGTATAGAGAAGTCATCCTGTGTCCGTGTCTGCACACCCGACACGCTCATAGATTGGCTGTGTATGTTCTTTGCACACAGTTGACACAGCTGCAGAAGGGGTTTGTGCACTGCAACACACAGGACTTCGTTGAACCCATCAGCGCGCCCTACTTCCTGTTCCGGTTCCCCGAAGGACACCGCAAATTATCGCTCTGCTTGTGCAAAATGCCAATCCCGCTGGGGGCGACTTTCACACCATTCGTGTCATCCGAGGCGACTTTGAGCACGCTTGACCAACGCGCACAGCAGGAGGGGGATGACAGTTCTGACGAAGAAGATGAGGCCTGCAGGATGGCTTGTCTTGCCCAAGGTGTAACACAACTACGACAGGCGATGGCCGCACTTTGACACCTCAAATTCTAACCGCTCACCTCCGCAGGTGTAGCCGCTACCAGGAGGATAGGTAGGTAGTCCAGAGTCCGGGGAAACTGACAGAAGCAAAACAAGCCCCTCCCCATCCCTCTTCCACCATGATTTTACCCCCCACGCCAGTAGACTGTAACTATATCATGGGAAAAATGGATGAAAATAGGTGAAAAGACTCCCGCTAGGGGGAGTCAGACTCCCCCTAGCGGGAGTATAGACTCCCGCTAGCGGGAGTCTTTGACACCCGCTCAGACTCCCGCTCCCAGACTCCCGCTAGGGCCGCTGGAGTCCACCGTGTACTATTCGGCTAAGTACTACTATTCAACTAAGTACGTTTATTTGACCCCCCCCTGTAAGAAATCTTAAGAAATCCTGCATTTCTTAAAAATAATGGGGGTCATTAATTTAAGAAATTTAATGCAGCACCTGCATTAAGACGTCTTAAGAAAGAAGTGAAAAGATCCTTTTCTTATTAAGACCTTTGTCATACCATGAAAATAGCCTGCGGCCCTGCAAGATAAGAAGATTATTTAATCCTCCACCAGCACAACGTTGAAAACGTGCAGTAGATTTTTCGAACCCCATAAAGTTAGATTATTTGACGGTAAAATAATGTTGACTCTCCTTCACGCAAGTTCCTTACAAGCTGTTAAGAAAAGCTGGCATTATTGCCTCACAGGGGAAATCACCTAAAATAAAAGTCGGCCAAAATAAAACAATGTCTTTAGGCAGGTCGAAACAATCTAAATTACTTCACTGTAAACCTATGCGTGATCTGGGGTCCCTGCAGTCCAACAAATCTGCACATTATTTTACTGTCAAATAATCTAACTTTATGGGGTTCGAAAAATCCGCTGCACGTTTCAACGTTGTGCTGGTGGAGGATTAAATAATCTTCTTATCTTGCAGGGACTTAGGCTATTTTGATGAGAGAACATTATTTCAGGGAGATAAAACAACCTATTGCACAAAAAATAATCTTCACATTATTTTACGCGGAGGGGGGCCTGCTACTACATAAAGTAATCACACCTCAACTCGCTTCGCTCGTTAAGGTGACTTCCACATGTCGCCTCGCTTCGCTCGGCAACATGACTTCAATTTTACGCTCGCTTCGCTCGCGTAAAATAATGTTACTTTATGTAGCAGGCCCCCCTCCGCGTAAAATAATGTGAAGATTATTTCAGTACCTGGGACCCCCCGTGTTTAAGTCCCCCCCCTGGAGGCGATTTTCGGCCGGGGGGGACTTAAACACGGGGGGGGCGGACCTAAACACAGGGGGGGCTTAAACACGGGGGTGGCACAGTGGAGACCAAGAAGACCTCTTCCTCTGCTGTCGTAGGGGGGTAATTCCGGTCCGGATGGACTTTTGGCACCCCACTTTTCGACTCTGACAGCACCTGGAGGGCCTAGGGGCCACCTGATGACCCTCCAGACCAGCCCACCCCCGTGTTTAGGTCCACCTGTGTTTAAGTCCCCCCCCTGCCAGACCCCCAGGGGGGGACTTAAACACGGGGGTAAGGGGGGGGGACTTATACACGGGGGGTCCCAGGTACAATAAATAGCTATTTTCGACATGTCGAAATTTCGGCCACCCTGGGTCAGTACCCTGGACCGGTACCCAGCTAGGCAGAAAAAAATCGCAAAAAAATCCGAAAATTTTCCGAAAAATGTGGGTGTGGCACCCCAAAGGGCCCGATTTTCGGTTTAGGCACGCGAAAAAAAAAATGTTTTTGGGGGCCCTCGCTACCAAGTGTGACTGAGTGAGAAAAAGTGAGAAGTCAGCCATGTTTGGCTGACAACTGACGACTCGTGACTCACAGTGACTCGTAGCGAGGGCCCCCTTTGGCCAAAAAAATTTTTTTTCGACATGTCGAAATTTCGGAATTCCGTACCCCAGGGGGGTATGGAAACTGGGTACCTTTGACCTGGTGCCTACGCCTGCCTGCGCCTGCCTACGACACAATGCGTTTTTTTGCGAAAAATCTGATTTTTTCCAAATTTGTACTCTATTTTCCCCAGCCAAAAAACCCTGCCTATTTCGCCTGAGAATGCCTAAGAATGCCTAAATTTCCATGCCCCCTTTTTGAAATTTTCCTGTCCTGCCAGTGCCACCAGTGCAAGTAACATGTCTGCTACATGCAACAATCCTGTCCTCCTTTCGCATTCTGGCAGAAACATCCTGGGAAGCACACAGCACAGACATGCTGCCCGAGCACACACATGTGTTGTCTGTGTTGGTGCCCTGTGAAGTGCAGCGTCCTATCAAGCAGCGTGCCCCGCAGCGCGGGCGATACCTCTCCGTGTGGTGCAGCACCCCCAGCACACGGGTAGAAAGGGAAAGGGAAAGGGAAAGAGAGAGGGGGGGGGGGGGGGGTCTTCGCTGGCCGTTATCCTTCGTCAATCTTCGTCAGTTTTCAGCTAATCAACAGGAAATTCACCAAAATGCACTGACGGTCACTGTAGCGAAGACCCCCAGGGAGAGAGAAAAGGAGCAGTTCCGCCTGACAACCCCACGGCTGCCCAACAAGAATCACATGTCACCGGTTTGCGCCAACCCAGGGCTTGCTTTGTGAAACACAGCCCCCCGTCAGCTCCGCCGCATAATTTTTTTCTTCAGTTGGTGCTGAATTCTGCATGTGGCAGTGCATCGCCACACGCCTACCGTAAAAGGAAATATTGTGGACCGTAATAAAGGTGAACCGTACTATAGGTGGACCGTAAAAAAGATGGAACAAATGGGATTTTTCTGGAACTTGGAACATTTTTACGGTCCACCTATTTTACGGTCGGGATAGTGGACTTGGCGGTTTTTTTGAGAGTTCCGAGCGACGAAGTCGCGAAGGAACCAAGGAAATCGTACGACTGAAGCTGCAGGATTAACACCACAGGGCCTCAACACATAGCGTGCGCTCACCATCGTCCGGAACTGTTCTCCCACAGGTACTGCAGGGTGTACTACACTAAAGGAGTACAATTTCCCTGATTTTTCCGGGCACTGATTCACGTATTTACATCTGGAGGGAGTCCGGCGGTCTCAGCTTCCGTCTGCGCGCCCTGCCGTACTGTGGCTGCTCTTGTGGGCTAGCGCAGCAGGTTCTACGTTTACTTCTACCGGAACGCTCCTTGCATGGTACTACTTCTCGAGGTGTGGTGGTGGGTGAGTCTCGAGGTGAGTGGTGATCGTGCCCTTTCCACACGCAGGGAGGACTTGCTTCTCTTGCTGGTGTTGGTTGCGGTGGTGGAGGGAGCCAAAGCTGGGAGGTCGGGAGGCCTACATGTGGGAGTCTGCGGCGTGGAGGCCGCAGTCCGCGCCCCGCAACCCACCAGCCCGGGGGCGAAAATCGCATTGTCTTTTCCATATTCAGCCCCAATAAATGGTGGACCGTAAAAAAGATGGAACGTTTGGCCTTTTTTTGGGAACTTGGAACATTTTTACGGTCCACCCTTTTTCCGTTTACGGTATATATATTCCTCCAGAGGGCATATCCCTGTCGTTCTCCTCTGAGGCGATGCCATCACAAAACAGGCGACAATCCGTCAGGCTGTGCAGCTTGGGAAGGACTGGGGTGGGGTGGGGTGGGGTGTGGAGCGGAGCTGTGATAAGGGGCAGGCAGGCACGCATGCGGAAGAATCGACAAGCCACCAAAGAAAGGAGAAGGATGGTGCGGTGGTGCCTTCAGGCCAATACGAAGAAGGAAGGTGGGTGAGTGAGGTTTTATGATTGCGGGATCGGCTTCTCCATACGTTGTGTCCTCGAGGGGGGGGGGGGGGGGGGGGGCTAGGGCAGTGGTGGCTGCGTACGCGTACGCAGCGTGATTTTCAAAAAGTGCGTACGGCGTACGCGTACGCGTACGGCGCTGCGTACGGCAGTCTATGGAGCACAGGAGACGGCCATGTCCGCACACCAAATCCGACAGTCGAACTCAGGTGTACCAGGGGCAGCCTTCGAGCCTTCCAGTCGGAAGTGGTACCTTTTGCAGTATGCTTGCGGGTGTACTTGCAGGTGTTGCGAGTTATTCGCCACGTGCGCGGCAAGGAACCATCTGTGAAAGGCAGGAGCAAAGGCCAGGGCCCAGCCACCCGCTGGGTGGCCTACTGTGTGCTGAGAGACCTGGAATACCAGCCGTACGCAAAATCTGCGTACGCGTACGCAGCGCGATTTTCAGAAAGTGCGTACGGCGTACGCGTACGCGTACCGTACGGCCGTACGCTGCCACCACTGGGCTAGGGGGGGGGTCACTGGGGGGGACAAACCCCAAAATTCCACTTTCCCTCGGAGGTCATTTTTGGGCCAAAATACTACTGACACACTTCTGGAATCTTACGCTTGCTTGCATTGCACGCATCCACCTTTTTAAAAACACCCTCTCTCTCTCTCTCTCTCACCCCCACCCCTGTGTGTGACGCCTCGGATGACCTGCCTGAAGTACAGAAAGTGGATTGATGGCGGAGCAGAAAGAGATCGATAACATATGAGAAGCTTCGCTGCGCTTCGACTCCTTCAGTGTGTCAGTCGCATTTCCTCTGACACACAGGTGTGTCTGGTACAAAAAAAATATGAAAAACCGGTCCAGAATATGTCGGAACCCGGAAATACCCCCACTACAACATGATCTGTGGCCTTGTTACCCTCTCAGGCCCCATCCTAATTTTCCATACCACAACTTGTACCGAGCCCACCCCCGGTGGGCAAGGTCTCATCGTGATCAACATGCAATGGGCCAAGAAAAGCTCTGTTCCACCCTTCAAAGCTGCCGAGAGGTTCCTGTGGAGTCTATCGGAACAGCGGTGCAAGCCCTGCTGTGAGATAGCGGTGCTGCAGGTCGCAGATATCGCACAAGAAGGTACCTACCGGTTGTTGTACTGGAAGCACACCATGGTGAAGGTGCAGCACAGGTGGCACGGTTGCCCCTGTACGAACATATACTCCACTGCAGCGCTCGCACCCTAGTGCTGACGTGAGCCGAGGTCGGTGTGGATCGAATTCAAACAGGTGTGGTGCACGACTGGCTGGAGGGTCTCCTCTCGTCAATGACAGTACAGCTGATCAGCCGCTTTCAGTGTACAGCCTCAACGGTGACTGCACTCGCACAGGTCACCGCAAGCGGAAGAGTGAATATTGAGGTGGGGAAATCCCCCTGTACCCTCGGCAGAGGATGTGCGCGCATTTGCGAAGCGACCGCGTCCCCAGACAACTGCCCAGGAAGCGTTCCGGGAGATACTTGCCCCACAAACAGGGCGAGATCCGCAGCTTCCTGGGAAGGAAACGGGGTGCTGAATTGATGGATCGCGCCGAGGAGAGCGGGCTCCACCAGGATGAATTCACCATACTTGAGCTCCAGGAGAACCTCCTGGACGATATGTATGCGAAACTTGATACAATGCCTCTTCCCAGTGGTTGTAGTCAAAAAATGACGAAGCCACGCTACTACCCCGAGGTACAAGTTCTGGTAGGAAAATAAAAAATGGGCGAAAAATGCCTTCCCGGGTGTCAAAAATCACCGAAATGGGCCTAAAACCTGTTTTCCACCACATATCGGCCAACAGCTACCCAAAAATAGGCTCTCCAGGGGTCGGAATGGGGGTGTCGGAAAAATTGCTGTTTGTCTACCACTTTTCCTTAGCAGTGACCCCCCCCTAGGGCAGTGGTGGCTGCGTACGCGTACGCAGCGTGATTTTCAAAAAGTGCGTACGGCGTACGCGTACGCGTACGGCGCTGCGTACGGCAGTCTATGGAGCACAGGAGACGGCCATGGCCGCACACCAAATCCGACAGTCGAACTCAGGTGTACCAGGGGCAGCCTTCGAGCCTTCCAGTCGGAAGTGGTACCTTTTGCAGTATGCTTGCGGGTGTACTTGCAGGTGTTGCGAGTTATTCGCCACGTGCGCGGCAAGCAACCATCTGTGAAAGACAAGAGCAAAGGCCAGGGCCCAGCCACCCGCTGGGTGGCCTACTGTGTGCTGAGAGACCTGGAATACCAGCCGTACGCAAAATCTGCGTACGCGTACGCAGCGCGATTTTCAGAAAGTGCGTACGGCGTACGCGTACCGTACGGCCGTACGCTGCCACCACTGCCCTAGGGGGGGGGGCGGCTAAGTTGCATGACATGATACGCGTTTCAGAGCACAATTTCGGCGGGGGCGACACGTAATACGTATCCGATACGGCAGGCGTGCCCCCGAGCCCCTTTCTAGACACGTATCCGATACGGCCTCCGGATAAGATGTTCAGTGATCTCGTGCCTGGTCAGGCAGGTAGGGCAGCTGCCCCACCTATTTAATTTCAGTCCGAAACCTTGGTAGGGCAGGCCTGACCAGCCTGCCCTACCAGAATAATATTTCTGATCTGCCCCCGCCCCCTGGGCCCCAGGGAGCAGGGCGACCGAAAACACTGACCCCATACAGTGACACGCGAGACGCGAATCGTGATACGTGATACGTATCTGATACGCGATACGTATCACGTATCACGCCAACTTTAAGCCCTCGGGGGGGGGTAGGCAGGGGGCGGGGGCAGATAGGGGGGGGTCAAATGGGGGTGACAAACACGATTTTTCAAAAAACCGGCGCAGAGGCCCCAAAGCCCCCGTAAACCCTCCAAACCCCCCCAGATCGGTCCGGAAACCCATCGAACCCCACTTTTCCACCATTCCGGGCACCTCAGGTGCCCGAATTGGGGTACCTAAATTTTGTGCCACCGTTTGGTACCATACAGTGCCACTGTGTGGGAGGTTGGAAAAGAATACGCCCCAACACACCACATCTGAGGGTTGCAATGCATGTTGCTTGCCTACTTTATCCACGTAAAAGGGGGGGGCATTTGACCCCCCCGAGGGGCATAGCTTCCGATAAGAATCCGACCCCCGGACCCCTCCGACCCCCGACCCCCCCTTAGCAAAACTACCCCCCCCTCCCAAAAAAATCTCAGGGGTTTCCCGAGGAAACGCGGTTCCCCCCTCTCCTGCGTTGTTTGGGCTCCGTGCGGATCGTAGTGGGGTCACTTTGTTGGTGTAGGTGCCACAGAACACCTCTGAAATGCGGATGTGGTTCCTTGAGAAAAGGGGGGGTCGGAACCTCGGGGGTCGGAATCCGACCCCCGACCCCCCGACCCCCCATTTTTCGGGGGTCGGAGGGGGTCGGGGCTATATCCCGACCCCCCATTCTTGGGGGGGTCAGGATCCGGAAGATGGGGGGTCTGAAACTGTGGTCAAACTCGGGTCGGAATTTTCGCGTTTTTTCTCGGGGGTCGTAGAATGGGGGTCGGAAACTAGGGGTGGAATATGGGGTGGTCGGCCCCCCTCCCGACCCCCCACACGGAGTTTTCAAAACCCCGTTCTTTGGACTATTTGGAGTTTGTGCGGATCGTAGTGGGGTCATTTCGTGGGTCTTGGGACCAAGCTTCAACGACGAAACATGGGTCTGGTCCAGGTACTGTCATGGGAGGACGTGACTGGGAGGCACACCATGCCACCCACCCACCCAGCGGGACCCTCCCGACCCCCTCCTCGGGTTTTTCAAAAACCCGTTCTTTTGAATGTTTGGAGTTTGTGCGGATCGCAGTGGGGTCATTTTTGACATGGGGTGCCTATTAACACCCCTTATTGGTGGTCCCCATCCAGGCCACATTCCTTAGGAAATAGTAAGGCGACCCCCTCCGACCCCCCCTCCCGACCCCCGACCCCTGCGACCCCCGACCCCCGCTTATCGGAAGCTATGCCGAGGGGGGGGGGGGGGGGGGGGGCCCCCTAGGGGAGTCCACGTAAAGGAAAATCTCTGTTTAGGCCTGTCACAAACACGATTTTTTTGATTTTCGGCCAAAAACTCCACCAAAATGGGCGTACCTGGCCAAAAATCTAGTGGGGAATCACTGAAAAAACCCGAGAAAATAGCGGACACCCTCGAGAAAGTCGATCCATTCGAATTACTTGGCATATTTTCCCTGAAAAATGGCCGAAAACATGTAACAAAAATGTAACAAAATTGGCCAAAATGCAACACTTATCAAAAACCAATCTGAGTGCCCAGAATACCATCTAAACACCCCAAAACCGCAAAAATACCCCTCCAGTGAGGTATCCGGGTGGAAAAAAATGGGTGCTGCACCTTCTTGGGGCCTACCTTAGGGTCCCAGTCGATAATTCCTGGCCGAACCCCCATAAAACCCCTGTTTTTCCCATGTTTTTCGGCTTATTCCAGACTCGCGAACCCAAAAACTATCACCCAGAGGGCCACAGAAGCCCCCAAAACCCCCCAAGAGTCATAGATATGTCCTAAAAAGGGCCGGGAAAACCGGTTTCGACCACTTTGGTGGTCAATTTTGACCCAGGATGCCGAATTTTCCTGATGCAACACTTATGCAACACTTAGCGTTGCACAAGTTGGTCAAATTGCAACACTTTTCGGGATGGCTCTGGGTGCCCAGAAAACCATCTAAACACCCCAAAACCATGAAAACCTCACTCCAGTGAGGTATCTGGGTGGGAAAAAGTGGGTTTTGCACCTTTTTGAGGTCACCTTTGGGGTTTTGGTGGGTGTTGAGCCAGGAATCCCCCCAGAACACCCCCAGGTACCCTGCTGGAGGCACTCAAAACCACCCACATCAACCTATACCCCGCGGACCCCAATGGGAGTGGCAGAGCGAAAGTCTTGTGTCGCCAGGAGGTGGTAAAGGCACATTCTTTGGAGAGAGTCACGGTTGGATGCACACTGGGTCATCGGAGATCTTCTTCGAGTCAAGTTGAAGTTGTAGCTGGGAAGGCGTGTGTTCACCTGAGCACACCTTCGGAGCTGTGGGGGTCTTCTCACCGAGTCACTATGGGTCTGAGACAAACAGCGGAGTACTCGGAGCCCCCGACAAGTGTCCTTGATACCTCCTGGCGACACAAGACTTTCACTCCGCCGCCCCCAATAGGGTTCGTGGAGTCGATGTTGGCATGGGTGGTTTTGAGTGCCTCCAGCAGGGTACCTGGGGGTGTTCTGGGGGGGTTCCTGACTCAACACCCACCGGAACCCCAAAGGTGACCTCAAAGAGGCGCAAAGCCCATTTTTTCTCACCTGGATACCTCACTGAAGTGAGGCTTTCATGGTTTTTGGGTGTTTAGATGGTGCTCTGGGCACCCAGAGCCATCCCGAAAAGTGTTACAATTTGACCCACTTCTGTACCGCTAAATGTTGCATAAGTGTTGCATCAGGAAGTTTTCGGGATTCTGGGTCAAAATTGAGCACCAAAGTGGCCGTACCTGGTTTTTCCGACCCCTTTTAGGGCATATCTATGACTCTTGGGGGGTTTTGGGGGGCTTCTGTGGCCCTCTGGGTCGTATCTTTTGGTTCCGCGAGTCGAGGAAAATGCTGAAAAAGTGAGGGAAACCAGGGGGCTTATGGGGGGGTCGGCCAGGAAATTCCGGCTGGGACCCAAAGGTAGTCCCTCCGAAGGTGCAGCACCCATTTTTTTCCACCCGGGTACCTCACTGGAGGGGTATTTTTGCGGTTTTGGGGTGTTTAGATGGTATTCTGCGCGCTCAGATGGGGTTTTGATAAGTGTTGCATTTTGGCCGAAAAGTGTGCATTTTTGAGTCACATTCTCGGCCATTTTTCAGGAAAAACTCCCAAGTAATTCGAATGGATCGACTTTCTCGAGGGTGTCCGCTATTTTCTCGGGTTTTTTCAGTGATTCCCCACTAGATTTTTGGCCAGGTACGCCCATTTTGGTGGAGTTTTTGACCGAAAATAAAAAAAATCGTGCTCCGTGACAGAAAAAACGGCCTCGTGGACCTCCCTAGGGGGGGGGGGGGGGGCACAGCGCGATGCCGGTTCGCGAAACCCAAAACCACAAAACAGGAAGGGAGAAAGAGAGAGAATGAGAGTATGCGCTTATACTCTCGCTTTATATGTGTCGACCATGGGGGGGGGAGCCAGGAAGGAGTGTTTTATTATCGAGGGTCAACTCCAGCTTGTTGATGTTTCGGATCTCTCTATCCTCAACATCCTTTACCACACACGTAAGGTTGTTCCAACATATTGATAGACATCTTTCGGTATGCACATCCATCAAGATAATACATATATGCATTGGCATGCACCTGATACCTCGTCTGCGATGGGACATATCGAGAAGCCAGGCGGTCCGTGGATTGTCATTAGTTGCCGCCTGGCTCGATCGATATTGAGGACATACAGGTGGCCCATAGAGAAGACTTGTCATCCCTTCGCTGCTCTCTATGGGCGACCTGATCCCATCGCAGTCTCGCTCATACAAGGGAGTAGCGCAGTAGTCATCAGGTGTTGTCAGGGTCGGGATCTGGCCTTGAGACATCCGATCTCCAGCAGACGTAGTCGGCGGTTGTAGTCCAGACCCATGTGTCTCAACGCAGGATGCAGGAGTAGTAGATACCATCCTGCGTTGTGATATCGCACCGATCGCGTGGGTCACATTGTCGGTCTGCGCAGGCTGCAGGCTTAGCGGACAGTTGGGACAGCTGATGAACTCTGTGGTGGCGAAGCGGTTGGTCCACGATCGTTCAGCGGGGCATGTGGGAGGATATATGGGTATCATCGATCTGGATCCAGTCTAGTGTATTAGCGCCGGCTGTAGTATCTCCGAGAAGTTCACTGTCGTCGGTCAGCTGGGGAGCAGTATTTTCCGCGCATCGATATGTAGGATAGAGTCGTCGTCTGGACGGGCTCGTCGACATTCGACGTAAACAGGGATTATGTTAGTCTGACGGTCATACCACGTAGGGTCGATCTGAGAGGTCCGTTCGCCCAGGTGACCGCGTGATTCATGCACCGTTGTCCAGGCCCCGCGCAGTCGTCTCAGAGAGCAGGAAGCGTCCACCGACGAACTGTCAACCGCAGACAACTTCGCCAGTTCGCACCAGGTATGGGTGCGATGTTTTCATCAGCTTCTGATCATCATGATGTAGTGGCGGTAATTCGTATTGTATCGCTACTCGGCTTCTTGCGCCTGGGCCTTCGCAGACAGCAGGGCGCGTACGGATGGCGGAGTTCACACCGGACGCAGGGTTGACGAAGGCCACCATGGAGGCATCTCCAATGATTTTCACTTCATAGCCTATGCAGGCCTGCATGAGACAGCGGATCGTGTGGGTTGACATGGTACGCTTCACGCCTCTCATATCGGCGTTGCGGAGCGCACATCGGTGAATACACTCGTCACATCACCCAGCTTTGTATCGGGGGCCACGACGCGGGCAGATTCGGCGTGAACGCAGGCATCAGCAGCTGTTTTGCGAGGTCCCTCTTAAGCTGAATGTGTTTGACACGGTGACGAAGGGGTCAACACACGTAGGTCCGTTTCGAGTCCTTCGAGACAAGGCCCCCGGGTGCTGCGATGCGGAGTATCTGCTCGTCTGCTGTCTATCCTCATCACCTCCGTGCACCTGAGGGTTCCTTGCAGAAGCTCGGTATACAGGGATCCAAATTGCTGCGCAGTGGCTTGGTGTCGAGCATGTCGCTAGGCCTGCCATGCCTCCCGGCGGGTGCTTCCTTACTCATGCGCCGGGTTGACCTTTTCGCTGTCGTCCGCAGCTTCGGGCTTGTCGTGGCCGAGAGTGCACTGCTGGTCGCCGCTGGCTCATTGTGGTGGGAGTATCTAGTGCAGCGGGTGCACTGGCTCAAACCATCAGCGCGAGGATCCGATGTTACACACACAACTGGGGGGGGGGGGGGGGCGTCCATCTCCATGCCCGATCGGGATGAGACATTTGCCGGTATAAGGAAGAGGAACCGGTTGTGCGCGTGAAACAGGTATCCTCATGCCTGATTGCCCGGAGAGTTGCTTCGAGGTCGATGTAGGGACGAGAACATACCTGTCGGGAAATGAGGACGGCACTTCCGCGTATCGGGTACTATCAAAAGGAGGGCGTCGCCTCCGTACTAGATATTCATAATACGGATATCGCGTCCATGCCTAGGAAGCTATCGTAAGAGAGGGGCGTCACATTCACGTCCCTGGTGTTCTCAATAGGACTTCACGTCCGCACCTCGGGCGCTCATATTGCAAAGGATGGACGTCACCTTCGTGTCGTGGGCGCGGTCACAAAAAGGATGGCTTCACCTCCGCGTTCCCGGACGGAGGTCGCCTCCTTGTCTCGGCATCAGAGCAGAAGGAGTCGTCACCGATGGAGGTCACGCATGTCTGGTGCGTGGTTACGATGTATCTGTGCAACTGCGATACCTAGGCTGCTATTCCTCAGGGTCGAAGATCATGCACAAGGATGCGTCGATAGTTGCTTTAGGGAGCTGATCTGGCCGTGGACAGCTTCCGGTCCTGGGCTGCACACGAGGTAGGTGTTGAGGGTCTCCGTGATTTGAGATCCCTTTGTTTGTTGATACGCGGCCTGCTCGACGGGTGTGGTTCCTCACGGTATTCTGGTGTCGAGGGGCGTTGCGTTGTGTGCCAGCTCCACATCTGTCGCCTCTGACGCGGGGCAGCAAACCCACCTACTTCAGATCGTCAGCATCCGCAGCGCGCTATGCGCTGCGCCATACGTCGAGGAATGAGCCTCATTGGACCGATCGCTGTCTTTCTCGCCTCGTCTTGTGTGTCGAGCAGGAACGTTTGATCAGACTACCGTTATCCGTCATCGGCGTACTCCAAGGCGCATCCCAGCAGCTTGATATGCGGCATCACGAATCTTCTGCCAGTACCAACTCCCCGTCCTTCTTCAGGTGTGAGGGTGCACATTCAAGTGCGTCGGAGTGAACCTCACGCTCAGCTGGGCATCGAGGCGAGCATCGCCACCCTGTCTCTTCGACGGCCCTGCCGTCCCAGAGAATCGCCTCTCGTTGGATCTCCGCAGCCTGCGCGCGGTGCTCTGCACGTCCATACGTTGCGGGTATCTTTCGTGGCGGAGACGCTTCGTGCAACTTCCCTGTGAGGCCTGGGGTTGTTCGACATCCTCGTTCGCCTGGCCGCGAAGGGTTTCTATCTCGGGGTTTACGGTCCTCGTCTAAGGGGTCAGATACAACGGGAGGTTACTGACGCCATGACAGGTCACGCGCCACCGCAGAGCGGCCTTGTGCGAACCCTGGGGTCGGCGTGGATGGGGGCACAGTTGAGCATCCGGCCGCAGCCGAGGGACCACAAAGGGAGGGGGCAATCCCTGCGGATGAAGACGTCGTGAGAGGTCGGCGCCACCGCGGATGGCCACGCATCTGCGAGATCGGCGGATAAGCGGCGATCGAGAGGGGGTCGAAGGCGTTCTCCTGTAGGGATGAGTTTTCCTCCCTACATGTCAGCACCTCAGCGTCTTTGGGGTTGCGAGGCGTCTGTTGCGTTTGACCTGTCATTCCTTAGTACACGCATGATGTGGCATCCCGTATCCCTTGCGGCGTTCAATCACCATATCGGAGGTGCATCGGCGGGAGTCGTAGATGCTTTTGGCAGCAATTGAAGTGTCGTTAAGAGCAGAGAGGTCGCTGCCGGGAACAGCGCGCCGGTGATGCCCGGATTTACCCTGGCATGATGATTCCTTTTCGGTCCCCAGAGATGCAGCCACGGGAGGGACACGGCGTGGATCTTCGTCAAGCGGCGCAGACTTCACTGAGCGCCTGCCCGTGATCGCTACTGTCTCAACCCGGGGATAGTCTAGGTCAGCACGTGTCTGAAGCCACAGGCTCATGACGTCTTGGCACAGCCCTATTACTGGTCAGCTGATGGGCGCTTGTGACGAGAGCTTGCTAAAGGCTCCTATCTCACTTGCAGGGTGTGACGGGCATACTGACCGAGCCGATCGGGGGAAAGATTCATCCATGTGACAGGCTGAGAGGGCGCGGTGGTTCGGGTTTCTATACGTGGGTGTCGAAGAGACATCAGCGGTACTGCTAGGAACATCAGAGGTAGTGGGGGAGTCGAAGTGGAGTTGTAGGGGGCGCAGCAGGGGGTATCCAGGGAGTAGGCTAGCCGTATCGGATGATGAGCTTGAGGTGTGATTCCCCAGACGCCTCCAGCAGGTGGCGGAGGGGTTGGGTAGGTCGCTCTGCGACACAGCACCTGCCATCGACAGCGAGATCGGCGTAGCTCTCCAGGGTGTACATGTCAGGCATACTCATGTGGGCCGGGGTAAGGCGTGTTGAGTGGACGCAGCCGGTAGCGACAGGTGGACCCGCGGGTACGGATGCTGTGAGTGGAGAGGCGGACGCGTCCTTCGCTGTGTGCCTGCCATGGCTCCATTCGACGTCGGGGCCAATAACACACCTGCCTGGCTGCTCTGTCAGATAGCCGACTGCGCTGGCATCTCCATACCCCGGGCGTCCGAGTACAATGAGGGTATCTTCTCTCTGACCTGTCGTGTATACCAAGAGGGGAGCGCGTCTGAACCGGTTTACGGGCACGCATACGCCAGGTAGGCGGTACCCCTGGGTATCCGACGATTGTGACAGGTGGTAACATTTGCTAACAGCTTCTCACCTGAAGACTCGGGGCACAGCCGTTGTTTATGGCTCTTGCTCAGGAGACTCCAGATCGCGTACATCCGTACGGAGGTGTGTACTCGGTGTCCCATTATGATAGCACTCAATGATCTGTCCATGTCAGGCGTACTTGGGACATAGGCGGGGGCGGGCGCGGCCTCATCGTCCCCTTGGCGCGTGCACGACCGGGGGGGGGGGGGGGTTAGGGGGGGTCAAATGCCACCCTTTTACGTGGACAAACACGATTTTTCAAAAAACCGGCGCAGAGGCCCCAAAGCCCCCGTAAACCCTCCAAACCCCCCCAGATCGGTCCGGAAACCCATCGAACCCCACTTTTCCACCATTCCGGGCACCTCAGGTGCCCGAATTGGGGTACCTAAATTTTGTGCCACCGTTTGGTACCGTACAGTGCCACTGTGTGGGAGGTTGGAAAAGAAAATGCCCCAACACACCACATCTGAGGGTTGCAATGCATGTTGCTTGCCAACCACGTCATCCGGTGGGTGTCAGGCGCTATGTAGGTGGCATTAGCCAGGTCTTCGATGAGTTCTGGCTTGTATATGTACCTCCCTGCCACCATGCACCGGGAGGCTGCCTGTAGGTACGGAACAAGTCCAGATGGTCGTGTGATTCCTGTGCAGCAGTGCTCCACAACCGGGATGTGTTGACAACGACTGTTGCAACACGAGCTGTACATTCCGGGAACACACGAAGTGCGCTGTCGTGGTACCCATTGTGCCAGAATTGGTAGTTGCTGCGGTCTACTTTGCCTGGCCCAAGAGCACTGGTACTGAACGGTGCAATATGCGTGGCGAGGTGAATGCAACGGAAGGGCGCAAAGTCAATACAGCTCTCGGATGGCGGGTGGTGGTGCCACTAGTGTGTGACGTTCACTCGAGGATACAACGCATCACAATGAATCAGCAACCGTGGACCGAGTACAATACGCTCTCTGTGGCTGGTGTGGGGGACAAAGGCAGTGCCTGTGCCGCAGGCAGGGAGGTACATATACAAGCCAGAACACATCGAAGACCTGGCTCATGCCACCTACATAGCGCCTGACACCCACCGGATGACGTGGTTGGCAAGCAACATGCATTGCAACCCTCAGATGTGGTGTGTTGGGGCATTTTCTTTTCCAACCTCCCACACAGTGGCACTGTCCGGTACCAAACGGTGGCACAAAATTTAGGTACCCCAATTCGGGCACCTGAGGTGCCCGGAATGGTGGAAAAGTGGGGTTCGATGGGTTTCCGGACCGATCTGGGGGGGTTTGGAGGGTTTACGGGGGCTTTGGGGCCTCTGCGCCGGTTTTTTGAAAAATCGTGTTTGTCACCCCCATTTGACCCCCCCTAGGGGGGGGGGTTTCCTTTATACTCCTGCGTGGTGAGCCCCCGAGAGCCGTGCGGTCACCCACACTGCCTGAGGGTTGCCATCTACATCTGCCGACCACATGGGCACGAGGCGATGACACTTCCTGCCTCCAATGCTGCCATGAAAGGGTCTCCCGTCTTCGAATGTTGGACGCCTACATGCAAAGGAAAGTGTCATCTCCGAATACCGAGTAGTCACACACAGGAGAGTGTCTCCTCCAGACGCTGAGCGTTCCCATACCCAAGGAGGGCGTTGCTGACGAATGCCGAGCGTTCCCACATGAAGGAGGGGGTGACCCCTCCAGTCGTCGAGCGTTCACATACCAAAGGGGGCCTCTGAACGCCGAGCGGGCTCTTCAAATCCAACTCCTTGTCGCGGAGATCCGTATTCGAGGGAAGGCACCACTTCCTTGTGTCGGGAACAGGATATGTGAGGGCGTCTCCTCATTGCCTCGGGCATTTGCGCGTCAGGAGGGCGTCACCTCCGTGCCTCGGGAATTATGAGGTGTGAGGCCGTGCCGGGGCCAGTTGCTCCTGTTGACTAGCAGAGCCGGGCGCCTGTTATGGGGCCGGTTGCTCATTACATGCTGACCAGCAGAGCCGAGCGCCTGTTAAGGGGCCGGTCGCTCACTACACGGTCGTTAGTAGAGCCGGGCGCCAGCGAAGGGGACGGTTGCTCATCACACGCTGACCAGCAGAGCTGAGCGCCAGTTAAGGGGTCGGTTGCTCGCGACACGGTCATTGGCAGAGCCGAGCGCCGGTTAAGGGGTCGGTTGCTCATCTCACGCTGACCAGCAGAGCCGAGCGCCAGTTAAGGGGTCGGTTGCTCACTACACGGTCGTTGGCAGAGCCGAGCGCCAGTTAAGGGGTCGGTTGCTCATCTCTCGCTGACCAGCAGAGCCGAGCGCCGGTTAAGGGGTCGGTTGCTCACTACACGGTCATTGGCAGAGCCGAGCGCCAGTTAAGGGGTCGGTTGCTCGCTACACGGTCGTTGGCAGAGCCGAGCGCCAGTTAAGGGGTCGGTTGCTCATCTCTCGCTAACCAGCAGAGCCGAGCGCCGGTTAAGGGGTCGGTTGCTCACTACACGGTCGTTGGCAGAGCCGAGCGCCAGTTAAGGGGGTCGGTTGCTCATCTCACGCTGACCAGCAGAGCCGAGCGCCGGTTAAGGGGTCGGTTGCTCACTACACGGTCATTGGCAGAGCCGAGCGCCAGTTAAGGGGTCGGTTGCTCATCTCACGTTGACCAGCAGAGCCGGGCGCCTGTTTATGGGGCCGGTTGCACACTACACGGTCATTGGCAGAGCCGGGCGCCTGTTTATGGGGCCGGTTGCTCATCACACAGTCATTAGCGTTAACGTGCGCCACAGTGGGCGCGATGTGCATCCGAATTCAACTTATACCATCTGTACCTAGGGAGGAGTCGACCGTGATTTAGGTATCACAAGAAAGGGGGGTAGTTGGGGGGTAACGAGAACGTGGCTAGCCTCCAAAACCGTCCATGGAGAAAAACTATTTGGTTCTGTACCGAGGTACGTTGATCGAACCAAATGCGGGTTCTCCAACCCGGTCGTGGAGGTTGACTAGCCGATAATAAAAGAACCTTCAATTCCGGCTTTCCCTCAAAATGTGGGTGCCTGCATTGAAAGTTACCTTTTTTTGCCGTATTTTTTGCAGCACAAACGCCACATGGCTTTGTTCGCCTTTTCCGGGGTCTTTTGGAGTGAAAGCGTCCTCCGGCTCCACCATATTCTGGCATCATTATCGGAAAACCCGCCACCCACCCCCACAAAGGAAACTTGGGGAACGGCCTGCTGCCCCGTTCCCCTCATGTTTCCCTTGCGTTGACGCTTCCACCACCCGAGCTTTGATTGTGGGTGGAGCACATGTGGAACACAATAGAACTAAGACACAGGGGGTCTTCGCTGGTCGTTCTGATTCGTTATTCTTCGTCAGTTTTCACCGCGTTTCCTTAGGAAATGCACCAAAATGCACTGACAATCACCCTGTAGCGAAGATCCCCACACAGAGAAGAAGCGGGGTCGGAAACACCCCGACATTTTGACGCGCCATGCATGTGCTTGAATCATTGCCACAGAGGTATGATCCTGTTGTGAGGGGGGTCGGACCGGCTGACCCGTCTCTCGACAGGCCAGATGTTATTTGTTGCTGTATCGGCCCATCACACCCGGCAGCGGGTTTGCGTTTAAGAAATGCCATCTTATTTCACAAATCCTGTAAAATACACACGGGAAGAAAAATGCAGAAAATAAAGCCAAAAAAAACGGCCGGTATACAGGTCGCGGGGGAAAACAAAATGGCATCGTGTGTTAATGCGGGCGCGCTGTTCATGTCTTTCCAACACTGCACACTGTTTGACTGTTCGGCAACCCACGAAATATACCTCCCCGTATTCACGCGCAGGCATGTTGCAGCAATAACATGTGATCGGTGCTGCGGAACCTGCTGTGCAGGTCGAAAGGGTGTGACATGATGCTGCTGGTTGGCGAAAGGGTCACCTGCACACCGCCAGAGTGACGTGTAAGCTGACCCGGGTAGTGACGTACACAGCCTTGTTTTTACACCAGCAAACATACATAGCCCCTCCCGGTGCGATTGCTTCTTTTTCTTCAAAATAAAGTACAACTGGAGTTTCGTGAATCATCATTTTCGCGGAGATAGATACACGAAAGGTGGAGCGGGAAGAAGGAAGATGATGGGTCTGTGGGGGGGCGGGCGGGAGAGACGGCTGGTTTCTTGTATATATTCCCCCCCCCCCCCTTTTTCGTTGATCGCACGACAACACGCACGAAATCAAATTCCAAAAAAAACATACCGCCCGGTGGAAAAAAGTGGGGCGTGCTTTTGATTGCATTCACATATCTATGTGACGGCAATCACCCAACAGTCCCCCCGACCCCATCACTGCGTGACTGTCTCAGCCACCGATGGGCCACCTGCCACTCGGATATGGCATCACTACAAGAACTCGCATATGTGGGGAGTGAGGCAGAACAGAGATAGAGCGAGATAGGGGACAGTGAGTGACTTCCTGTTCGATGCCGGTCCGAAAACCAACAACAAGTGCAGACGCTCTAAGTGCAATAAAGGCGAGAGCGAACTCGGCAAAGGAGGCAAAGGGGAAAATGCTGTTGGTTGTGCGCCAAATCCGGACAGGAGCCCTGTTGCAGCAAAAAGAGGTGACAACCTGGCACAGCTTGACACAGGTTCTTCCAGAGGTGTGCGTTCGCCCTGTGGGTATTCGTCCCCCAAGAAACTGTGTATTCGTGCAAATCTGAAAGGGAAACAAAGAGAAGAGCCGAAGGGTATTCGTCGATCGCGAGAACACCCCACACGCCTGTCATGAAGCGTGGTGATGTTCTGCAAGGATCTGCACTGGCACAGTTTCCTGCGTTGTTGCACAACTCTCAAAAAATATACTCAAATTTGCCAAACCACACGGTGGCCTTGTCAGGGCTTTGACCAGGCTGTCCCTGGTCAAGAAAGGGCCTGATCAGTGACCTGGTCATGACCAGGGTACAGGGTAAACAGAGCTGCAACCCTGGTCAATGACCAGGGCCTGTTCAATGTTGGCCTGGCCAACCACCTGGTCAAAACCGTGACTTGGCCACCGCGCATGGCAATGCAAATTTTCCCCCGCCCCCGCCCCCCAAATATAGAATCGTGCTCCTTTCGGGTTATTGTAGACACCCTGTCCAGCAAACTGTGGGAGAACAGCTTTGACTGGACCATACATTCGTCGTTGTCGACGACCAGTCAGTAACTTGCATAATGACTCCTGCGAGCGGAATCGGAGCTGTTTTTGTAGTCCGGTGAGAAATCGGTGTGAGGCGAGCTGGGCCATTCTCCACCGGACATATGGATCTGCTAGTCACTGTCACAGGGGCGGTACACTCGTCCAGCTGAGAGGGATTCGGTCGAACTCGGAAGAGTTCTTGAAGACATCTCGGCATTACGTCAGGGGCCTGGGAGAAAATGCAGAAGACAGAAAGGGGACGGCCAGCGAAACTTGCGTTCAAAGGGGGTGATTTTAGAGGATCTGTACAGCAGGATTTGGAGCACGTGTCAACCCTGAACCCTAAACCAACCCCCCCCCCCCCCCCCCCACATTTCACTTCTTGTGGAGCTGTGCAACAACGACTTTGGCGACTTGGGCAATTTGGTGGGTCATAACCAGGGTAACCAGGTTTCAGGCTCCAGGAAGGTCAAACTAATGCCCTGATCCAACAAACAAAGAAAAAAAATGACAGCCGCCACTGTGGAAACAGGCCCTGCTGGGGAGAGAGCAACAGGAAAGCGCACTCATTTCGCTTTTGGGTAGAAGCACCCCTGTCCAGCAACTTGTGAGAAGATATTCGGACTACTTGTTGAGTTCACACTTGTGTCTCAAGGCTGTGTTGAGGCCCGTGTGGAGTGGCATGAAGGTGCTAATCCAAAAGCTCCGGTTGTATGTTTTCCTTCGTTACTTCACGACTTTCACCACGTTTTTGTCGCTCGTAACTCGTAAGAACTACGCACTGATGGGGTCCTGAAGCGGCACACCAACAACTGCCTTCTCGGAACGCAGGCCTACCTACTCTTTGTGCACACCACCCCGATCCATGGAGATGGAGTGATCCAGCCCCTCTATTGTTGACACTGACAGGCACCATCCTGTTGTGGTACAAAATGAAAAATATAGGGGCAAAAGCGACTCGCAACTCGCTGCGAGCAGTGCACTTTCCGCCTTGAGGTGTTTCCCCCCACATCAGATCGAGCGGGGCTGTGGCTTGCCATTGGTGCAGGATGACCTCTGGTGCTGGCGAATGCATGCCTTGTGTGTTCAATCGCAAGACATCTGGGCCAGACTGCCGATGATTGGCGAATGGCTGTGGATCAAATTCGCAGGGTAACAAGGTCGACTGAATTTGTGGCCGCCAGAGAAGAGAGGGGAAATAAAAGGGAGGGGGCGGGGGAAGAAGAAAAAATACGGATGAAATGTTTGCGGAGAGAGCGGAAAGGAAAATAACGAGAGAGGGAGCGGCTGTGTGATGTGTGATGTGTGTGGGTGTGTGGAAAGGGCCTTTGCACCGTGCCACGATGTGTACGCCTGTGCCACTTTTGCTGGCCAGAAGCCCCGTGTACATGATGTTCTTTGGTGGCAACAGTCACAGGCACTGTGAATGCTTGCGTCATCTTATTCACTTGTCCATGACAACCCGGCGGCAACCCTGTGGTTGCTCGGCACGTCTCTCGCAGTGCGGCTAGCAACACCACTGCGAGGTAACACGACTCGCGGAGCGGGTGACATAGTGAGCTGATCATGCATGCACAGTTTCCAGCCAGGCAAACTAAAACAGAGTGCGCTGTGCGTACACCATGGTTTTCGGCCCTCCACACAAACTACCGTATCAAGCAGGCCAGTTGATGTGGAAGTCGCCATTCACCTCGCGAGCTCCACCAAGGGTAGCATGGCAACATCCACAAGCCATGCTATGACGGTGATGTGCGTTGCGCGGGATCTGGAGAGAGAGAGAGAGAGAGAGAAAACTTGTTTTGTAATGTGTTTGTTGCGTGAGGCGACGCTACGCTATTGCGTCCAAGAGAGGGAGGGGGAGAGGGAAGAGAGTTGATCCACGCACGAGGGTGGGTGGGTGGGTGTGGGGGCGGGGTCGAAAATAGAAAGTGGTACGGTTGTTGGAGGGGTGGGTGTGGAGGCTACCCCTCATTTTTCCAACCCAAAGAAAAGCAAGGGGGTCTTCGCTACGGGGTGGTCGTCAGTGCATTCGAGTGCATTTCCAGTTGAATTGGCTGAAAACTGACGAAGATTGACGAAGGATAACGACCAGCGAAGACCCCCCAAGGGGGAAAATGGGAAAATGGGGGGTGATGGTGGTGGTGAGGTCGGGGCTTCTTTTGCTGCCCCACCCCACCCCACCCCACCCCGAAAGAACAGTCTGGGAACCACGTAGTAAATATATCGGGGCGGGAACCTCATTTTTTTTGAATGGATTTTAAATTCCCTTCTTTGGAGGAATACGGCCACAGCCCCTCCCTCGGGGCTGCGAGGTTTGCTCCCCATAAACGCAGCTCCGAGAGACCCGTGGGACCGGTGCTCATTTGGCAGCGGGCCTTTGGCTAACAATGCTGCGGACAGTGATATTGCGCGTCGGTGATGTCGGCGAACAACTCCTGGCGTATGGTATTCCCAAAAATATGAGCCACCGGGTCCGTAACCCGAATCTTTCTTCGCCCGTACCCCAAAGCCTTGGAAGGGCTAACCCATTTCTGGAGTGTCCTCGTGATCCGGCGAGGGGGCGCGGCGACAGTTTGAACGTTTGGGATTGGCTCTCGCGTTGCGGCCTCTTCAGGGACACTGTGTGGTGCCAGTTCGCTAAACCCTAAACTACAATGTGGAACAGGGGTGGAAAAAAGTGGGGGACTATTTTTTTTCGATGTTTACAACGACAGCACAGGGGTGGCATTCCTGACACCCCACATCTGTTCTCCCGCAGGCTGGCATTGGAAGGCGACCTTTGCCTCCCCCATCTGCAACCGCTCCGAGGTGGCTTTCTTTGCTCAGTTTGTGTGTTTTTTTTTGGGGGGGGGGGGTTTTCGCTCAGAAGTGCAGAAAAGTGAGAAAAGGCGAGTCACCTCACAACACTTGGCTTTGACGTGGCACAGTTTGACACACAGCGACACAGAGCGCACGCCCCCGTTGGTGTATCATTGCCACGATATATTGTTTGTCACGCTGGCGCTTCTACACATACAAAAAATAACGCCGAAATATTTTTCCTGTTCGGCAGTGTTGTGTATCGAGTGACAGCTGCGGTCGGTCGCTTTCCGACCCACGGAGTGTGCATCTTAAGAGCATTGTACGGCCGCTCTACTTGCGCTCGAGCAGGCTTGAATACGGTTGAGCGACCTGTGACGGGGCAGGTGATATGGGTGCTATGGCTGTGCTGTGGGGTGACCACAGGTGACTTTGACAGAAGGCAGGGGTATTGTTTTACTCAACAGTAGTTAACCCCCGGACGGGTCATCAGCAGGTATGCACAGCACAAAGCTTCAGCCCCATGGCAATACGGCCCCAGGCATACTCTGCGACGATGGATGGCCCAGATGTTCACTCGCAGGTTTCGAGGTTGCCACAGCTGCACACAGCACATGTGGCATCGAAATTGCGTTCCTGGAGCAGGCGCCTGACCTCAGTGGTACTTTTTGTTGTGTCGGCACTGATCTTGTCAAAGGCTGTCTGGGCCGCGTCCCACTGGCGCTGCATGATGTTGACGAGCACGTCATTCCAAGCGGCGTACGAATTCTGCTTCGCCTCCTCCAGCTCATACATCCACTCGTCTGAAGCGACGCCGTTTGCCTTCACCACCTCTGAGATCACGACAGGTGTAGTGAAGGGCGACTGCGCAGTTAACAGCACTGAAAGGTGGTTGTAGACAAATGAGCTGGCGCATTGCTCGAAGATGCTCTTGTCAGTGACAAGACTCACGGTGTGGCGGCGGGCGTAGCGCTCCAGAAGGTATAGCCAGGTGACGCAGCGCCCGATGGTTGAGTAGCGCATCATCGAGTCCGTCCCGATGTGCCCGGCGAGCACGACGCCCGACACGGCAGCCGAGGACACTGTCAGACCTTTCTCCGACAGGCCTGCAAATAGGCCACAGCCCATCGAGAGGGCGGTCTCTTTGTAGGAGTGGTTCGGCTTCGCACCGTTGAAGGTCACCACGACGCGGTCGCCAGAAAAGGTCTCGGGCAGCGCACGGTGCGCCACACACATGTCAGTGATGAATGTAATGTAGTTGCGGTGCATGTCGATGGTTGCGCTTTCCTTCCCACGCACCGTCTCCTTGTGGAAGTTGACAATGTTGACCAGCAAGAAGCTCATCTTCTTCTGCAGCAGGGACTGTGCCAGCGCCTTGCTGGCAGACTTGAACCCCACGACGGTAGTATGACATGTGGCCTGTGAGACACTGCCGGAATGCCGCGTGGTGCGGGCACGGCTGCTCTGCGGGTAAAGCTCTTGAACATTTTCATGTTCTCCACGAGCACGTTCATGGCAGTCCGCATCACGTTCACTTCTGTCAGCATCGATGCGTTCGAAGGGTACGGTGATATGCTATCGAGGTCAATCTGCGACACCGCAGAGATGTCACGTGCAAAATGCGCAAAGGGCCGCGCAAGGACCGCGTTGTACAATACAAAGATCAATACGCCCACAAGGATGATGGCTGTGACAACGATCAGAGATGTGCCGTTTCTGCGTTCCAGGTTGTCCTGTGTCACCTTGTCCTGTGCGGCCACCACTGCATTCATCTTCTCTGCATTTGCCTGCGACTCACGCACAATGTCCTCCTGCGGGAGCATGACAGCCTGCATGCTCCTGATGCTGTACTCCTTGACACGAGGATCGATCTGCTTGTCTGTGTACAACGCGAAGGTGATCTCCTGGTCGGGGATCCAGCGCGCATCGTCTGTCCGCATCAGCTCCTGCACCTGGTTCACAGACAGTGTTTGGTTGTGCACACGCAGGTCGTCGATGTGTCCTGTGTACTTGTGACCGATGGAGCAGTTCTGCGTCACTGAAGTCATCGGCACACGCTCGCCCATCGGACTCTTTGTGCGCCGCACACCGTCCACGTACATCGCACAGTAACCCATGGAACGCCGGCGTGCGAAGCGCACCGCTGCAGTCAGGAAGACCCACTCACCGACAGGCAGGTTGCGCACCGCAGCTGTGCGGCACCCGTACGACACGATGGAGATGACAACAGACCCGTCTTCGTACACACGCAGGTTCGTGTCCGGCGTCACCGAGTCCGCGAAGATGATCCCCTTCCCGTCCGCCTGGGAACGCTTGACCCACACAGACACGCTGTAGTCGCTCTTCATGAACACCTTCTCACGCACCACTGGCTCCCACCGCTCGCCCTGCACGCTGGGGCGGGCGTTGCGCTGCGTCACAATCACATCATCCACCCCGCCCCACGGCATGGTGTTGTTGTAGTAGTCCAACGTGCTCTGGTACCCCACCACACCGCCCACACGCCGCCGTGCCACACGCGGCACACGCTGCGTCAGGTACGGCGACACACGCACCGCCCCCGTCCCGTCGAGGTACAGCGCCTGCCCCCGCCCGTTGTGCCCCGTGTCGAACCGGACGCACCCCGACCCGCCGCCCTCGCACTCCGTCCACGCGTCCCACACGTGCCACCCCGCCTCGCCCACCGCACCGTCGAAGGGGAACCACATCCACTCTGTGCGGTACCCGCGGTAGTAGTCGCGTGCACGGAACGTGTCCACAATGACCTCCCCGTCTGCCCGCTTTGCATCCAGACGCCCGTACTTCGACAGCAAGAAGTGTGCGTATGCGTTGAACTCCCATTCGAGCGAGTCAAACAGTGTGAACAGCTGGAAGCCGCGCTGTGTGCCCGTGCCAGTGACAAGGTCGCCGTAGTAGTCCGCTGTCCGCCACATGTCATTGTTGTCTGTGAAGCCAGTCATCACCGTGCCGTCCTCTGTGTGCATCACGTAAGTCATATTTTGCGCCAAAGGACTGACAACTTTGTCGCTCGACACCACCTCAGTGAGACTATACGCCAGCTGGTCCGCAGGCAAGGACACAACAGCGACACCCTTCCCCGCGACACTCATCGTGCGGGTCAGGAAAGGAGCATTGAGCTTGTCCTGCCCATCGTCAGCCGTGATGGGGATGACCTGGTACTCCCCGATATATGACTGGGAGTCGTAGTCCCAAGAGTGGTGCACTGGATCGCGGTCCATCTCAACGACAGTGGAGAACTCTGCGGGGAGGTCTGTGAACCACAGACGGTTGAAGGGGTCGTACACAGAGCGGTCAACTTTCACGGAATTGGCCACCCACATCGGGTGCAGGTAGGGCTGGTTCGTATCGCGCAGCGTGAGCTGGGTCCCGTTCAGCATGTCTGCACTGGGGTCGTTCTCGACGGAGAACTCATCCCAATACCACCCGTCGTGCATGAAGACTTGCGCAACGATGCCTGTTGTGAAGCGTCTGATATCCTTGTACTTGCGTGCTGTCACGATGCTGTTGACGCGCGTCTTCCAGTTATCGTACGTCGCAATATCATTCCCGAATGGAGCGAACGCCCTGATGATACCAGCGTGGAGCTTCTCCTGCTTCCCGATGTTGTCGGCGGTGGCATACAGAGAGGTGACTGCGGTCTTGAGGTACAGTGACGTCATGTCGCTGGTGATCTTGGTCTCACGGTCTCCCAGGACCTTGATAGCCTCCTCTTTGTTCTCACGCTGTGCCTTCTCCGCGGCCTTGCCTGCACTGTCCGCAAGTATGAAGGTCACAATCGCGAGCAGCACAGCCAGCGAGGCGGACAGCAGTGTGGACGACAGCCCCAGCGGGATGCCGCGTGCTGCAGGCAGCTTGATGGAAGTCATGCTGCCGTGCACCACCTGCACGGTAATGGCGATACACATGAGCGCAATGGCCGCCACACCTATCACCGCAACAGGATCCTCCATCAGCGCCTTCGTGTCGGTGTCCACAGTCAGCTCCGCCACAAACTCCACAGGGGCAGGCGTGTCGTTCCACATGACAGGTGCAGGCTTCCGGAATAAGACGGTTGTTTCATACGTGAAGTTGGCAACCTTAGTGGCACTCTTCACAATGCTTTCTGCCCAGGCCCCCGACATGCCCCCTGATTTCATGGAGCCCATTGGCAGTTGGATGCCGTGAGCAACGCCGTGCAAAAGTCTGCCGTCGGGGTTAACCCACGCACGCACGCCTGCCTTCATCATGTGGAACGCGTAGTCGGGGCGTGAACACCGCCAAGAGCTTTGTGGGGGCGCAAATGCAACGATACGGCCACGCACAAGATCAACGTTCCATTTGTCGAAGTCACACAGGTAGTCCTTGTTCGGGAATTGGCTGACATCGATGAACAGGATCTTCTCCTGCAGGGGGAACTCCATGACGTCCATCATGTTGTTGTGGGGCCGCATCGGGAGCAGCTCAGGCTGCCACAGGCACCCCAGCTCCTCTTCCGTGTCTGGGTTGTGCATCATGAGGGGGCACCCGGTGCACAGCCGCTTCGCAGGGTCGGGGTTGCTGAGACAAATGCCATCGCTCAGGAACCACCAGGGGCAGTTGCCGCCAGAAAACTCTGACAAGTCTGCCACCTCCAGGTTCGCACGCGGCTTGTCTGCGCCACAGTGGTACACGAACTTCCCGCGCACCTCGCCTGTTGCTGCCTTCAGGAGCTTCAGGATGGGCAGGTCCTGTGCATCAGCCTTCGCCTGCATCATCACAACGTCCTCGATGTCTTTCGATGACGCACGAAGCCGCCACGGGAGGTTGTCGTAAAGCCCGTTGTTGAATGTGAACATGAAGACCGACAGCTTGTTGCCCAACTTGCGCTGCACACGTGCACCACCGGCAATCCCACCGCCACACCCAAACGAATCCATGTAGTTGTAGAAGCCGATGGTGTCCGTCAGGTCTGCATCCCCGTAGTCGGATGTGCTGCACCCACCGCCACCCGTGTGCGTCACCACACGCATCTCCTTGCCGTTGTACGGGCTGGCAATGTCCATGTTCGACTCCTCGATGTAGGGCGTCTTCTCCATCCCACCGACGCAGTGCTGCAGCCCGATGTACTCAGCAGGCACACCTGACGTGAACTCGAATGTGTACGCACACGGCCCGCACAGCTCGCTGCGTTTGATCCAGTTGTCGAGGTCGCAGAAGACATCTTGGTTGTCACGATTTTGCTCGATGAGGTTGTAGTCGCCATCCCACCGCCGCTGCATCAGATCAGAGAACTGCGGGTTGAACGCGTTGATACACTCATACATGTCGTAGTGGCACTCAGGCACGCCTGCCAGCACCGCCGTGCTGAGGGCTGATACCCATAGCACCCTGGTCTGCATCGTGCCCCGATCAGTATCCTGCTCTGGTGGTGCATGGTATAATGTGTGACGTGCCCGCCCCAACACACAGTCTCTCCCCCTTGCCCAACTGGTTCCGCAAACCACGACAGCCAGAATTACTTCCGTGTTCACACCGGGATGGCGCCATAACAACCCGTGCAAAATATATTGGACTGCAAAGATCGACGATTCCACATAGCTTCAGCGTTAGAGCAGTCCAGCTCGGGTAGAGGACGCGCGGCTGTCCTGAGGGCCGCGACAAACACGGCATGCAAACAGACATTACTACACTACCTGTGCACGCTTCCGCATTGCGCAGGGTTAGGGTATTGGCGCATCGCAGTCTGGGCTAGCGTTCTCTCTGAGTTGCTGCACATGGATATGCTGGGCACATTTCAAAGTTTGTTCGCACCACAAGGCAGCAGCCGGTGAGCTGCACGAAGGTGGCAGCCGAAACAAAACGGGGAGGGGGGCGATGGGGGTTCGTGCAGGAGCAGCCATGGGGGAAAACGGAACGGGGCACAGAGCAAAGGCTACACCCCTTGACAGTTACACGGAATCACAGGGATTGAAACGCCCCCGCCCCGCTGGGCATCAGGGTTCTGGCGGGGCACGCACACACCTCAACCTGTGGATGATTGGCCTTTGCAACCAACGCTATCACACAGCAGTTCTGTGTTCCAAAGGAATAACACACCGCCCCACCGCCCCCACTCTTCCCCAGGGAAAGCGTGGATAGAATATCGCCGACGGAAAGTGCATAAATTGAGTTCTTTCTTTCATTGCCGCATCACCCCTTTGCTTGCTCTTCCGATCCGAACGCCTCCCATGAGCAGCATGCACCACCTTGCTGCTACTACTCTGTTATACGGAGCCCATCTGCCGGCTCACACAGCACAACACCGATGCGCCTCAACCACCATCCACAACGGGATCCGCCACGCGTTCCGGGCACTCCTGGGGGTCGGGTAGGGTGGGGTTGCACGCCGCAGCCTCGCTCGCGCCCTCCACTGCCGCTGCTCCACCCCCGTTGGCCATCAGTGTGTCGAACGCTTGCACGAACAGATGCACACACCCAAGCCTCCGCGAGGATAGGTCGCACACCTCGATACGGCGGAGGGGCGTCGCCCCGCCGTTGTCCACCGCCCACGACAGCACTGCCTGCAGTACAGCATGGCGGGCGCTGTACTGCTCCCTCTCCTTGATGTCGGAGCCTTCCTTCCAATGCGTGAATATCCCACCGCTGATCGCCGGCAGTGCGCACGACGATGCTCCCAGGCGGGAGGCAGCCGCAAGGCTGCGGCAAACCGCCTTTTTGATCTGCGGCCTCACGATGCGGAAGGTCTTGTCGGCGATGGGGTAGTCGCTCCATATAGGCCCCACCGCATGCACGATGTGCCGCACGCCGCGCTGGCGCAGCCCTCCGGCGGCAGGCTGCACCGCAGCCTGGCAGGTGGGGACGGCCCGGCCGCGGCACTCGCCCCCGTCGTCGTCCCACCACAGCTTCTCGGCGTGGGTCACTGTGTCCGGCTTGCATGCGTTGCGCAGCGCGCCCGAAACACCCCCATCCATCGGCATGAAGCTGAGCGTGTTTGCGGCGTTGACTATCACGTCCGTCCGCATCTGGGTGATGTCTGCTTCGCAGACATTCACGGCAATGCCCCCCGCCTGCACTGTGCGGAGAATCCGCCCTGGCTGGGAATCGCCAACCTCTGCCGCATGCGTGCTCCCAGTGCTGGTGCTGCTGGCGGTGGCACTGCTGCGGTGCGACAGCGGGACGGAAGCGACGCGGGACAGCGAGGGGGGCCCTGGCGCCCGGCCTTGCCGTGAGGCTGTGGTGGGCCCGGTGGCTCCGGAAGCTGTGCGCTTGGGTGTGCTGCCGTACACCAGCTTGCTGCGGTGCATCGGTGGGGGGGAGCGGGGATGGGGGGGGGGGGGGGTGTAGGGCTGAGTGTGCCTGCGCAGCAAATAGGAGAAGGGATGGGGAAGACAGGGGGGGAGGGGGGGGGGGGGGGTAGGGGTGGGTCACTGGGGGAAACATTGGTCAATTTTTGAGATGTGCGTTTTTGACCCTAAAAAGGTGATTCTGGTGGCAGAAAGTGCCCAATATACTCCGGAAACTCAATTCCGCCCACTCCCAGGGGGTGGTATGCCCCCGACGATGCCGTTTTTAGCAATCAAAATTTTTGGGACAGAACTTGTACCTGGGCTGCACTCCACAGGACACATCAAGCAGAGCAAACACATCTCAACCTGCCAGATGCACAGAAGAACTGTTGTCTTTGATTGTTCTGAAACATAACAGCTTCTCGGTGCCCTCCAGAGGCCAGAAGGCAAGCCAATGCGAGGTGATTGCACCAGGAAAAGTTGTGGGAGAAGTATGGTACAGTTCGTGTCCCGTTTGACGCTGTTCTTCGGGAGCTTACGGCGGCTGGGTCTGTGGCACGGTGCATCCGTTGCCAGGGAGTGCGCCCTTGGGTGTGGTGCCTCACCTGTGAGCATGTGGCACAGGAACGCCATCCGAGAGCCCCTCAGATGCCTCCTCTGATGGGAGGCAGCTGACTGGAACATGCACCTGGTACAGCAGGCACGGGTACAAGAAGTGGCCCAGAAATAGCGCTCAGCAGAAGCGCAAGATTTGCCCGTCTCAGCTTCCAGCCCCAACTTCTGCTCAACGATATTGTCGGGAAGTCCTCAGGCATGTCTGCATTGTCAAATTTGAGGCTGATTGGGAGCCACAAATGACTGGATTGAGGGGGTCGACGGAATCCACAGTTGAGATACGGGCCAGTCGCTCAAAGGAAGAGGAAACCAGATCTGATTGCTCTCGCGGACGAGCAAGACGTTAGGCAGGACGCAGTTCATGGACCAGAACTACGGACAGACCTCCTGAGGGCCATCCGGCGCCGCTGGCAGTCACTGAGGGTGATACAAAGGGCAACAGCGGAAATAAGCAGCCTGCACAAATAGCCTCAGGTACAAGTTCTGTCCCAAAAAAATTGGTTGCTAAAAACGGCATCGTCGGGGGCATACCACCCCCTGGGAGTGGGCGGAATTGAGTTTCCGGATCATATTGGGCACTTTCTGCCACCAGAATCACCTTTTGAGGGTCAAAAACTCGTTTCTCAAAATTTGGCCAATGTACACGCTTTTTTAGGTGCAGTGACCCACCCCTAGGCATACTTGTCCCCCCATATGGGGAACCCCCTAAATCTGGGGGAAATATGGGGGGTCTCAAAACCCCGCCCCCATATGGGGAAAAAGGCTGAAAATATGGGGAAAACCCGGTAAAATATGGGGGAATATGGGGGAAATATGGGGCCCATATGGGGGGATATGGGGGTATTCGTGCTGCAACGGGAGAACATCAAACCACTCAGGCACAGACACACACGAAGTGCGCGTCGAAACCGGCCTCATGCCTTGTTGGGGATCCTCCAGGAGTCCGATCCTGGGGAGGTGCGCGCTCGTTCAGGTGTGGCCAGGTCTGGCCCCCCCTGGAAGATCCCCCAGGTGGGTCGCACCGACCTCCTGTTCCTCTCCTGCGCCGATACAGCGGCAGCGGAGAGCAAACGCTTCCCGGTTTGGCGGGGCACCGCAGTGACAGCGGCAGCGATGGTGGACACATACGCACAGACACACATAGCGCGTTCAGGGTTAACAGCTCCTCACAACACACACTCTTGTGTTTATAAGTCCTCACTCTGGTGTGTTTGCGATTGCGAACTGCCCCCTGAGGTCCTTAATTAGACAAGGGAATTCACAAGCAGTGCATTCTGGTGTCAGGCGCTTCCGCCGCTTTTGACCGCTCCGAGCGCCGAAAAGTCGGAGTCGACGCTCGTCACCAGGCAGCTTGACATGTTCAAGCTGCATCTGCCGGGTGGAATGAGACCTGTGAAGGCCAGTACAAGGACTGGCTGCAGGACGCAACTGTTCTGCCAGCAAAGACAGGACTACTGGACAGCATGCTCTGATGACCGCTACTCAGACTTGAAGAAAGTGGCGGTCGGCACTCTCACAGCACCTTTTGTGGTCTGACTCGAGCACTTCAGCCGGGCGTTTCCTCTCTGCAGAAAGCGACGAGGTGAGATGGCTCTGCAAGGTACTAGACGTCCCCTGTCAGTGGCTGACTTCACACCCTGTGAAAAGCAGAACGAAGAGAACTGTTTGCTGACTGCTTCCACCTGAGGAACCCCTGGGTTTTCCCCCATATATCCCCCATATGGGGGAAATATGGGGGAACAGGACTTGAAAAACCCCCCATATTCCCCCCATATTTTCCCATATTTTTGGCCTTCCCCATATGGGGGTACAAGTATGCCTAGGGGGGGGGGGGGGGGGGGGCTTGTTTTTTGCATCGCCAGTGCGGGGTTGGATGGGGGCGGGGGGAGGGGGTCGCATCCGTGTCGTCACCGGCGTTAAAGAAACACCTAACAAAAAAGGGGGCCTTTGCCGAGCGCAGTGCCCGGTACACACGGGCCCACCCCTCTTCTCTAACATATCTGGCCAGATTCTAGCCGGGGGAAAGCGACCCCCACCCCCCCCCCCCCTAGGCCCTTGCATAGCCCCCGATTTTCTGTCACAAAGCCAAATTTTGGCCATTTTTTCAATTTTTGGGTCCAAAATACCCCCCAAAACGCCACCAAATGACTTTTGTGGGTCTCTCCCACCTGTTTCCCACCCTTCCACCCCAATTTTCCAGCTTTTTTGGGGATTTTTTGGGTATTTTTGTGGGGAAAAGCCCCTCCATTAGGGCGCTTTTCTCCTGTTATTCACCCAGAAAATTCACAAATCCACGTTTGAGTATGGTTGGGACCTCAGCACCTAGTTCTGCTGCAAATTCCTGCAGTTCATTCCTTGTCAAGGGATACAGAATCCCTTCTTGGCGATTCTTGAGTCTGACAACGTTGAATTCTGCCAGACTGTCTGCCCGGCTGTCGGATCTCGGCTGCAGTTGAGTGTGCTTGTGCGAGCCCGTTTTCTCGTTCCAGAGTTTTGCCCTGCCATCGTCACCCTGCTGTTTGCCGCCTTCTCCCAGCCCCTGTTCGTCCTACAGACACACCGGTGTCACACATGGGTCTCTTCTGCGGGCACTGCACCTGATGCCATGTTCATCTCATAGTGTGTGCCCACTTTGCCTGTATATGCTAGGGGGGCTACTGCTACGCGACTGTTACTGACCATTTACATATGTGGATACCACTGAAATATTCCGTAGGTTTGACCCGAAAACAGGGTACTCCGCCCAATTTGGGCTCCCGGAATCAATTGCGAGCGGAATTTTTCACTTTGGTGACGATTTTGGCTGATTTTTTGGGTGATTCATGCCCACCCTGGTTACACCCCCTAAAAACAAGGGATTGGTGGGGTTATGGCGGGTCTCCCACGAGAACCCTCTTTCAGACCGCCTCTGGGCGTCACAAGGCCACCAAAACCACTAAAAACCACCCAGGAACCTACCTCAGGGGGTAGCTGTGTGGTTGTGGGGTGTTTAGAGGCCTTCTCCGCCTTTGAAAGTGGTTGCTCAGAACTGGTCCAAAACGGCCCAAATTGGGGGGTCTACTGTTACACTACTGTTACAGACCATGACATGGGCGGATATCATTGAAAAAATCAGCATTTTTGACCCGAAAACAGGGTACTCCACCCATTTTGGTCTGCCGGAATCACTTCCGGGGTGAATTCTTCACTTTGGTGACGATTTTGGGTGATAGTTTGGGGATTTCGTGCAGATTACAGCTCCCAAAAATAAGGGTTTTTTCGGGAAAGTATCAAATTTTTCCACGAGAAACCTCTTTCAGACCGCCTCTGGGTACCATGAGGCCCTCGAAACCACTAGAAACCACCCAGGAACCTACCCCGAGGGGTATCTGTGTGGTTTTGGGGTGCTTAGAGGCCTTCTCTGCCTTTTGGAAGTGGTATTTTTGGACCGTTACAAATCGGCCCAAGAGCGTTACACGAGCGTTACACTTTTTCGGGGGGTTTTCAGGAAAAAAAATGCCAAGTAATTCGAATGGATCGACTTTCCCGAGGGTGTCTGCTATTTTCTCGGATTTTTTCAGTGATCCCCCACTCGATTTTTGGCCAGGTACGCCCATTTTGGTGGAGTTTTTGGCCCAAAATCCAAAAAATCGTGTTTGTGACAGCCCTAAACAGAGATTTAAACAGCCATGCAAGGGCCTACCCCCCCCCCCCCTCCCCACACACAAGCTCTCTTGTGTAGCGCAGTGTTTTGCAGCACCGAGTGAATATTCAAAAATAGCTCTTTGATGACACGGCCACACCTGCTATCCCCCGCCACCCTCAATCCGGCCCCCGCTCTGCGAGGTCTGCGATTGCCTTCGGGAGCCCCCTTGCACCGTGCATCGAGTCGCACGCTTTGTAGAGGAAAGCCTCCAGCTTCGGCTGCGCCGCAGACACCTCCCGGAGGGGGAGCAGGATGCACTCCGCCGTCGCCGCAGCCACAGCGAGAGATGAAGGGCGCGACCTCCTGACGAACTGCCCCACAGCCGTCACCAGCAGCGACACGCCCTGCCGCAGCACGCCCTGCAGAGGCAGCCTCCCCCGCAGGCACCCCCCGATCTCACCGAGGAGACGCTTGACGAGGGGCAGGCTGGCCGGCACCGCCGACAGCCACCCCACCACCGCGAACACCATCAGACACGCCAGGAGTGGGTCTCGCGTGCCGCACCGCCCCTCCGCCAGGGCTGCAGGGAGTGCCTGGCAGGCCTTGACGTGTTCTGGCCCCTCCAAGCCCTCAGGTGTGCCCGCGGCTGCGCCGCGGGCTGCAGAGAGGACAGCTGCTACGGAGGATTCGGGGGTGTCCGACGCATGGAGGCGGCGGAGGTGGCGGAGCAGCAGGGCCCCCACCTGGCGTGTCCGGATCGCCCCTGTCACGCCGACGTGGAGGAGGGCGATGTGCAGCCCGCAGCTCACATAGGGCAGCTGCAGCGCCTCGCGGTGGGCGTGGGTGCTGGCGTCGCCGTCGCCCTTCGGGGGTAGGGCAAGCACCTGAGGTGGCACGTCGCCCAACCCATCCGCCGAGATGTCGTAAACAGCGCGGAGCGCGCCCAGCAGCTCCGCGAGGTGGCCCCAGGAGTGGTACAACAGGCAGAAGAAGAGGTTGGGGCAGTGGTGACCCACACCGCCGGCACGCAGGAGCAGCCCCGGAGACCCCGCCAGCACCGTGGTGACAGGGGACAGCGCGCCGAACACCGGAGGGAGTCGCTTTGGGTCGATGAGGGGAGCTCCCTGCGACCCGTCGCCGCCGCCGTCACCCGCTTCGTCGTCCTCCCCCCCGAGCCGTGCTGCGTATTGCATGAGGTATTCCGTCTGCCTGCCGTATGCCAGGGCAGGGGAGGCTGTCGCCTCCGTCGCGAGCTGCTTCAAATCAGCGGCAAACCGCCCCTCACACCCCTCCCATATCTTCAGGCGCGCGGTGCGCTGCGGGATCTGCAGGGCGGAGGTTGTGCCGAGCAGCTCCCGCGTTGCCTCCGGCAAGCGCGAGATGGGAAAATCCCTCTGTTGGAGCAGAGCGGATGCTGCGGAGAGGAGACAGCCGAGGTGGTGGCGGCTGGCAGCAGCGTGGGGCATCAGCCACGCGATGAGAGAGATCAGGGCATCCGGGTTGGACTGGGAGAGGGAGGTGAGCTGCGGCTTGTCGGATAGCTTTGCGGCGACACGCCTCGCGAGGGCTTCATAGATTGCACCGGGGTCGGCGCCCATCGCGGCGAGGAGCCGGGCGGCATGCCCAGCAGCCTCCCCCGACTGGCTTGCAGTTCCCCCCGCAGGCCCCTGCGAGCTCCTGCCCTGCGCCCCGCGGGGGTGGGGTGGCACAGCCAGCCCCTGCTCCGCTGAGATACGCTGCACCTCCGCAAGCACGTCGGGTGACTCATCGAGGCGGCGGCGGACCTCGCGCGCCCCAGGCTCGCCGACAAGCCATCTCCGCTTGCCGGTGGCGGGTGGCGGTGGCGGGCGCTGCTGTGCGGCGGAGGAAGCGTTGGGTGTGGCGGGGTTAGGACGTCTCGCTGCCCCTGTCTCCCCCATGAGATGAGGGGGGGGGGGTGGGGAGGGGTGTGGGTGGAAGAAGAATCCCCCCCGTCGCCCAACCCCGTGTCCTGTGGGGGGTGGGGGGTATTGAAAGGGGGGGAGGCACTGCTGAGAATAAGGTTTGGGGGTCCGGGACTTGGGACTTGGGACTTGGTTATTCTCAGTCGGACTTGGGACATGGTACGGGAGGGGGTGGCGTGAGGCGACCGGAAACCCGGTTCATTTGCATGTTTGGAGCCCGTGCAGATCGTGATGGGGTCATTTCGGCCTTGTGGCGCCTGCCATCACCCCTGAAATGATGTTGCCAGGCTGGAGGTGACTCCAGTGGTCACACTGACCGGGTCAGACCCTCGGGACCTCATGACTAAGTCACCCACCAGACCAGGACCTCGATCCTGATCAGGACAGAACCCAACTTGCACAAGCTGAGCTCCACCCAGGCCCTGACCTGGTCCAGGACTTTGGTCATGCCAGTGGTCTGAGTGGGTCCCACTGCGGGTCGCCCCCTTGGTCCCTGGGGTCTTGGTCGGACCCCCCAGGGGCCCCAAAATTGGATTTCGGAGTTGGGATTTCCGGATATTCTCCGAACTGTGGTGGGGTCATTTTAATCTGGGAGCTGAGTTTCGTTGGTTGCAAAAAAGTTTTTCTGGCCCCACCTCAAGTGAAAAGGGGCTATTGTAAGGGTGAAGACCAGCCACGGATTTGGGGCTCGGGACTCGGGACTTGGGACTTGGCCATATTCTCAGCATTGGGGGGAGGAGGGGCGAGGGATGCGTAGATGCAGGGGGGGGGGGGGGGGGACAGTGTAGGTATAATACAGGTCCCCAAAATCTGCATCCTGTTTAATACAGTTTAATACAGGTTTAATACAGTTTAAGACAGTTTAATACAGGTTTTGTACACTATAGTACCCTTGTGTGCAGGTCATGGGGGCAGAGGGGGTGTCGCTTCTTTGGAGAGGGGGCCCGGCCTGGAAGTAGGGGTTCTCTACAACACGGCTGAAGATGAACCGACACCAGGCGATGTCGATCATTGCCCTCTCGCTGGCTGAGGACAGGGGAACACCGAGCGCCATCCGCTTCGCCGGTCCTGGGCCGTCAGTCCCCGGGGCCTTCCTCTTCGGGGTGGTGGTGGGGGCGTCCGTGGCCTTCTGCTTCACGGCCTCGGGGGCCTTCTCGCAGCCCCGCAGGTGGCTCTTGAGCCGCGATGCGGACTTCCCCGAGGCGCGCAAGCCACAGTGCTTGCACTTCGTCGCCTCGGTGAACTCACCGTGGCTCCAGCAGGCAGGACGTCCCCCCGACATTTTTCCCAGGTGCAAATTTCTCGGGCGCGCTTCGCGCGCCCGAGACTACGCGGAGATGGCCACTCGCATACGCTCAAGGACTTGCGAGACAGGCACACGCTACAGGGGGGGTCTGGGGGGCGGAGCCCCCCAGCCGCCGGAGGCCACGGTAGTGAGCATCTGTTCCTTGCACGTGTCAACGACTTGCTGCACGAACTTGACAGACAGCTCTTAGACTCAAGGCGGCTCTGCACCGGGGCTGAACATGCTCCCCAGCCAGGAGACCCCATTCCTACTGGTCCCCAGGGAAATCTCCCCCCGCCCCCGCTAAAAGTGACCCCCCAGGGGGCCCAAACTGCGGGGGGGGGTCTTTCATTGTTGTTAGCCCCCATTTAAAACTTTACGTTTTAAACGTTTTAAATGTTTTAAATGTTTTACAGGGGGGGGTCAAATAAACGTACTTAGTACTACTATTCGGCGAACGCGCGGGCCTAAATCGACCTCGCCAGAAAATTAATAAATAGTTTGCGAGCGAATAGACGTACTAAGTACGTCTATTCAACTTTTCCTAAAAACGCTGTTTGCAGGGGCTCTGCGGGGCTGTTTGGTCCACCAGGGGCGCGCTGGCCACTGCTGTCGTCCGTCTCTCACTTCTTCTGCCTTCCGGTCGAGTATCCGCTCTGTTCTCGTCCTACCACTCGCCCCTCATTTGGTTTCGTACCGTTTTGATTTGTATTGCCCCCCCCCCCCCTGGTTGACATTCTTGTTGAGTTAGTGAAAGCATACACAGTTCATCAGAGCTGTCAGCTTCACTGTCGGTGGTTGGTTGGTGCGTTGATGCTTAAAAAAAAGATGTGAAAAAGACAAGCCACAACCAGCACGCCCCAACTTACTTCTTCTTCAAGTTCTTGGGCTTGCTGGGGCAAGTCTGCATGTTGTGCCCAGGCTTCCTACACCCTTTGCAGAGCCTGCGGTGTTTGTTGGGAGTCTGGGTGGTCGGGGACGCTGCGCGCTTCTTTTCGGAGGACTGGGAGGACTGGGAAGGCTGTGTCTGTGTGAGAGAGTTCACACGAACCGGCTTCGCCCATGCCAAGATGCTTGACTGTTGGGTTGGCTGAGACACAACTTTCTTTTGGGTGGACTGCTTCTCTGTGCTCTCTTTTGCCTTCCCGTCCAACCCAGGTTCAAGGTCCGCACCACCAGCCTCAGGGGATGTTTCTGTGCTTGGTGCGAAGGTGAGGTCCGGACAAAGGGAGCTCTTCACGAACCCGTCCTCCTCACCCGACACCTTCAGCACGTACCCCATATCCCGCAAGCGCTCGGCTACCAGCGTGCCCTGGCCCGGGCCAGTTGGTTGAAGGAAGGCCGGGGAGCGCATGGCGGTGGCCCATCCTCGAATATCTTGAACAGGAGGCATTCCATCAGCAGGAGGCACATGAAAGCATCGGACGTCATCATTATGTCGGACACCAGCCGAAGCTATTGGCTCTGTTGGTGGATGGTGAAATCTGGGCAGTTGGATTGCGGGTTTGCGGGCGTGTGTTGATCAGTGCTGCACAACAGGAGAGAATGTCAAACAACGTCAGGGAAGGGGGCTGCGGGGGGTGGGGGGTGGGCTCAGCTGGTCCTCGAAGGCTACATCTATGGTGAGGTGTGTCTGGGGCCATCCGTCCACATCTTCTCGTTGGTGGTAGGGACTGCGGACGCCGTAGATGAGGAGTCGTTTAATGCGCGCCGCTCTTCAGCAGTGATTTTGACGCCTCTGGACCCCAGGAGTTTGCGGGTTTCCGGGTTTGCGGTCTTCAGCAGTGGTTCTGATGCCTCTGGACCGCAGGAGTTTGCGGGTTCGCTGGTTTCCCGTCCGTATGTGTCTGAGGGGGGATGCCCCGATTCCCTTCGTCACGACATATCTTTGAGCGTAGGTCACTTCCCCCCTCTACGGACCCCGTGCACCCTGGTTCCCCTAAGTGGCACCAATAGACCCCGTTGTCCCCATTCCTTGCCCCAAAGTTTGCAGATTTGTGTGTCTCCAAAAAGAAAATCTCAAAAAAAACGAAAAATTTCCCCAAAAAAAAAGGGTGAAAAGTAAGTACTACTATTCAACGGCCCAACGTGCCCCAGAGCCCCAAAAAAATAAGTACTACTATTCGGCTAAGTACTACTATTCAACTAAGTACGTTTATTTGACCCCCCCCTGTAAATTAAAACGCGTTTTAAATTAATTTAAAACGGAGTTTAAAACGGGGGTTAAAACAGGGCGTTTCTGTGGTGTTTTCACACCAAAAAAAAATTTTTTCGGCCAAAAATTTTTTTCCATGCCCCCTGAGGCCCCCCAGCTCATATTCTGGGTGATTATTCCTGCATTCCTGTCACAGCGGACACATTATTGGTGGAAAATAGGTGGCACTGACGTTGTGGTGAGGGTTGCATCAATCGCACCGGCATCAGTTGGCACACCCCCTCCGTTGTTCTCAGGAATAATGCAGTTTGACATCAGCATATTTCTGGAGTGTCGAATCTTCATCTTGCATCACTCGATGTGCACCCTTTTGAGCTGAATCCATGATACAAAGTCGCAGGTTGAAGGCCGGATCACCATGATGGGGATGGCAATGGACCCAGCGAACTCCACCAGCTCCTTCGACAGTCCTGGAAGCACCTTCTGGAAAAGTTGCACAGTTCCAGTTGCCACCTGGAGCCTACCTTTGGCCTGCCCCTCTTTGAGAGGAGCATATCTGTATTCCCTTTACTCTCCTATGGACGCCCGACTTCTCTGATCGAGAGAAGCCTACAAAAGGCGTAACCATCCTCGTCATGTATTCTTTGCCTCCAACTTTCACTTTTGCAGAACGGATCCCGATGAACTCCAAACAGGAAGTGCAGCCAGCTTCATCACGGCTGTGTTCAACAAGACAGCCAGGTGATGTTGTTGCTGTCAGAACGATGGTTGCAGCACTCGGCTGCGCCCCACCTGGGGTTGCTCTGGCTGTTGCCAAGCTAGTGTTTGGGACAATTATTGATCACCTAGCCATTCTCTCGGCACCCTAATGATCGTGGGTAGGCAGCAGGAACCTGCACTCTGGGGGGACGTCATCGATGAGTTTCTTTGAAGAAAGCCGGCGGCTACCGCTGGAGTTAAGGTCCGAAGGGGTCAGTACCACGGGCGCCACACCGCTCGTGTTGGGCATCGGGTTTCGGTGAAGGCGGGGGCGCTGAGAAAGCGACATGTACGTAACAAGCAATGATCAACCATACACCAGCAAGTCAAACAGGCACCACCGTTGGATCGTTCGTGCACCCGAGTCTGTACTGTACCATCCTGAATCTTTTCTGGGTGATTGTCAACGATGAGGGCATGAGCTTGCGTCAGGGTGAGCAGAGGAACGGGTTGAGGCCAGGGTGAATGGAGGGTGAAAAGTAGCCCACTTCACCAGGAGGCGAATTTTCGCAGAAAGCCCTGCCACACAGCTGTGTTTGCCTGATCATGCTCAAAAGGCCTGCAATAGGCTATTTCACACAGGGAATTTGTTCACCCATTTGGGACCCCCAGGGAGCCTCAAAATTGGATTTTTTTGCCGAAGATGGCCTCAGATGGCCCAAAACGATCAATTTTGGGTTCCAGAAAAAAAAATCGAAAAGTCTCCCCCTATATTTTGCAGGGTTTTTTGCCGTTTTAAACCCCGTTTTAAATACCGTATACGTAAATATTTTGGAACGTAAATATTATGGAACGTAAATATTATGGAACGTAAATATTTTGGAACGCTGGTGGGTTGGCGTTCCAGATTTTTTTCGTTCCATAATATTTACAGGGCTTTCTGCGACTCGGGGACTTGGACCAGGTGATCGGACGGCATGCAGAGTCCCTGACGGGACCTACTCGTGCACTTTTCGCGCGATTCCTGACGCAAGCCGTCCTCACCACCGAGTCCCCAACTGGCCCTGTAAATATTTTGGAACGTAAATATTATGGAACGGACCGGCCAAAAATGGGCCCGTTCCATAATATTTACGTTCCATAATATTTACGTATACGCATACATCGGGCGTTATTGCGTTACCAGTAACGGTAATACCGTTATTTTTTCGGTAAAATAACTTACCGTTAATAACGTTCCAGAACGGCCGAATAACGTTATCCGAAAATCGGTAACGTTATTTTTCCGCGTTATACCGTTATCGATAACGGTAATACCGTTATTACCGTTATCAGGAACGGTAATAACGTTATCGGTAACGTTATTACCGTTATTACCGTTATCGGTAACGGTAATACCGTTATCAGTAACGGTAATAACGTTATCGGTAACGTTATTACCGTTATTACCGGTAATACCGCGTTATTTTCGGTATTTTTGGGCAACTTCTATAGGGGGACCCTTTTCGAATTTTTTTTTCGGGGTGGCCAGAATGGGCTGTTTTAGGCTATTTGAGGCCATTTTCGAGCAAATTTTTGGGTTTAGAGCCACGCAAAGGGTCTAAAATGGGCATGCCAATCTCAAAAAATGCTCAAAATTCCGAGAGATTTCAGATTTTTCGAATTTTTTGACCGAGAAAATTCTGACCCCAAAATGTGGTCCTTGTGGTCTGGAACTGTCCGTTGTCGAAGGAATTGGTGAAAAAATCGTGATTTTTGGCCTCTGGATCACCCATGCCGTCCCAAAAATCAAGCAAAAGAGGTTTGGTAGGTGCATTTTTGGGTGAACATGAGCCATTGTGCCAACCTGCTTGATTTCACCCGAAAATTGGAATCCGTTGAATATGGTTTCTGATGAAAATGTGAAAATTTTCGACCTTCTTCGCAGTTTTTGCCACTTCCTTGCCCCATCTTTCCCACCCAAAATCGAAGTACCGTGAATGGTGTTGTTGAAAGGTCCAAATTGCGTTGGTTGTGCGTAGTTCTGCCGAAATCGTGCACACGTTGTGCATAGTGCATGTGTAACGCCATTTGCGACCAAAATGTAAATTTCCTGCACCCGAGCGTTGACGCTTCCACACACCCTTACAAACCCACTTGCCTGATGAAGGGGGTGGTGTGTAGAGCACGTTTGGCAGGGCTGAATGACACTTTCCGCGCGAAGGTCGTGTGCGTAATTAAAAAACGGTCCGAGGGCCGGAGGCCCGAGGCCTTTTTTTACCTGCACGAGGGTGCAATTGAGGCCGATACGGGGTGCAGATGATGGTTTCTTGCACAACCCAGTCATGTTTTGCACATCACGACGAACTCGGAAATTCCTCATATTTGCACTCCAGGTCTCATATTTGCACTGGTGCAAATATGGGACCTGGAGTGCGTGCAAATAATGACTGGGGGGTGCAAGAAAGTTCAAATTGCGTAGTTCCTGCGTACTTCGTGCGTAGCCCGAGCGTACTTTGGGTAGTTCGTGCGTATATTGTGCGAAGCGTCTTTGACAGCACCAGTAACGGACTTTTGGAACGTAACTATTTTAGAACGGACCGGGAAAAAATGGGCACGTCGCTACTTCGCGCTACTTCGTCGCTCGTAACGAGTAAAAATATCAGGTGGTTTATACACCGCCAATGTGAGGTGTGCGGGTGTATTCCTGAAGGATTCACTTCTGCGTCCACACTGAGTGATTTTGGAGTGATTTTCACTCCAAATTTCACTCCAGGAACATTGGATGCTGCAAGGTTGCAGGGGTTTCTGCAGTATTTGCCTTGAAAAAGCCAAAAAACATGATTTTTTCACGAAACTCGACATGTCCGTGCGTTATTATCCAAAAAATGGTCCCAGGGGGGTATTCTGGAGCCATCTCCACCAAAAACTACACCATCCGCCCGCAAAATTGTCCGAATAACGCAAGTTTTCATGAAAATAACGGAAAAATAACGCGTTATTTTAGGAGAAAACGTTTTCCAATTTTTTGACATCACGGAGTGGCCCCCTGGAGTGATATTTTACCCAAGAAAATTCTTTTAGGGGGGGTAGGGACCCGAGTTTCGGGTCAGATTCACCGGGAAATGCTGCCTTTTTTGGGGTCAAAAAATAACGCAAAAATAACGTTATTACCGTTACTGGTAACGGAATAACGCCCAATGTATGGTATACGGTAATTTAAAACGGCGTTTTAAACTTTAAAACGTTTAAAATTAAATGGTTTCGCAGAATTCTGACAGAAAAATGCCCAGAATTTCCAGATTTTTAAATTCTGCAGAATCATGGATGTATTCAGATCTTAATAAGAGAGGAATTTTTTTCGCCAAATCTACCTCCTCCTCCTCTTAGATTAAGACCTTAGTCCATAAACGGCCCAAAAAAGCCCAACATCTGAATCCCCTTAATTAAGGTCTTAAACCTCTTAGTGTAACCTCTTTAAGGTCTTACACTCAGAGGTTAAGACCTTAGTTCGATCTTCAGCAATATTACGTTGACAGCGGGTGAACCCAGCAGGTTCCTGCACACACCCGCCCCCCGCGCCCCCACCACACGCACGTTCGTGCCCCCCCCCCCCCCCACCACACACTCAGTTGACTCCAACACTCACATCCCCCACGAGGACTCTTATTTGCGTGGCAGCAAGTGGCAACATAGTGTGAGAGAAATGCCACACTGCAAAAGTACGCTTGAGTCACAGAGCGGCAGCAGAATACAGGTTGGAGTTTTGCCGCTCAGCGGATCATCTCACGCGGTGTACGCGTGTGCATTGATGGCAGAGACTGCCTCTTCGAAAGAAGCCAGCACATTCTTCGGGATGGTGGTGGGCTGGAGAATGTCGTCCTCCCACTCGACGACTTTCGGCCCAGTCGCAGCAGGATAGCCCTTCCGCAGGGTCCGGTCGAACTGGTTGGGTAGGTCCTGGTTGCAGGCATGGAAGAGGATTCGGGCCCGAGTTGATGCGTGCGCTGCCATGCGGGACGGGGGGAGCACACGGCGCGCGATAGAAAACACGCTGTCACACCCCAGAGTCGATGCAGTCACCGCCAGCAGATCAAGGCACAGAGTACGCAGCGCGCACTCCCCGTAGTTCAGCCAGAAGGAGTCCACATCGCCCTTCATGCCCTCCTTCTTGGAGTGATCCACATACTCTACCCACGCCGCCTCCTCGACTTCACGGAACGCCGGAATCCAGGCAGTGATATCCTGGAAGGACATCAGGTTGTCAGTGTTCCCCATGATCTTGACAGCACGTGGGTTCACGTGTCTCATCGCCTTCCAGTAGTAGTACGACCCCTCCGACTTGTTCCCCCACCACCGCACCTTCAGCTCCTCTGAGAGGACAGCTGCGACTGGGGACTTGGCATCCAGCAGGTCTTCCAGGGACTTCTTTTCCCGCTCGAGAAATTCTTTCTCTTTTTCCGTCTTGGCGTACGCGATGTTGTCAAGGTCCTGAATCTTCCCCTCCATGTCACCCCAAACAGAGTGGCTGTGCGACTTCTTCGAGGGGGTGGTGTAGGAAGCCAGCAGCTCCATGATCGGCGAATTTGCCCGCTCCATCTCCAGCAACTCCTTCTCCAGCCGTGTGACCCCCAGATCCTTGAGCAGCTGGCCCAGCTTCCCCATGCTGGGTGTCGTACTGCCCTGTTGGAGCTCGGTGCTCACGAACACGAACAGCGCCTTCATGCGCTGGCGCACGTGGGTGTACACTTCGATGCGAGACGAGTACCGAGTATCACCTGGGAGGGGGCACTTCACAGCCGGCACCTTCTCCTTTGTGTTGTTCTTTTTTGCAGCGTCGAGAACAGCATGCGCTGCTGGAAGGATATCCTTGAGGGTGGTAGCGGTGGAGACTGCCTCGTTCGGCTGGCGGAGGGCTGCACGGATCTTCCCGGCGCACGATTCGAAGAGATCGGCTTCCTCCTGCGGCGTGCAGTCCTCCCTGAGTTCTTCGACTTCCCCGAGGATGGTCTCCAGCGATGACACAGCAACTCCGGAGAGACACTCCATCTGCACTTCGACCCACCGTCTGTGCCGATACTTGTTCTCATCCCCGCCCAGCAAGTTGTTGAGTAGGCGGGACACCTCGAAGGCGGCACACCCCGGGAACTTCTTCTCCAGGTTGGCCAGCATCCAGGTCTCGCAGACGTCGCCACAGTTGTTCACCAAGTGTGGGACGCACGACACGAAGGGGACACCGAATGCTTCGGCGAGTTCACGGCTTGCAGCTGCGTTGGACCCGCCCTTGTCGGATCTGATGAGGAAGGGGGGGGGCAAGCTGAGGCGCGTCAGCTCGCGCTTGATGTCCTGCGACAGCTCGACCCCGGTCTGGCTCCCCCTCCGCTCCTCCGGACGTATGAAGATCAGCGATGCGGCGAATCCTACAGCGCTGAGGATGATGGCCGTCGCCTTCGTGTCGCCAATCCCACTGTTGTCATGCGACATGCAGTACCTCCCCCCCTTCAGCTTGGCCGTGATGACCTTCTCGCTGTCCTTCGTCAGCTCGTCGCCCAGCTTCTTCACCAGCGGAGCAACCTTCGGGGGGTCCTTGGGGATGCGTGTGCCTGCGAGGCAGGAGAGTACACCCTGCATCGCGCCCGCTGTGATCCCCGTGTAGAGCACCCCTTTCGCGATTTTGTCATGCAGAGCGGTTTCACTCGCTTCAAATGCAGTCACAATTGTGACCTGCCCCTCTTCCCCCTTCTTCTGCCTTGATTTCTTCCCCACGTGCTTGCTGCCGGTGAAGTGGTCCCCCAGGTCGCC